>BOPP01000008.1:4400941-4466701 GCA_017312745.1 Gryllus bimaculatus | reverse complement strand
GCGGGGTGATGCGGACTGCGGGCAGAGAGGGCCCGGCCTGGCTCGAGGGGCCGCCAGACGCGTGTTTAACACGGTGGAAATCAGCGGCTAACCGAACGGAGGGAGATCGAAAACACGAGGGCTGTAAAGGGGCGGGGCGGGACATCGGGACTGGGCCACTGGCGGAACACAGGGGCTCGGTTGCGAGCTTCCTCCATGGCTCCTTCACAGCAGCCAGGATCCGCAACCGCGGTGCGGCACATTGAGCGCATGGGGCATGGACTACAATGTAAATTTTATCTGTTCTTAAATTGTTACAAATCAAATAGAAATAGTATTGATGTTTGTTTTTGAATTTTCGTTTCTGTGTCATCTTACTTCATTATAAAACAATTTCTGAACATTTTATATAGTAAATAAAAAGCTAAGTTAAAGTTTGTTTAATTAATCTGTTAAGATTGAAAGTAAGTAAAGAATTGCTCTGATGAGTGAAGAGTGAAATAAGAATGAAATACAGACATAGAGTTCAGCAAATCTGCTGGCGGAATCCAAATGTATTTTAAACAGGTGTGGATAGAGAACAGTTAAGATTATCCAAGAACGAAGAAACATTGCTGTGCGTGGATTTACGCGAGCAGTAGGCAGACGTAGAAGTAAGAAGGCAGCAAGAGAGTTGAATGTGTCAGTTGGTATGTTTAAGAGAGACAGTTAAATGTTCGTGAAGAAATACGATGTTGAAGACGGTGTAAAGCAAAGAAATAGTACGATGATAGAAATGGATACTATAACTTTGCAATGATGGTAATTTAGAATGAAGCATCAAAATATGGGAAGAGAAGCGATTGTAAATGTGTGAGAACGCGAAAAAAGGCAACTGCGGGTCCTCATAGGGGACAAGGCGAGACGAAAAGCATTAAGAGGGAAATGAACAGGAACGCGTTCCAAATGTTCTGTGGATTGCCGCAGGCAAAAGCGGCCAAGGTGAAACATTCGCTGGCACCATTCAATGGGGTTTTGGCTTCTTTCCTGAACCACTAAGACGTTCCTGTACGAATTGTGTAGCACATCCGCCTAACAAGACTTCATCATTATGCACTGAAATTGTGGGTTTCAAAGCAAATATTAACGTAACATCAAAGCTTACAATTTGAGATTCAAATTTTCCGATTGTTTTCTCAACATTCTATTTCATAATTCAAAACGCACAATCCCATTTTTCTGTATGAAGTAGAGAGGAAGCGACGTCAATGGGACGCCTGTAGGGCTTTTGCGAGCCAGCGACGAGAGAGATCGGCGCCTGGCGTCGGTTTGGAGCCGCGACTGCAGGGTGCCAGGATGGCCGGAATGGGACGTGGAGGCGGAGCAGAGTGAAGGGTGAAAGAGTGGCGTCGGGTCATCGCCAGGCTTATCTCCGCACCTGTAGGGCGCGGGTGGGGAAAGCACTTGAAAAGTGGCTACGAGGGAGTAGAGCTCGCTGAAACGGCACGCAGGGCACTTGGACGAGCGATGTCCTTCGAATACGAGAAGAGCACGGCCGTCACGATGAAGGGGCGGGCGCATTTTATTTTCAGTAGCCTTGCGTTGGCTTTGTTGACTTCTACCATTATTACACTGTTACAAACCCCTATAACGCCCTAAGATGGCTCATAGGTAGCGTTCTAACTTTCATTGTTGCGGTCCCAGGTTCGATTCTCGGTCGGGTCAAAAGTAGAGCTGTAGCTTTCCTTTAAAGTCGTCTCCTTTTCTATAGCTGTGTGACGAAGAAAAGCTCGGGCTTGCGGAGTTTGCTAGTACGTTAAGAGCTGCCGATCTAAATGTACGTTAAGAGCTGCCATGCGAGGTGGAGTATTGCATTTTTTTCTTCTTTGCTTTGGACACACTCCTGTCAGCAGGAAACTTGGGCAGTGTATAGGGCAATAAATGTGTAGTAGTGTCTAAATTGTAACATTAAGGAAACTCACTTCTCTTCAGTCACATCAGCGTAGTCTTCTCGATGTTTCAGAATGACAAGTTTTATTCTCTACCTTGCACTATAAAAATTATGTTTTCGAAGCCATTTTGTAATTTCTTTCGATGCTTTTTCTTATAAAACATGATGTGTAATCATTCATGAACAACAATGTAGCAAAGTTTTGATAATATCTCCATTTCTGTGTTAGGAACAACAATAATTCATGTTTATTTATATAACATATTGACGCAGTCTCATTAGCCTTCGTATTTAGGCTGTTATCATTCTCCACGACTTCGGCGATATATGTTACAAGTAAGAGCAACGTGACAATTCGTGGCGGACAGGTTCCCCTGAAGAGAACGTTGCACACTAGCGACAGTGGCGGTGTTGGCGGTGGCGGCTGCCAACGGCGCAAGTGTCAGCGGCGGAGCGCCAGCGCAGGGTAGTTATCGCCGCGCCTCTGCCAGGGCCCGCACCAGAGTATTTTAGCCGGCGCGGGGCAGTCAACGATGGAAGGCGGCGGCGGTGACAGGGGCAAGAGACGGCAGCGACGGCGGCACGGGTCGGGACCAAAAGAGGATGAGGGTTGAGTGGACGAGATGACTACGGGTAGGAGACGTTACAACGGGGTTGGAAAGGACGGGACGGAGGAGAGAGGAGAGACTGTGTGGGGGCTGTCGTGCGGGATCATCGGCATCGGGGAGGGGAGCATCGGCTCGGAAGGTGGTCCTGTCATTGAAGAAGCCACGGCACTACATGCAAATAGGCTACTAATGACGGTGGCAAAAAAGTTGTAGTTCCAAATGCTGGTAACTCAAATAGACGGCGTCGGACAAAGTTTGTATATATTTGGTATTTTGGGTCGACTATCCGACTTTACCGGCTAGCTAACGGTGTTTCACATGCCTGGGTCTTCTTAATTCCCACATTTAGGGGGGGGAGGGTAAGACACATGTGGCGAACATGACCGTAAACAAATTTAGATCGCACAACGAAGCCCGAACTTATCGACCATGCACGTCGATCAGAAATAACTCTACAAATGTTTCCTTTTGAAACGGTCTTTATCCGTGAATCTATAGGAAATTAACCATATGATATAGTTATTGGGTCTACGTAAAACATGACTTATGACTATATATGATTTTTCTTTATCCCCTTATTGTTTCCTTTTCCTCAATTTACATTGGTCGTTCAATTAACTATATTAACTGTAAATATAATAGTATATAAATCGAATTATATTTTAAAAACACAAATTTTTCTGTAATTGAAATTGAACTTATCCCATAATGTGTTCTTTCCTTTCTTTGAATAATGAAAATAATCAAATATTATAGAATGGCGACATAAAATGTGAAATGTTTTGTTTCAAGATTCTAAATAATGTATTTTAACTTCTCGATTTGGAAGTATTGTTGGTCTTTTTTGTTATGCATAAAAAAACCCACGAGTGTACTCACTACAAATATACCGTACTCTCTACAAATATATCGTATGTATAAGATAGGACAGATTTCATTTTTCATAATAATCACTCGATAGTTGCTCGTTCAAATCCTACCCACATTCTAGCGAAGTGAAAAAGACGTTGCAAAAACTATGCTGCAAAGGAGGGGAATCTAATCAGAAGAACTATTGTACAACGCCTTCTTTTGTTATTTATGATCTGTCAGCCTAACTTCATTTCAAAAAGACATGCCATTGTCTATTCCTATCCGAGCAGAGGTAGGTGGTTAACAATCTAGCGACACTACGTCACGTCATGTGCAATGACAAGAGGGACAGGGACATGAAAGGCATTATTTACTTGGCTGTCCGGGTTCCTTACCTTCCTCAGGGCGTAATGCTAAAGGAGGAAGGTCGCAGAATGGCGACCGAAACGTCGGCACCTTCGCCGTGGACGCGGCATCACTCGGGCAGCCAAGTAAATACTGACTCGGGCCGCGGAAGCCTACGCTCTCAGCATGAAAGGCTCCCGCAAGTCTCGCAAACGACACGGCGCACACCATTGCCGTGAGCACCTCGCCCCCCCCCCCCCGGCGCTCCGCAACTGCCGGCCAGATAGCGGAGAAGTAATGCGCGGCGGCGACCGCTGCCTGTCAGAGCTGCGCAGCCCCATGCCTCACCCGTTCGCGCGCGTTTGTGAAATTAAAAGGGCAGTCAACAGTCTGCGGTGAAATAATTGCACACGATGGAATTACGACGCTGCAACACACTAATTAATCCACAGATTTATACAATTTTCAGCAAAATATCTTTTATAATTTTATATTTTCCATTTATCAGGTATCAGTACTTGAAAAAGTTTCCTAAAAATGTGTAACAGAACGAATTCTGAATTTAGAGCAGGTATTTACTTCCCTAAGATTATCTACAAAATATCAAGAAAGTGATAGGAATATTAAATAAAATGCTGTCACTACAACGTAGTCTCCTGTATTTAATTTGAAAATGTTTCCAAAGCTATGAACATCCCTCAATAACATTTGTGTACAATTAAAAGTCATAAAATATTTTCATGATTCTCTCCCTTTTGCTTTTACTGTGATGAGATTGAGGTTTATTGTCCATCATTCCTGTAATAAAAAACGTAAATGAAAGGATTACGGATATAGAATACATATTTTGAAAAGCAGTTGTTCCTACCAAGTGTTGGAAATCTCTTCCACCCACAAATATCTAGTTTTACGTGCGTCATGAAATCTACGACGTAAACAGAAGTTGTGAAACAGAGAGAAGTTCCAGCGCAGTTTTTGTCGTCCTGCCAACTGTCTGGCCTCCACGTGGGATAAAATGTTCTCTTCCAGAAATATCTTTGAATTAAGAGGTGCGTATAGAGCTTTCTAAGATTAACACACAAACAAAAACCGTAAGAAGAATTTCAGATAAGAAATTACATTCACGCGAAACTTGTATATTAGCAGCAATATTCTCAGGAGTAAAGTTGGTAATATCCTGACATGCCGGTTTCCAGATGTCTAACATGAAAGAATGTGTGAAAATATGCACTGGCATTCTCAAAAGCTAATAATGTGACATGCTGAACAAAAAGCTCTCACTATGCGGAAAATTTCACAAGGAATGCAATTCTGAGTTTCACATAATGTCTTAATTCCAACCATCATACAAGATGTATATCGAGTAGTGTTTTGCAAGAAAACGGGTATTCTCAACATTACATTTAACCTCAGAAATAACTTTACATTATCTATAATTCCATTATCCCAGTGTCAATGATATGGGAGTTTGAAGTTCAAACCCTGCAAGAGGCGGAGGATTTTTGAAGCGCGGAAAATTCTCAACGTACCATGTCATGTTTGAATCATGTAAAGGAGCAATGGCTAAATGCTGTAAAAATTAAATCGACCGATATCTCCTCTTGATAAGAGCCCTTACTCGCTAAAAACAATTCTAAAGTAAATTAAATTTTTTCTAACTAAATTTTAAGTAAATGTAGTTTGATATAGATTATAATAATTATTTACTAGGTACAAAAGAACTCACTTTAATAAACTGTGTCATTCTGACTTAAGATCTTATTTGTGAATATGGTAAAATAATATACTTTAGAATTGTTTTTACATAAACCCTAAAAATTAGAAAAGTTGAAATTTAGCTATACGAATTTCTACTTTATATTTGTACAGACTCCAGAAGAAGAGGAAACATGCTCCTCGAAACGTCGAGAGATACAAATGCTTCAGAAAGTTTAACTAATAAATTTCAAATAAATTTCCAAATCCAAATAATATCTTTTTATTAACCCTTTGGTTTTGAAACGTAATATATATGACTGTCTAAAACAAAAATGCACACGGAAATCTAATAATTAAAACCCAAAGACAGCCAGTGACTTCCAGAAGATAGTGAATATTCGTGAATTTAAATTCAGTTTATATCAGGACACGATCTGACGCTCAAGATATTTCGAGTGTCTACAGAACATCAAAGGGTTATGGATTCCTTATCAATCAGAGGAAAATGTCACATGTAGGTGGCTCCGTTTCACGAAATTCCTCACATATTCATTGGCAAAAAACATGATATTCGACCTCTCTGCAGACCTAGAAGTTTCTAATATCTACTTTGAGACACCCTTCATTTCTTTTCTACTAATTACTCACACGATATGCAATTTCCTCGCACGTGAAAGGTTGATTTAATGAAGTGCTTGCAAATAATGCATGATCGCCATTGTGCATGTACAACCTCACCATTCATCAAACGCTCAGGAGTTCTTGCGTAGAACCGCATTCCGTGAAAACGTACCTGAAACAAATAAAATATATGAGTACCTCAGTTAAACCATTTAGGAAAAAATAGTACGCCCCGCAAAAGAAATAAATAAAATGGAGTGTAACTTTCCTACGCTTCAGTCATTTCTCATGAAAAGATACAATAAATATTTAACGTAATACACAAACGATGAAGGTAGAGAAGTTTAATTATGGTGGTAAAAAGTAACGTTAACTTCCATTTCTAAAACCTTGAAAAAATGGCGTACGTAATAGCGCGTTTTAGGGAGAAAAGCAGAAACTGTAGTGTGTTTAAAGAATGATTTTAATTGAATTTTCAATGTAAATGGTACTCAATGAATCCCACTTATCGTAATATTCCTGAAAGTGTGAATATACGAGTATGTATAAAATCATTTAACGGATTACATAATACAGGCTAACGTCAGCCTGGAGCTGCCCAAAATTAAACTCGCGGCAGCAACAGTGGACACGTCGCCTCTAGAAGTAATCAATGAAGTCAATATTTCAACGAACGAACATTTTTAACCATAAAATGTGCATTTTGCTTTATAATTTTACATAAAGTACAAATGTGCACTTATATTATGATATCATTCGATATGTGACTAAATATAAAATTGTCGATCTAAGGAAATAAAGAATTAAGGCAGAGGTAGGGCTCTGATTCGAAAACGCTACAAAAGTTCGACTTCGTCACGCGACTCCAGGACTTTGCGAACCAAATCAAAAGGCCCCAACAGGCAACTGAACTCGAGCCGGCCCACAGCCAGCTCACGTCACAGCGCGCTAGGCGCACCGNNNCCCCCCCCAGAGGAGACGCGTCGGTCCAGAGGCCTGACAAGCGCCGAAAGAGCGCTCCTAGGCGGCGTCTGGCGGCCGTTGACAAATTAGTCCACTTTCCCGCGCCGCGAGCATAAATTATCAAAATGAAACCGCATTGTTACAGTGTTTTTCTCGTTCGCCGCCGTGGAGCGCTCTTTCGACGGTGCGCGCGGCGCTCGTCGACTGTCGCAAGACGCTCAACAATGCGACGGGTGATCGATTGCCTATTACTTGTATTTCAATCGAGGGGCGGGGAGCGCCGCGGAGGGACCCGTGGGCGGGGTCGCGGCGTCGGGGCGGCGCAGGGAGGAGAGGGCGGTGTCTCGCCAGGCGTGTAAAGGGTTTTATGAGTAAAAAGGGCGCGCGGCTGGCCGGGGGCGGTAGGGAGGCGGCCGGGGCGGCGAGAGCTATTAGTCTAAACACATCAAAACACGGCGCATTGTTCTGCGGGGATTCGCTCGAACATGAGGATGACGGAGCGGAGCTGCCGCGACAGCGACGGCAGAGTTGGGGGGGGGTGACGGGGGAAGGGGGGCGAGGGTCCGCGGAAGAGGAGGTGTCGTCTTAGAGGCGGAGGAAGAGGACCGCCGAGCGATGTGAGCTGTGGTGGAGGCGTCGCTGTTGAAGGGTGAAGATGTTGAGGGTGGGTGCAGCGAGAGGGCTCGGGGTGTAAGTTGAGATGGCCTGGGAGCGACGCGCGATCCGGAGGGAACGAGAGTAAGGGAACTGTGCGATGACGTTGAGATCAGAGAAGTACAGATGGAAGGAACGTGCAAGGCAGATGCAGAAGGCAGATGCAACCTAGGGCGAAAACTGTTACGCCCATTCCTTTGCGTGGACAGCCTGTGACAGCCTGTGTGAAGGTATCAGCCCAAATGTAGGTGTTGGCGTTGGCGTTTGGTACATTTCATCAAGGTGATGTAGTCTAGAACGAGAATGGTTGAGAAATAGATAAGAAAATGATCTGCGCAAACGTCTCGAAGCGAGACTAACAGACGGAACTCGGATTTGAAGAGACGACATGTAATCCAATGTTTACTACAGGGGTAGAAAGTGTACGACAACGGAAGTTACGAGAATATGTGCAAACATCTGACTAAAGGATCAACTACGTAAAAATACATTATGAAGAAGGTACGAAGAGCAGGCGAAGCTGCAAAGCATGAGACGATACAACACGGTGCCTGTCGCTCGTTGACGCCAAATTTGAACTGCTCGTGGACAGGTCAGATGACGGCACAGATGCAAAAACGAGAGCAAGAGCGAGGACTGGAGTAACCACAAAAATAGTATAAGAGGACTCAAGTTGGGAACGTGATGTTGAAAGGGATATAGAGGTGGAAGTAGATGTGAAGGTGGTAAAAAAAGCGATGACTGCGGAGTACGTGGGTGTGTAAATGATAACAGAAGGCGGCAGAGCGTGAGGTGGAGCAGGAGAGGGCGGGCGCAGAATGGAGGGTAGTGAAGCAGGCGCTCTGTGGGGGGCGGGGGGGCGGCGCAGGCGGTGCCAGCGATCGCGCAAAGGGTGAATCGCCGTTGCGGGGAGAAGCGGGCGAAGGCGACGGCGAAAGTGGCTGAGGCGCAGGCGGCGGCAAACAGCGCCGCAAACAGCAGCGAGCGCCCGGGGGCGGCGGCGCGGCGTCTGGCGGCGCGGCGCTCGGCTCCCGGGCGAGGCTATTCCTCAATGGAGCTACGGAGAGGGGGTGAGGGAGGGGGAGGGGTGGTGGCTCCGGAGTAGCGCTGATCTCACTGGTGCACCACGAAAGGAGGAGGGGGTGAGTGCACGGGTGAAGGCGGCGTGGAGTTTGCGGAGGGGCGAGGGATCAGAGATGGGAGCGTGTGGGGGTGGGAAGCGGGGAAGAGAACACGCGAGCAGAAGGGGAGCGGGCAAGTCTCATTTATCCTACGAGTGGGCTAAGGTGGTATCCTCCTTGGAGGCTGAAGTAGCCTCCACTTGCCGGCGCGGCGATTGGAAACGAAGAGCTTGTGTTTATTACGACACGTATGTGCTGTAAGGACAAAACGAAATAAAACTAATTTTATTCACAAACAGCATTCTATTTTTAAAAATTCGACGTATTCCAAATTATAAATATCGCCATAAATATTGCACCGATTCGGTTGCCGAGATCGCTAAGGCAGTAGTGCCGTAGCGATCTCGGTCCGAAGGATCGCGGTTCGAGTCCCTCTTCGGGCATGGTTGTATTGTGTTCGTCCTTTCACCCCCTATCATCATATCGTGTTATCCTCACAGTTACCATACCGTTACAAGCAATGGTGGTCGCTAATGACCTAGAAGTTGATGCGACCTTAAATAACCAAAACAATTAATATTGCGATTAAGAGAATGTTTATAAACGTTCAATGCAAATTCTTCGTTGACGTCAGACTTGAAACGGAAGAGTATTGAAAAAATTGTGAGTATTGAGAAATTCACTCTAAATAACTAACATTTTACAATAGTAATATGTGAAAACTAAATCTAAATTTAAACAAAAGAAGCAATTTGATTAAATGGTGTATGGCATAAAACGCTCATATTGTCATAAAACGAAACAATAAGGTTCTTATCAACGTAATTTATTTTACAGAATGGGATTATTTATAAATATTATACGGAGACTGTAGGTCTCATCAGAAGGTTCAGAAGCAGTATCTAATTAAGGGCTGACCAGTGAGAGCATAGCAGATGATGGGCCAAAACGAAGGCGTGTTTACAATGCCATTTGTGTCGGTATAAATATTACAAACTCCTTGGACTTATAAGGGGTCACAGATAAACCCCTTTCTCAATTGACATTTGGTGGGTAAGTTCACATAATGACGTTTCACACGAGACTTTGGCCCCTGTTTGGTAGACAACGCAGTAACCCCAAGTGTTAGGCGGATCACGTGACGCAAAGAGATTTCGTGTACATACGGAAAGGCATCCAATCACTGGTTAGAACGGAGATGATTACTAGGCAAGTATCCTATCACTGGAGACAGCAATTGTATAGTTTCTTAGTGATCAACTCCGCTGCCCCACAACATGCCATAGAACTTCCTGACATTTATTCTGAGCTGTCATTGAACGATGTGTAAACATCATATGTCATAATGGCAGAAACCACAACAAACGCAGAATTGCCAATTACGTAATAAATTAGCGTCAATTTGCTGATGTGTGAATGGAAACGTGAAATCTCACAGAAAACTTCCTTCGAGCCTAGTTTGTCCATCGGAAACATATTGAGCGACCGAGATTTAAGCGATAGAATGTAGTTCACAGAGAAAAAATTCCCCGCTGCCCTGGCACACTCGTGTACCTGCCGGGAAGAGGGTTGAAAGCGGAGCATGACGGGTGGCGGGGGGGGGGCAGGAACAGGGTGAGCGCGAGTGAAGGGCGCGCAGCGGGCGGTGGCAACTGGGGGGGCGACAATGATAGGCGGGGTGGGGTGGGGGAGGTGGGCGGGGGTGGGCGGCACGGCTCCGTGCGCGTCTGGCGTGCGCGGAGCGCGGTCGTGTGGCGGCGCTCGCGTCGCCAATTACGCCGCTGTCTGTGATGAATAAATGAACGCCGTTGCATAATACATGGGCGACGGAGGCGGTGGCGGTGGCGGTGGCGGTGACCGTGGCCAGACTGCGACCGCGGGTGACTCGCGACGCCCTCACGGCGCAAGCCAGACTTCCGCTGCCGCCCCGCCCCCTGCCTCCATGGCCTCGTCCCCGACCCTTGCCTCCGCGCCCACTCATCCGCAGATGGCACGGTGCGAGATGAGTTTCGATGCGATATTTGTTGTCGACGCAACGAACTGAAGTTTTAGGTATTGTAAAAATGAACTGTAATTCACTCAAGTTAAAATAGAGGACGTTATATGAATTTCTCTTCTATTCGAAAAAATAGTCACAAATACGCGTAAATCACATGGCTTTGTAATTCACGTAAACACATATTTTAATCAAATTCATAAAATATACATCGTTAACTATTAACAATCCTGTGGTGTGATTAAATGTCGTATGCGTTCAGAGTGATTCTGAAAGTCGATTTTCAATATGATACTAATCTACTTCAATACCTATAGCGCAAAAAAAATGAGAAAGTACGGTATTACGTAGTCTAAATACACATTATTGACTGTTAGGTTCTCCGTTAAAAATGTAATCATGAAAACCGAAAGCATATTAATATTTCTTTTATCTTTATCTTTCGTGTCCTGCTACATGACCCCTCAGTCATTGTTCATGAAGGCAGATGAATCTGAATTAAAACACGAATGAACTAGAAACTATCAAGAACTAAGAAACTAACAAGAATCAATGTTCACTATGATTTGTAATATTTATCTGAAAGCTTAATTTCATGATTCCACCTAGAAGTCAAATTTTCCTACCTTTTCATCGTCTCTCTCGCTTTTAATCGATTTATCGAGATATTATATGGAAAGCCGATATTATTTTAAATCCGCATTAATTTAGTGGCGCGAGCAGAACTTTTGAAATTTTGCATTGCAGGCACAAAATCTATTGTCAATGATTTATAAGCAATGGTTCATCTAGGAGAACGGGTTATGATTCACAGCGTACAAGCACACACGATCAACCACGAAGGTAGCCTCCAACACAGGGAACAAACAACACTTCTTAAATATCTTAGGAACTGATAGATCAGCAAATTCTAGCTGCAACAGTTTAGCAAATTTCCATCTTTGAGAAAAAAACTTCCTAATTTTATTATTACACTATTATCCGTAAACGGAGAAGTATGAAAACAGTAAGAGGCAGATTTAACTGCAGTATGAGTGTATATGCATGCATATTTTAACATAAGCGATAAATTGATTCATCATACATTTGCAGCCATAGCAGGTACATTCTCCGTCCGAAAGGCGACTTCTTGTCACTGAATGTCTAATGGTCTGCGAACATCTGTTCCCTAATGGTTGAACGCGTCCCTGGAAACCCTTCCAAGAACTGGTGGCATAATAGAATGTTTCATTCATCTCCAGCTGACTAATCTGTATTCAATGCTTGTCCATATCAGTGGTTATAAGCATCCATCAGAGACGAGCAGAAACACTATTAAATTTATCGAACTCCAATTGTCCTGAATGGGGTGATTACATTTCTGCAGAATAATATTAAAAAAATTTCAAATGAATATTTATTGCCCAAGAGTATAAACTGTAAAAATAAATTACGCTAGCGATGAATAATACTGAATTCCCAAACCCCAAAATTGCTATGAATATGAAAAGTTTACTCTGCAGATAACAAAGTACATGAGAAGGGGTGTTCATATGAAAAGTATATACACAACCAACTGCATAAAAAAGGATCCAACCACCTCATTGCCATAAAAGTAGAATAAAAGTAGAATAAAAGTAGAATAAAAGTAATATAAAATATTTAAGATATGTATCCGTTACCCTGTTCAACAACGGGAAGAACTAAAACTGCAATGAAGAGAGAGGAGTGACGAATAACACCCAATATACTCGTATATGTTACCATGCTAGCAAAGAGTAATTTCTTGGATTAAATTATGTTTATGTTATTAACCCCTCAAGACCTGGTTAGGTAAACCGTATTTTACAACTGATGACGCTACTGCTCTCACCGTAGTCAATTCAGTCAATTATTATTGTAGATCGAAAGAAAGAACTGAAGACTTACGTTTGCAATATCCAATAGAGATCCACACATACGCTTCTGGGAATGAATCGCTTCCCAAAAAGAAACAGTAGAATCAGAAGTAACAACTTTGGCACGTATAAGTAAAAGTGTGAAACGCGTCTCACAATTTACTACAGCGCCTTCCAGATAAGTGTTTCAGCTACACGCGCCAATTAACTGAAAGCCGCCACAGCGCAGGAACTTTTGTAAGACGATTTGCCGATCCCGTCCTCTGATTTATCGACCATTAAGCGTCTTGGGCACCCATAAATATAAGTTACGAAACTCGGTGCCCTTCAGAATACACCAAGTAACGGCGCGGAACCGAGCTTCGGACGGCGCTTTGACTCTGTATTCGCAAGAATGAATTAGCACTGTCGGAAGGCGGGGGCGTACTCTCTCCAGGCAGTTTCCGAAGTCGGCGCCGGGAACAAAGATAAATCTGCCGGCGAAAAAGTCTTCAAGATTAGCATTCGCGTCTTCCGCCGAGATCCAAGCCCGGAGCTTCGGGCGCAGCGCCACGGGAGCGAAGGGGTGAGGGTGGTGCAGGCGGCGGCGGCGGCGGCGGCGGCGGCTGGGGAAAGGGGGCGCGCGAGCGCGGGAACGATCGGAATATGCGAGAAACGCAATGAGCTTAACGACGAGGTGAAAGTGATGATGAGGAAGATGTGGAGGGTGGCTAGAACGGGGAGAATATCGCCGGAGGGATGTGTGAGGAAGGATATTAAGGATTTGGAGAGTTATAACTATGATAATGGTGAACGAAGGGATTGAAAACTTAAATGAAAAATAAAGATAATGATATGGATCTCTACAACAGGATAACCAAATTACCAAACAGTGGACAAGATGATTGAAAACGAGAGACAAAACTATGATAATGATCACAACAGAATGGACAATGACGAGTGTGAAGACGGCGATGACGACCACGACACCGTGTGGAACAAGTGCGAAGAAGATCGTGAAAAACACCAACGACAGTGTTAAGGTAACATTAGTCGTTGTACAGCGAAAGCAACAAACTAAGAAATTGGGTAATGCTGAGAAAATGGGATACGGATGCGTAAAGCGAAGTGAGAAGACGAAAATCTACGTTCCGAAGTGTTGAGGGGAGAGGGCGGAGGGACACAAGATAGCTGTAGCCAAGAGAGGATGGTGAAGACAGACGATGAGAAATGGAACGATGTGCCGAGGGGAAAGGAAATTAAATGGATACAATGCTAATTCGGGGGATCCAAAACGGATTAGATTGAGGTGAGGGTTGGTTGAGCACGCAGGAAAGTGATGCTTGAAATATGTAATTCCAGTAGCGAAATCATAATCCTATTACGACCCAATTACATAATGGACCTTGTGGCTTGTTCCCTAGCAGCACAATTATTCTTAAATAATTTACGTCAGTACTAGTACATTTAGAATTTTACATCCCGACGAATCAGTTTGCGAGGAAGAGCGGCATTAAATAGAAAAAATGCAACAGGCATTCTGATCTTAACTTATCATAAGATTTGTAATACTGGATGATATAGTGAGAAGTCAATCTGTTCTGTATCAAGAAAGACTTGATACAGTAAATAAGTAGGAACATACCATCTTGAATCTAGAAGCAGGGAAGGCGCACAGGTAGCCGTGGGCCTGGAATCGGAAGGAGTCCATAGAAAAGGTTAGAGCACTGGTCAAAGACAGTAGTAGAGATAACATGCAAGTAAAGCAGTGATGGATAAGCAAGTAAAAATAATAGAGATGAAGAAGGGGCACGAAGAATACAAATCGTGAATGGGGGTAGATGAAGTGGAGAGGAATCGAGAAGAGAGGGAGCACGCAGCGTAGGTACATGCGTAGAATTCAAGTGGTGATTAGAAATAACAGCTGATGAAACGAAGAAATGGGTAAGAATATAAAATAGAAATATGAAACAGGTCATCTCGGAAGCCGGTGGCTAAAGCGTAACTCCGAGGATAGGTAGCCCGGCAAATCAAGGAACAACGGCAGCGGTGGTCGCATAAGTTGAGAGAAAGACGCTGTTTGCGTGAAGGAGATAGCTGAGGAGTGGATCAGAAAAGACGAAAGAAAAACAGAGCAGGAGCAAACGAAGGAAGGCGCGCAAAATAAACCAGGAGGCGAGAGGAGAAAAGGAACGCGGTGGGAGCGCAGAAAGCAAAAAGGAGAAATGTTCGCGGTGGCGGCGAAGGGGAGAAGGGCTAGGGGCGACCGGAGGGGGCGGGGCGCTTGTTTTTTGCGCGCGCTCCATTGAGCAGGGGCGTGGGGACGGGAGGGGGGCAGAGGTGGGGAAGAGGGGGCAAAGAGGGCGAAGGGGCCGGCGATTGACCGCGTGCACGCCGCCTTCGCCGGTCGATATCTCGATCGCGGGCCGCCGGCGCGGCGCGGCGCGCGGGGGCCGAAGTCCCTCGCGCCACGCGCTATCGATGATTGCGCCGCCGCCCCCGTCCCCGCCACCGCCGACGCCGCTTCTTAGTGCTACGGGGCTGTGAAGCGCTCGAAATCTCCACACGCGTTTCTTGCGACGTGTTTACGGAACACACTACGAGCTATGCGAGGTTCTAAAGGATCAAGGTCTCATCGTCCTCAATCTTGCAAATAACGACAGTGTCATGCTTCAATTGTGAATATCACATGCGGTACGAATCGTAAATTCTCCTTATTTTACGAAATTTCTAAATTAGACAAATAGTATTGACATGATATTGGCCCCAAACTCATTTATTTAATATATTGAGTGAATTGATCAGTAATTTTATTCTATTTTCGTTCGACTGATGATCGAATTTGAATTTATTATGTATTTATAAAGGTGAAGATTTCGTTTCTCATTCACAGTTTGAGAACCATGCGAATAACGAAACATTATCCTTCAAAACACAAAGGCTAGAAATTAAATGAGATTATTGTAAAATGCATTATTAGGAGAAGCAAATTACGTTCATTTGCTGTTATAACGATTATCACAAGTTTTTAAGACAGAAGTCAGAAAGCTTTTTCAGTTAAAAGTGAATATAATAATAACAATTATATAGTTTTCCTCCTCGCAAATCTGAGCCACAACATAAAGAAGAGGAGATGCTTGTGTAATATAAACTAACAAATTTAGTGGGAAGATGAATAAGGTAAGAAGATTCATTTACAATGTTTTGAAAATGCAGTTATTGAAAGTTATCGTAAGGGCACTCTGAACACATTTGCCAACCCAGCTAATGTAAATCGGGACTCGCGGACTATTTTGCTTTCTGTACTACAAAGGGCCGGATTCCCAAAGACCTCTGACAAAAATCTTCTATTCGAATATCCCAGAAATCATCCGAGCGAGGAGTTCATATGCCTGGCATTGACTGGCCAACGGGCACCTGCACTTGCAGCGAGCGCGCACGGCAGCCCCGGCCGCTGGCGGGGGCGGCGGCGCGGAAGGGTTCGTCCGCTCTCCGGTCGCCGGCTTTGCCGAGGGATTACGCGTTAAGTTGGTAATACGCTACAATACCGCGTGTGATAAATTATGGACGAATGTTTTAACCACACATCGCATTCGATCTTTAATAAAGGAAGCAAATGGCACGCGCTTTCCGTCCATCATGCGTTGTGTAAGCTGCTGAAATGTACCGAGCTTTTGCCGATTTGGGAACACTTTGATGTGCCGCATCCGCGAGGCGACCGGGTAATCTGCTTCTGCTGTGGGGGAAGGGGTGGAAGGCGAGGTGGAGGGGAGGAGGGAGGAGAAAGGCGAGAGAATGGCTCGCAACTACTCCCCACGCCTATGCATTAGCGCCCGTTTGGAAGCAGAGAGTTCGGTGAAGGACAGGAGTAGGGCGAAGGTGACAGAAACTGAATAACGGAAGTAAACGTAGTGGTTGTGAGAGCGATGGTTGGCCGGATTTGCGGTGGCAGTAGTGAGGGCAGTGGCGGTGGCGGTGGGGGTGAGGGTGATGGGTGCTGGGGCGGAGGGGGGGGGTAGACGGAGTTCGGGGACTAAGATGGTGTCGGCGCTAGTTGTGGCGGCAGCAGTGATAGTAGGGGGGGCGGTAAGAGAGGCGGAGGTGGTGATTGCAAAAAAGGAAACAAAGACTTCATTAAAGGATAGAAGGCTCAATCATAGTCATAATTGTTGAAACGATACAATGATAAAGGGTCAGTTAAAATAATGGCAGAGGCAGAGGCTGATAATCTTATTTTCGTGTCGTAATTCTCGTGCACCCCTTCTTTGTTTCACCCAGGCAAATGAAATGGTAGTTGTGCAAACAAGAGTGCAGTAGTGAACGCATGATACCGTCGGAGGTAGGGGTGTAGGCAATGGTGTTGGCGTGGGCAAATATTCTCTTCGAAATCGATATTGGAACTGGTGGCATCACTGCTGCGGCGTCGATATGGCCTAGCACACATGGTTGTGAATTTAGCTATTCCCAAGAGAGAGGAGGGTGGTGGATGCAGTGAGTGGTTCCCAGATGGTTGAAGAGACGAGCAGCAGCGGTGGAGGGAGCCGCAGGAGCGAGGGGTCGTGCGCAGCGGGGCACCACGCACTGCCCTCCTCCAGCGTCGAAGCCAGTGACCCGCGGCTGACCTCCGGCCGCGGCCGGCGCTAATTTGAAGGGGAGCCTTCAATCTGGGGATTGCGGGGGCTCTGGAAGAATACGAGCGCTGCGTCACATTATTCGTACCGCGTTTGACGTGTAATTTTGCAGGCGGCGCCCGCGGCTGCAAGCGTTGAGCCTTTTCATTAACGAATGGACAGGGGCGTCCTGGTTCTTAAGGACTTATGCATGCGGTCCATGAATGTGGAATTTCATCGGCCAGCATTGCTGCTGAATTCAAGTGAATTGAATTCGAATTCTCGCTTTATGTACGTATTAGATCTTGTGTTTGGTCTGATAAATTAATTTTGCATCATCGTGCAATGAATATGGCTGTTAAGTTTCTCCCGTGGAAATGCGGGGAGAAAGAGTTCGTATTTCATTTTGTCGCCTTCTCTTTGGATGATGTATCTGAAATTTGTATAATTTACAACAACGATACATCTTAAACTAACATACGAGTAAATTAAGAAGAGCCATGACATGGGAGATGGCAAAAATGTTCACTTTAGAAAAATATAAATTAAGAACAAGACATGAAAACTATCAAAATCACATTTTCTCTTGTTGCCAGTAAAACAATCCAAAGATATTTCTGAACAATTATCATTGCACAGAGTCCGAACTCTTGACTGTCTTGAGAGTCTCCAACAAACGCACTTCACATCTGACATTCGCTTAGTGATAAGACACTTCGCGAACGTACTGGAAAATTCTCAAAGGATAGCGTTATCACCCTGATAATCAAAAAGGAGGAGATTGTCCTTCTTTTACTTTTTTTTCGTGTGCTGATTTTTAAAACTGCGTACGTGGAAGAGATGCGCTGATAAGAGAAAACCCGTATTTTATCAAATCCTTGTTCTCCTCATCTCAAGAGAGATTATTCGAGTAGAAACAGAGCAATAAGAAACATCCACATGTAACAGGTATTGAGAGAATGACATATAGAAACTTTTTGATTATCAGTTCTTCTGAGTTATTAGAGGTCGGCTGTCAAAAGTTTCATATCTAGGAAGATGTGTACAGTATCAAAAGAATACAGTATTACAAATGTCTTATGAGTAGCAACACCGGTAAGTATGCGACTGAAATTCCATAAAAATAAACATTTTTAATGAAGATTTAAGAATAAATATAATACTTTTAGTGAGTACTTTGATCAATGGCGTGTTCAGAAAAACGTAGGAGTAAATTGTTTACTCCCAAACATGTTAAAATGAATTCATTTATACACGATCAGACCCCAATGCCTTCATTAATATTAATGTTAATTAATGTTTTTTTGAAATCGCACATCATTTCACCATCAATAAAAAATACTAAAAATTATTCTAAGTTCGTAAAGGTAAGGGCAGTAGAGAATCGCTTCTCTACAATACCAAAATAAAAGTTACCATTCAACGATATTCGTAACCTCAAGTGCACTTGGTGCCTTAGGATTACGCTCCGGAAACTGCTGTCACAATAGACGATTGGTATCTTGGGGACCATAACAGTCGCAATTTCGGTTCGGGCGGAGGACGAAACGAGACGACGAGGTGGAAACGGCAGAAAATGGATCGAGCGGCGCTGAGATGCGCGCACAGAGAGTGGGGCTTGAAGTCGTTTGGGAAAGGAAGAGGAACGGCGGATCGGGTTTGCCAAGACGTACAGGGAATGGGGTTGCGAAAAAAAATGGACAGGCCAAGCTGCATGTTGCAGTGCAGGGAACGAAAAGGAAAGAATGTGCAATACATATAAAATGATATTGAAAACGACATACGAACCTTGTTAAAGAGGAAAGGAAATGGTAGAAGGAAAAGTAAACAACAGAAGTTATATCAAAGAGAAGACATAAAAGAGGAGTAAGATGAAGGGAAGAACTGAAAAACGAAAGTACATTTCAATGAGGGCAATGTGTAACAGAATAGATCAGACTAGAAAAATAAGGAAGATGGGTTGTGGGAGGTGATATTGTAGAATATAAATGTTGCGATTCAATAATGTCTCCCTGATCACTTCCAGGCACATGGAGGAGCAGGGCCCTAGAAGAAGGCCATGGACCGCGTGCGATTCTTCTTTCCCCATCGTGTCTCTATTCCCCAACCTTACGGACACGCCTACGCTGATAACTCACCATGGAGAGGGCCATCCCCAGCTGATTGAGCTGATGAGCCTCGAACAGAAAGCACGAAGAAACATGAAGAAAGCAGTACGATATGAAGTGAAATGAAACGAAGGGGGCAGAGGGGAGGTGGAAGCAGCTGGGTTTCGCGAACGGGCGCAGCGTGGAGGCCGCGCGAAGAACAGCGCCGCAGAGGGAGCGCACACGGCGGCGGCGGCGGCGAAGGCCGCGCAGGAAGAGCGTGGAAATTGCGGGGGCGGGGTCGCCGCCGCGTCAGGGCGGGGGCGAGGCTTGTGGGCGTGGGCGGGGACCGGGCGCGGAGACCGTTGGCCTCGTTCGGCGCGCACCGCGGCGCGCCATTGGCGGGCGGGGAGCGCCGAGGCCGCACGGCGCGGAGCGGAGCGGCGCAGCCTGCGACTCCGGCGCGGAGGAGGCGGCAGCAACCCAACCGGGCGCCCGGGCAGCCCCGTAAAACTCGACGGCGCGGGCGGTGGCTGCGGAGATGGGCCCTGTGCGCGCGCCTTCTCCTGCTTCGCAAACACGTCACACTAGAATATGCCTATAAATTCTTATATATTTCAATTTCTCTTTATACATTGAGAGGATACTTCGAATTTCCGGGCGCATCAGCTGCGAAGGTCCTTAGTACTGTAGTGTAGTGCATGTTTTATCACGGTAGGTCGATGTAATCTTTCCCGCTGTGTGATGAGATCTGGCGCCGACCTACATGTCGACTTGCATGCTTTTCTCCATCCAGGTATCTACCACCAGCAGGGGACCCCCCCCCCTACCCGCCAGACAAACTCTATGTTCACTGCTGTCTTTTGACATTGTGGAAGTGCAGTGCGTGTGTGTGTGTGTGTGTGTGTGTGTGTGTGTGTAAATAAGGGGGGGGCTAGGACAAGTAAAGAAAGGAAAGGTCGCGCACGGTCGGTTGCCCGTTTCGAGGGTTAGTGTTCTGGCCCTCGCTTGATGTTCATCGGAATAAACACAAAACTATCGAACAGAGCCACCAACCACTAGAATTCTTAGAATTCTCCCTCAGAGAGTGTCTGGATTCCCTCTGGTAATGTAGTTAATGTCCAAAATCCTGCCATCATCGAGGCTCTAATCGTAGAACTGCCCGGTCAGAGGCACTGCAGTTGATGCCCTGAACTACCTCAGCCGTTAATTCCTTTTATCTTCTTTCAGAGTTTCGCCGTCGGAATCTTCTTCTTCTTCTTTCATTTAGTATGAATACCACTTTTTAGTTCTCTATGTAATATTTTAAAGGAAGCAGATTTTCCTGCGAAGACTATCCCATAATGACATGTAAAGGTTGAAAATGTTATAGAACGCAACTATCAATAAAGGAACATTTAATCAAATAAAAACATTGTTTACAAACTCTTAAGATTATTTTTCCAATATTTTCATTTTCAGAAACTTCAAGGTTTTGGCGAGTACGATGACAATAATGTGAGCGAATCTGTAAAACTCCATCCGGGAACAGCTCCCGCTGTAGTCCCCTCGCCGGTCAATTGAGCGGCACTGTGTGATTTCATCTCCGATAGTTGTCTTATGTCCGCCCCTGCTGTGTCCGATTACTTGGGGAAGCAATCGACGGAAACTGCTCCAACGTATAGACGGTGCGCTCCGTTAACAGCTTTCTTCTTAAGACCTACATTGAAACAGAAATAGACAGATTTCTACTGTTGGATTTCGTAAATGGACGTTTCTGAGAAATATTTTACACGATCTTTAAATTTGTGGAAATGCGACTGTGCAGAAATGTTAACATGCGATCGCACATACGTCACTTTTGCAAATCAAAGATAATAAGATCAGGAAATATGTATTTTAAGTGCTTTTTCTGAAACCTGCTTTGTACATTAATCATGAAGAGGTATTAAGGAATCGTTTTTATCTTTTTTTAGTGTAAACGCAGCTGGTTGCAAACTTGCGGAAGTGGATACTTCAGTTCTTTTCTTTCACCTGATGTCAGGACGTTACACAAGAGATCAATGCACTTTATAGAAATGATTTTTAATCAGAATGCTGATACGTATTTGTTGTCTACCTTTTCAAATTTCTAATACGGCTAATTACATAAATCGGTATAGAAGACGCTCCACAAGACAGGAAGACTTCCAATTCACGAACTCCTGCTTTAAACGTCACTTGGTAAATACATTTATATACGACTATAATATAGCGGAACCACTCAGATGTTCGCTTTGCGGGCAAGAACATGCATGACTCGGGCTGTAGGGTACCGCGTCAATTAATCTCAAACGCGCTCTCTTATTGGCCCCTCCCCGCCCACCTTGCCCGGCGGCGTCCAAGAGCGGCGGAGGGCGGCGAAGGGGGGCGGGCTGGGAGGGAGGTGCGATCCCGGGGGACAGGGAGCCCAGCTCGGCCGCCGGCCACCGGCCGTCGCAATTACGCCTAATGACGGCCAATCGAAGCGCGTGGGGCGGCGGGGTGCGCGGAGTGCGCCGTGGCGGGGCGAGAGGGGTGGCGAGGGGGAGAGGCGAGCGGAGCCGCGCGTCGCCTTTCCGGCCCAGCGACTGCGCGGCCCGACGCGCAAACGAGCCCTGGGCCCAGGGGCCCGGCCCGCGCGAGCCCCCCTTCGGAGCCCCGCCCCCTGGCTCCTCGAGGCTTCCGCTTCGCGCTACGTGCACATCTCGGCCGGGCGTTTCCGCGCGGCCCTGCTAACCTCGTGGGCTGCCCACGGGCAGCACCTGCCTCCCTCGCGGCCCCGCCCACCCCGCCGAGCCGCGCCCTGGGCCGATTCCTCGCTCTTCGCCGCGCTCTACCCACTCAGGGCTAACCTCTCGCCGCCCCCGCGCGGGGCTGACAACGCGCAAGGAACGAACCGGGAACACGGTTTCGACTTTGGAGTACCCAACGTGTAACAGAGATTGAAGGATATTCTAATACAAAGCGCCGAATTGCCGTCTGGTCGGTGGAGGATGAGAATTATAAATTAACAATCACGCGACTGAAGGGACGGCTTGATGTGAACGCAAAAGTTTCGGTCAGTCAAACAGTTTATCATGGATAATTGTGACCCATTTAAGGAATAAGTCAATTAGAAACTAATTCATATTTCCTGTAATATTCCAATTCTGTATTGTGAGAGTAAACTTGATAACCATCTCTGCCGACTTTCTTCTTCACTTTCACTCAGGACCAAGACTAGAGATTTATATTGGTTTCATTGCTTGAGAAATGTCCTTTTCCGGGTCACCTCACCTTTGCCCTTTACGGCTTCCCGATGTTCGTCAAAAACATATAAGTAATATATTAAAAATTAAAATTAATTTTAAAACACTGGTGGACGCACTTTTTTGTAGGATGTTCTCTCGGGCTACGACTTCTACCCATTCCAAAATTATGTATTGGGAGACCTAATCCGAACACTCCCAGAAGAGTTGTTCTGAAGAGTACATTATTTCAGTGTCTTATTCATATTGCGACTTATTAAAACAAAATTTTACAGTTGCAAGCTCCTATAATACAACATTTTGTTTCAGTCTTGCAGATTTATATGTGAAAATAATTTTCTAGTTGAAATTATTCTACAAAAGGATAATATCCCGTTAGCATTACCGTATATGCTGCACATAACATTATCCTAGGAAACGATAGCTATCCTACAGGATGGCAACACTGACTATGAACCTTTTCCTTCCGAGGGATGCAAGCCTTGCTCCGGATTCTGTAAATAACGGTGTAAGTGCAATACAAAGACTAGCGACCTGACATTAATCGCTTACGTGCTGTGGCAGTGGGGCACATGTTTCCCAGCGCTACAAAAGGAAGAAAAAACAACATAAAAGCAATACTGTTTTGATAAATATCTTAGAAAACAAACTCTAGTTTACCGATGAAAAAACATATCATCAGTTCCCATCAGGAGACAGACGCATAAAATGACAGCTCATTTGACTCGATTGGTGAGCAGGGAGGTGTCTACCCCTGAATGACGGACGGACCCACGAACGGGCGCAGGTTTCTCGAATTCTGAATTGAAGCAATGCTTATAACATTGATCATTCAAAATTTATTGCTCACGGTTCTAATGAAATGAATTATCGTGTTTATGTTTTGAATATAGACCTAAGTTCTCTTCTCACGCCATTAACTACTTAACGACAATTTACAGGCCAAGCACGCTCGTTCGATGGAGTTTGTAATGAAAGCTGGAAGGGTGGGAAAGAGTCAGCCGGCAGAATGGAAGTTTGGAGGTGCGGCGGTGAACGACCAGAGACTTCTTTGACCTTTCCATATGTGAAGTTGACACTCACTGTAGCAACGTAATCGTTTCTGCTTTACAAAAAAAGTTTTCATGTTTATTTTATGTACTGGTAACACAATGGCTTTGAATTACGACTTGCTCATAAAAAAATTAAATGTATAAAGAGTAACAAACAGTGCTGATACAGAATATTGTGTGAATTACAAAAAACCAAACAACGTGTCACGACAGGTTAATCCACAGCCTAGTTATTTAAATATAAAGATAACATTGCAATTAATGTTGTACAACTGGATTGCTTGAAAGGTAATAAAATTTACATTTCTTTCCTGTGTAAGAGCTCGCACGGAGCTTCCGTTTCTTATTTTCAAAAATCCTCAATTTTATTATTTATTGTCATTATTGATGTTATAAAAAATATATTATGATTTATATGTTTTTTCATTCATATTTGGAAAATTCACAACAATATTCTCCAAAGCTGTTTTGGATATTTATTATTAGTTTGGGCAAATACCCATACAATCTGCTCCGTACGCTTTCATTAATACTGGTTACGTAGCAAAGTTTATTTTTTACAGGAAAAGGCATAAATGCATTCAAAATTTTATAAACTGTTGCAAAATGGCGTATCACGTACACTTAGTTCGTTGCGTTAGAGGAAATTGAAGAATCTCGTAGCAGTTTCCTCTGTTTCCTGTCATGAACCTCCTTGTTCGCGGAGAGCCTGGTCTCCTTCTAAGAGCCTTTGAGGGCTCCGTGTGTGTGTCTCCAGGAGCTTGACTTCCACGACCGCGGCAAAGAAAGGAGCGAGCATCCGGGCCGACTGTTGTGATGCAAATCCCCCCGCCAGCGGCCCCAGCGTACTTCTGCAGAGGAAGTTCTCTGCACTTGCTCCCCTCCGCCACAGCACCTCCAAGCAACGCACCGGCTGAAGGGCATCGCACGGATGCAGCAGGGACTTCAGCAGACGCTCCCTCTCGGCGAAGAAGGAAACTGAAATCTGGCAACTCCTATCACACGTAAATGGGCAAGAAACAGCTCAAAAGCAATTGGTTTATTTCAAACTAAGATGGTTTTATAATTGTCCCCCCTGTCACCTTTTTTTGGACGCAATTACGCTCAAAAATGTTTTTTGTAACAGTGAAGTTGTGACCATGTTACTGAGTAACATAATTATTAATAAGGTCTTTAGTAGTTATTTAACAACTTATTTCAATAATCACTTATTCCTAACTTACTTTTTTATAATTTAATGTAATATTCAACTGTTCATTAATTAATGCAACATAAGTTTCCTTCTACGTTCCTACTGCATTTCTCAACAACTTTATCCCAGGTTTACTTTGATTCTCGTTTTCTTTAAGAAATGTTGACTGAAAAGTATTTGAAAAGTATATATCATTTTATTGGAAATGCAATGAAAATTAAATATATACCTTGCATGTTGTACCTTATAATGTGTTATTATTCTCGTTTAACTTCATTTTAAGAATATTTTATCTTTTGCTTCATTTTATTTATTACTGTTAACGTGGAAACATATGTTTTTGTAATAATATTCAGGCTATAACAACATCGGAGCACAGCCTAGACAATAATGATTTTTTTTTCAAGATTATTGACCTACGCTTTCTAGCGAGTTTACCAACTCCACATTTTTATCTCTACTCAAAACTTCACTAAATGAGTTTTGAGACAATAAATACAACGGCAAAACAAACTTTACTTAAAATCATACATTAGTTACGTGGAATGAAAACATGTATAAGAATAGTTCATTTGAACGCTAGCAGATTACTTTGTTGTATTTAACGGAGGATACACCTGTTTCAACTATACACGAAGAAGAGCTTAGCAATGAGAGTGAGAAACAGCTGTTGGCGGCAGATTGAGTGCTCTGCCTTGGGGCACCTGTACACGAACAAAACAGAGGCGATTGGCCATCGTGAAGCTCGATATAGTATAGATACAGACGATATAGAGAAGGGTAGTATCACGCAACTCATTTTTTTCCGATAAGCATATTACAATCGATATAAAATCCCAAGCCCACATCAAAACCCACCGAGCCATTATCTAATCGCCCTATCAGAGAGCGTGTTTGATTGGGCCTGCTTTATGATACTGCCTTGTAATGAACGGCGGCGGAGTAGTGCGTCGCGACTTTGTTCATTCACAGCAATTTTAGCGGCGTGTAGTTCTTGGAAAAATGCTGTTCATTTGGCCGAGTTACAACACATCGCTTGCGAAATCAACACCATTCACAAGGAAGGTTCATTGAAAGAAAACATTTCCTCAATAGGCTCCAGAAGTGAGAGATGTAGTAAAAACTCTCAGCAAAGGAGGTAGCAGAAAACGAAGGACAAGCCACAAAATAATCAATGTAATACAGATAGCATTAATAACATGTTAATAAGTAATAATATGTTTTAAGTAACAAAGTAAGAAACAAATTTAACCTACAAATAGTAAATTCTGGGAAAGTTGAATAATTAATCAATTTATTCACATGTTCGCATCATATTATTATAATGACAAGTAACGCATCAAAAATCACCATTTTCAAAACATAATGAGAGAGAAAATTAGTTGCGAACAATTCTTTACAAAATCTTAAACATTTTTTTTTCCCATTCACAGATTTCAACTTCAGAACCTTTACTGCCTGACTATGTGAGCAGCGCACCCTCCGCACAGAATACCTAATGATTACGATGTCGGTACCTGAAGGCCTTACCTGGGATGGTGAATGAACTGCAGAGCTTGTAACGATCATAAAAAAATTATAACAACGATGACGGAATAAAAATGGAATGGAAGACAAAGGGAACAAAGTACGCCAATAAAACCTGCCGCCGATCGGCTTCATCCACCACTAATTTTTACATGGAGCGTCCGAGATTTAAACTCCGGAATCTGGAGCTCACTAACCGCCACACTGTCAGCCTGTCCTCTGCTCGCTGCACGACCCAGTTCGCACGGCAGGGCACGAAGCCCCTTCCCTACCTACGAACGCACAACCGACGTACGCATAAACAGCCACCGGACGCCCAATTAGAACCGGACTAGAAACGCGACGCTATGCGGGTGTCATATCGACTGCATTGCATTATGCACGAAATCACGTCGGAATAAAACGTATAAACCCGAATACCGACACTGCGGGTCATACAACAGATTCGTTTGTTTCAGCGAACACTATACCGGCGGTAGGCCTCAGGTAATGGAAGCCCGGGACGCCGTGACAATCGTAAACGGCGCAACCAGCACCACGGTCAGACGCGAGTGCATTTCCGCTTCATTACGGATTGGCAGAAGACTGCAAGCGTGAACACTAGGCCACGCGAGTTTAAACTCCAAGTCAATGAGGTGAACAGAAAAATTCACCGACAGATATTACGTAGTGATAAATTACGCATTTAAGGGTAATACTCTACATGA
Organism: Gryllus bimaculatus; assembly: GCA_017312745.1. Lineage (NCBI taxonomy): Eukaryota > Metazoa > Arthropoda > Insecta > Orthoptera > Gryllidae > Gryllus > Gryllus bimaculatus. The sequence continues at coordinate 4,439,655 of BOPP01000008.1, read as the reverse complement.
TGATACTCTACGCAGTTTCAAAGCATGTCGAATAACAAAATGTCAAAATAAAATTAAAACATTGAAAATGCATCAACATGTAAAAACTTATATTTCATGAAAGTAAATTAATTGCGTATATAAAACGTGCACGCGTCTCTAGTTTCTATATACGTAGGTAATAATATTTTCTAGACGCTCCAATCCCCTACGTTTTTCATACGTAATGCTTTTGTTGCTTGTTTTTCTAGTTTAATCTCCTGTTCTCCAGTCTTGACGGCGCAAGCGGCGAGATGAACCGGCGGAAGGGGTGCGGTCCTAGAGCAAGCAGCTGCGGCCAGAGAGGAAGTAGGTCGGGGACATTGGCGTCACGGGCCGACCTTATGCGAGACGCAATGCGACGCTCTTTGGGAAGGGACGCGTACTTAGCGAGCGACAATGCTAGGCTCGACTTCCAAAGAGACTCGGACGCCGGTAAATCTCAAGAGAGCTACGACTGCGTGGCCGTTTTTAACTCGAAACGCCTCTAGATCGCATTTATCTACTTTCGCATGAGTCATTTACGGCTAACATATGAAAGATCACTGAACATGAGACACACATTGCCGGAATAAAGCACTCATGAAATGCATCGTATGGTTTGTTCGGCCACAGCCCAAACTAAATGAACGTAGGAAATTTTCAATACACATCTGCAGCACACGTTACATGTGACGACTAACAATTGAAACATTTCAAATTATTTTTATAAAAATGCTTTAACTTCTTTTTTCTATTCTTTCTATACTAGAACTGAGTCTTGGACTTATCACGATATGTTTTGTAAACTGTAATAGAATTACAAATATACTCCATATGAATGAACTCAAAAAATGCATCAAATTTGAGGGTGTAAAATGTCTACAACAAATACGACATGGGGAGCAATGCGATATTTTAGGTCTCCGTTTTCCATTATCAATTTTCCTTACACACGAGAACGAGAAGAGTTAAAAGTAGGTCGAGATGGGACGTTCGCGTCGAAGATAAATGTAAAATCAGTCTCCCGCAAGAACATCTGAACACGTAAAGAGGGATTTCTGGAGGGGATTTTGTGAAGAAGAGAAGTGGATACATGCGCTCTAGGAAACGCTGCATTTAGGGCCGGTTTCATCAGAGGAAGAGTTAACTCTGGAGTAAATCATGTTTACTCAAGAGTAACTTCTAGGAGTGTTTCACCAACACTTTACTCGAGGGATGAATAGCTTACACCGGAGTAAATTCGAGAGTAACTTTACACGGCGAAAATCCGTCGGGTAAAGTATGGAGTAAGGTCAGTTTTCAACGTGCGTGTACCTCCTAAGTGTTGTTATGGGTCGACGATTACGAATGATAGTATTTGAAGACGATTCCAGCAATGATTCGGAATATTATCCACTAGTGCGAAGACAAAGGGTGCGGGAGACAAAGGATTGGCTCAAATTGTGACGATCAGGATTTTGTCACGAGGATATGTTTGACAAAATCAGCTGTTACCTTCATGAAATACTTATAACCTGGAGAGGACTTGTAAATATATTTTTCACCCATGTGAATACGTAATAAAGGTAGTAAGTACCCTATACGATAACAAAAGGAAAAATAATAACTACAGGGACAACAAGTACTAAAAAATATTTACTTATTTATTTAGTAAAAAGCAGTAATACTATGGAATGTATTAATTATGGAAGAAGGTCATCTGCGCACGTTTTCTAGAGTTACAGAATCCCTTTAAACATTTTAACTAGAGATGGTGAAAGATTAATAAAACTTTAAAAATAAAATAAACAAAATAATAATAATAACAAAGATTATTATTATTATTATTATTATTATTATTATTATTATTATTATTAAGTTTTTAAAAGCGTCAGATTAGCAACATTTGAAAAACTAATTTTCGTTCCCGAGTTACAGAAACTTTATTTGCTTCAGTAAACGAACCTCAAATTTCATTTTTCTGCATAGCTAACAAAATAGTAACTGATCCCCAGAGAAGAATGAATATTTATTAAGCAATAAAGATACAAAAACTAAGAAATAAACTATGTTACTTCAAATCACCATAACACCACACAAGATTATAACGCCAAAAAGCCGCCAAGAACTCTGAAACTGAAATGAATGATGAAATATAAGGAATTAACCGTAAGTTCGCGTTGATCCCCATTGGTTCTCAGCGTCACTCATGCTCACAGCCTCTTGAATCGCTCTCAAATATTGCGCGTTCAGTAGATTCGCGGAGTAAATCGGAGAGTATGTACTCAAGAGTAAAATAACCCTTCACAAGGGTGATGAAACGCTTATATTCTACTCGATAGTAACTATCGTAGAGAATGCATACTCTCGGGTAACTACTCTCAACTTTACTCGGCTGTTGGTGACACCGGATCTTAGAATGAATTCGCAAACTGCGTTTCTTTTAGGAATGTGTAGCATTGCGTTTCGCAGCAAGACGCTTCATGATACTACTGTCCCCGACTTACTTCCATCTTCACGGTAACTGCTTGCTCTGTGACCGCAACCTTTCCGCCGGTACTTCGTGCCATCACGATGAGGAAGGAGAGCAGGAAAGGTAATATTCAACGGAATGGCATGACCCTAATGTAGAGTTTTGGATGTGTCACTGACATGGGGTAAAGAGATAGGTCAATTTCCGCTAAACGAATAATTCGTATCAGATATGGACTCATTAAGTTGTAATTATGTAACTATTAGTACCTCCAATACTTTTTTTTACTGTTTAGAATATCGAAATGCGGTTTTTGGCTTTCGATACGTAAAGTGGAGCTGGTGACACAGTTAAGTATTTCATTGGTTTTCAACACTTTTATTACGGACACATTTTGAGGAAATTTTTTTTTTGGGGGGGGGAGATGATTCGTTTAGAAATTTACATGAGGTATCTGAAAAATGTGTGTTTCTCTACATAATATTTCTATATCAAATATTTTCCTACTACAATCACCTAATTGTAATATATTAAGCCTATATTTTATTCTGCAACTTTGAGGGAGTAAAATTTCTACAACAAATATGATATATGAAGAGCATACTTTAAGTCTCTGTTTTCCAATATCAATCGTTCCAACACACAACATTTTTCGACAGTTTTACTTTCTCGCATTACTACGTACTTACGTAGTAAAGAGAAAATAATCTAAAAATTGACAATATTCGCCATTTGCCGACAGGAAAACTCGCATTGTGAGATCAAATGATCTTCGATGTGTAGTAAATTCCCTCCGCTAACACGTTGTGTGGAAAGAATTTTTAGGTTCTTCATACCGAAAAGTAATTAACAACAAACCTTTTGCCGGTCGTTCAGCCTGTCTGTCTGCCGTCCTTCGTTGCTAGCGCGTAATCCCTTTAGACGATTTTTTTCAAAAATTGATATTCCCCTTTCGGTCTGGACGAACTCAAAGCCCAAAGGGTTTGAGTTCGTCCAGACCGATCCGATATATTGATTTTTGGAGAATTTTAAATGAAGCCTCAACATTTTCAATTTTTTAAAAGAAACTTTTTAATTAAATATGCTCCGTGAGTAGTGTCAAAGACTTAAAACGATGGCGCAGAGCTAAATTTCCTTCAATTCTCTGAATTTTTTAAAGGTTCAAATTTATTCGGTGTCTTCCTAAAACTACAATATTCACGATAGAGTTTATTTTCTAATGAAATATGTTCCTCAAATGAGTTAATAATAAAATAAGTTCGTGTACAATTTTTCAAAACGTAAGTAGTTTTCCCGTAATGTGCGTTTTGAGTGAAATACAGGCAATTTTTAAATGACTATTCCATCAAAAAGAGTTTTTAAAAAAAATTATAGGACATCAGACGCTTTCAAAATAGCACAGGTCCCGTTTCCTATTAATCTTTGTAATTCTGAAAATTGACAAAATGAACATTGGAAAACTATAATATTGATAGACATTTTTGGTTCAGTGAGATATATTCTAAAAAGTAGCTCTTTAAAGACATTTCAAAACATTTCTTACAACATAGCGACATACGTTGACAAATGTGACAGCTTACCAGATGACACACGCAGAAATAAAAAAAAAGAAGTTTTGAAAGTCCGGACAGGATTCATAGACATCAATCGACACGTGGTATGAGCTTCTGTAGATTGTGGAAAGGACAAACGAGGTAACGAGGAAAGTCATCAGAAAAATCGTTTCGAAAAACATTTGGAGCGGAGTCATACAATACTACTACAGCCATTTACGTTGAAAGTTAATCGAAAAGTCGGGCCAAGTGCTACCAACGTTGGACTGCAGTTAGCGATATCAACGACACGATCGAGCAATAAACGACACTAGAACTCGGAACGGCGACGGAGGTCGAATGCTACTCACAAAATTAGAAAGTTATTCGGCAAATTATATATGCTGACGTTCGAGTCTCAGGAAAGTGGAGCGATATCACTCCGACCTGGTGCACCTGAAATGTAGCAATGGCACAACTTTCTCACGTGAGACGAAACGTTCGCAATGCACTGTGCTCACCCTACTCCATTTGGTAATACTTAATTCAACAAAATCAGTTACATGGAGGGTTCGGTTTATGCTCATACATCTGTATATCCCGTAAATGAAACGATTTCATAGTTTACCGAATAATAACAATCACAGAAATGTGGGGAAATTAAAATGTAAAAGAAAGATTGACAAGAGACACTGTCAATTGTGTACTTCACAATATATAACAAAAATGCAAAACCACAACAATTTTATTCAGTGTTAATAAGAAGTGACATTGGAAATACTATTCCTATGAAATGGAGTGAATTTTAAATTGCATTTGTCTCTGTGGCGCGATATTCAGCGATATAGTTTTTGTACGATCGAGACATGTCACATCTAAGAAGCAATTAAATTAACTAAGAACAATTCATGAAGAAATATTCCGGCACAGTGTACGAAATATTAATGATTGAAGGTTGAAAGTAAATGGTACATAAAATTCTGAAAAGAAATTCTTTCGATGAAGTATAGAATAGATATTTCCATGAGCGTCGCTAGCACTTCGTACAATTTTGAGGAGTCATCAAAGAAAGTGAATTAAATTTTACCACGCGTAAATTTAAACCAATTTTTTTTATTGATTTGTTGAAGTAACAAAGTGCACGTGCTCGATTAAAATAGACCAAATTATGTTGCACTTATTTATGACTTCCTCCTCCACACCTTCGAGGACAACATGATCCAATTTAATCTACTTTATCACATTTATTGGTAAATGAAGGCTAAATTACAACTAATTACTTAGAGCTATCAAGTTGAGTAAACCTACAGTCTTTTGACATACCTCTGTAGTTTATTTGTTTTGTTTTTTCATTACGGAAAATTTTGAAGAACATGTAAAATGGATATTTGTTCTTAATTATTGTATTATGGATTGGATTTCTGCACAGTGTGAACTTGGATAGAGATAGTATTTCAATAAGGCCAGTCTAAATGTTTGAGGAGAGGTTCGTGATGGTTAAGTTAATTACTTAAATTCTTTATGTACTTGTTTGTAACGTACCAAAGTGCATTTTTTATTGTCCTGACATATTGATGTTGGATGATTTGCATTTTATTAAGGTTTGTTTTGGATGCATTTAACCATAATCTCAAAGCATACTGATGGATACAGTGTGGGATCCAGGGGGCCTGGACAGCGAGGCCTGGACAAGAGACAGCACTCCCACCTCCTGCCAACATTTTTTGGTAATTCACTTAACTTAATAAAACCATTTACCACAAGTAGATCTCATCACATCCAAATCACTATTGCCAATTACGAGCATACACTTTTTTTACGTCGACTTAAGAGTTAAATAGATTTCAAAAATATTTAAGGGAAGAGAACTCAACTTGCCCCCTTTCTGGACCCGCCTGTGGGTTAGTAGATAACTAGTCGTTTGTGTTATGGTAAAAACTGAATGAGAATAAAACTATTAGATGTACTTGAGGTGGACGTGCCCCCATGTCTCCAACGCCAGCGCTGGTTGTAAATATTTCTGTAAACACAATTTCTTCCATGCTTTACCCATTTCGAATAACTCCATACATCATCGACAATTCAACTCGAATTCGCAGACGAAAATGGATGGCAGTTCCCACGTTTGAAGTGAGAGTGTCAAAACGCTTGATTGCGCCTGCACCGGAGCAAGAGGCGCACGTACGACAATGAAGCCTGCATTAATGAATTGCCACGCCCCTGAGGCGCCAGGGAATTTATCGAGGGGAGTCCCTGCGACCTTCCAGCGACGCCTCGACCACGTTCACACCTTCATCACGAGCCGCCCTCCGCCCTCCGCCCTCCCAACCGGCCCAGTCCGCGCTACTATCACAGGCTAATTGCGCCTCCAGTTGAGCGCCATTAATATAGATTGCCACCTGCCCTGCGCTCCCGCCAGAAAAACGGCGCCCGCTCAGTCGGCGGCGGCGGCGGAATCTAATACAATCCCGTTGATTGCCACTGTGCGCGTGTTCTCTTCGACCCCGATCCACACGGCGAGGTTGCGATCGCCATCTGCTACCTCTTCGTCGACTTGACTCCTACTTTGACTTTTTTGTGAATAGAAGTGAGTCTACAAGATTTGTCTAAATGACGCTACTGTAGTGACCGCCATGATTAGGTTATTGAATGCGCCTTCGACCTTCTTCCTCAATATAAAGATGTGACAAACATCACTGCTCGTTCCATCTTATCTTTTATTGCTGATGAGTGTGTGTATAGTGTTTTGTGTAGAAGATAGTACGACCATACATGACCATTCCCTGATTTAGACTACGTTAAAAATAACTAATGATGTTAAAAAACATAAAAAATAACAAAAAATTACCAGGCGGGATGATTATGACCTTGGGTTAATGTTTAATGTTCTCAATGGTTTTTATGTTCCCTCCATAATTCCTTCATCTTCTTCGTATCAAAAATCAACAAAGACTACTATTCTTAAACTATTTTCAATAAAGTGGGAATACCCCTTCATGGAGCAATTCTGGTATACGTCGCGATTCATTCTAGATGTGTCATTCTCGATGTTATCTCTGAAGTTCTCCGCTCAGAAATTGCCATTTTTTGAAGGCGTTATCAACATAATTATGGCTCCATCATTCCTATGTCATTATCGACTTCATTGTCCAATTTTTGTTATCGTTATCTTTACTATTCTGAGGAAATCAGTTTCCATGTGAACGTAGAAAACTGCTGTTATCGTCCTTTTCTACACAACATTGAGCTGAAATCATACTCCGTTGCTCTGCCGACATACTTGAATATATAACTACGATCCTTTTCATCGTAATATCACCATTATGATTAAAAATGGAAACTTAATTAACTACTGACTCCACTTTATGTAAATGTCATTACCATAGTCAACTCCAGTTAAATTCTTAATTGTCGTTTCTACTTTTACAACACAATTGTTAGCATTATATTAGTGGTTGACGACGTCCCGTATACGTCGACCCTATTGATGTCACTAGTTAAGGTGTCCTCTACACCTTTCAATGTCATCATCACCCTGGCCCCACGCGTGTCATGGTCATCTGAGAGAACGACCATCGCACTGTCGTCATCGTCGCCTCCGTCAATCCACGCCGGCGGCGCCGCCCGCGATCGCGCCCGCGATGGCCCTAATCCACCGCTTCCGTGCCGGCGCGGCGCGGCGCGCGTTCGGCGGCGCGGCAGGGGAGGGGAGGGGAGGGGTGCGGAGTGGGCGGGGCACGGGGGCGCGGCGCCCACCGGCGAACGTCCGCGAGCACGCCCTCGCGGCACGCCCCCGGCGGCCGCCATACGTGCGCGCCGGCCGGCGGCGCCTGTCGCCGCTGCCGCGATTCCTTCCGATAACGTTCGGGCCGCAGAGCGGTGGGCGGGAGGGAGGGCGGGAGGGGGGAGGGGCGCAGAGAGTAAGAGGGCTTGTCGCCAGCGGTGCGCGCGCTGCCGAAGGGCAAATCCGTCGCGCAGATAGCAGATAGCGAGCGCCCTTATCGCCCGTTATTACGCCGCAGCGCCACACCGCACCGCACCGCGCCGCACCGGCCCAAGACGTGCGCAGCTGCGGGCGGCTTTGAAAGGACCCCGCGCCCAGCGAACACAAACAAGGCGCCGAACAAGGCTCGCTCTGAGACGCTTGACAGCTCATGCCAACTGTAGGCTTCTGCACACTTGGGTGCGAGCTGTCGATGTTTTGTCGATGGATTTGTTAGTGAGAAAATTATTCTCCCCCATGAACAGTGAGGTTATCATGCCTTGATTCAGTTGGTGTTAGAAAAACGACGCCTAACAATTGTACATTAAGTCGATACAATATGCTCCCGTATTGTTTGTTGTGACTTCACAACCTGGGTCCATGATATTTTTAAAGAATGGAAAATGATCTCCAACGTTCTTACACCTATATCTATTTTTACAATTGCTGAACCATAATGATTTCTTATATTGAAAACTATGAATTATTTCAGTATCATACATTCTAAGAAAAAAGTTATCAATAAGAATTGATATTTTGAATGAGTAAACTATTGAGTACAAGTGTAATTTTCGTCATGATGTAAAGAACGCGGGAAGAAAGAAGGCAAAATCCTGCAATGAGTTGATTATTAAGTGCTTATTCAGGTTACAACTTCTATGGTCATTAATCCCATAGGTGTAGTGCTTGTTATACCCCGCGAATTGGCGGTGTTCTTCCCCCGTTGGAATGTGATCGGCTTGTGAGGTTCCGCTTCCAGATCTCTCCCCTAGCGGTGCACCGCTTTGCACAAGCACTGCGTTCTCGACACGTCTTCCGACATTGGAGACATTGTTCTGTTTGTGAGTGTTTGTGTCTGAGGGATGAGGAGAGAGCAAGAGTGAAGAAGGAATGACCACGTGTTCAATATTGTGCGTAAGGGCAAGCCAGATTACACATAGTAGTTTCATACCATTTCGTAAGGAATTTTACTCGCCCCCAAGGCGAACCTTCTTAAGCCTATTTTCACCTCCTTCAGTCTGCAGTAACTTACCGATGGGATTCGCCATTTGGATATGCCGGAATGTTTGCGGGGCGCTCGAGTGCTCTCAGTGGGCGCTTCAGCCTCCAGAATTCTTCTCTAGATAGTTCCAAATTGCTACTTAGCGAGAGTCAAAAATCCACCACCGGCGTGCCTCTTCCGCATAGCAGCGCCACAGAGAGAACGGCGACACTGTACAATTTTCTAGTTTCTTTGAAAATTGCTAAAAGTATTGGTAGAAAATATTCATCACAATATGGATAAGGTGAGGAACTGGAAAACTTAATTACAAATATGCTAATGAGTATTCTAATAATTTATCCAATCGAATGAAATTATTGCTAGTGAAACTGATTTTCTACTACGTATCGGAGTAAATCATTAGGCGCAAAATGCTTGAGCAGGTCATCGACCGACGATTCAGATTTTTTTACAAGTTGTTCAGGTATAACCACTAAGTTATTCAAATGCAAAAATCTCAGAAAATATTCAAACGAATCTGGAAAAATAACAGAGTGCTATAGACAATTTAAATGGTCACTATGAATTAACTTAGAATTTCAGAACAACAACACTCCTGTGCGAGTTCAAAATATTGAAATAGTAACAAGTCACAAATATAAGGGTAATAGCTAAAGGTCTCTTGACAAGTCACAAATATAAGGGTAATAGCTAAAGGTCTCTTGACAACACTATAACGAACCATTTCAGTCAGCGCGTTGCAGGCTACATAAGTACGCACTCATTCCACTTCCCATTACCTCGTCCTGCTTCCATTCCAATACATCTATCCTCATTCACTAGCTGTTGTGCAGCATCATATACCGCCACTACACTCACAATGCTAATTTAGCGAATACAATTGTCTGCGTTGCGAAACAGGTCTTCGCTCCACGTGCACTGCGTCTAAACGCCGAATGAAGAAAAGCGCGAGGCCTGGATTTGGCCGCAACGTGGCCGGAAGAGAAAGATCTTTCCGGAAGAGAATGCGATATCGAGACCAGTGTGTCGACACACCAGGGTCAAAGGGAGGCATTGAGGACGCCCCCGCTGCAATTGTTCGCGAAAGAAAATGTCGCGACGGAAATATCCATGTCGTGTCGCTGTCGCCGCGGACTCGATTATACATGGAGAATCCACATTGCGTATGCTTTCTCAGAGCATAGTGATGAGACTGGTGACCGCGAGCAACACAAAGGGACTTCGGATTCCTTGCCAGTGTCCGTTGACAGGTTTAAAAGACTGAAGCCAAAAGTCCGGATAAGACCTCTGTGATATTTCACTACTTTTAGGCAGTGCATAGATTGCACTTCTCTCAGATATTCGTAACCTTTCCCGCTGTTCACATTGTAGCTAAGAAGTCGTTCGTTGTAACGTAGACCGTATACGATTTTTAATAGAATGTATTCTCAATCCTCAACATCTTTTATACAGTCTTAACTCCACTCAATTCATTTTTCAACAGAAATTGAGAACGCGACTTACATTCTTCTTTCATGTTATCTGATATAGAAAGAAGTTGGTCTGATGAAGTTGGAGCAGCCTGTGTTGCTCTTGGCGTCAGCGAGTGCTTCAACGAAGTCATGGTCCCGCATGTGCTGTGTTCTACCCGACCCAACCCACTTCGTTCTTCCGCGTGTCGAACACGGGGCAACTCAAGAACATGTGCGTAACGTCGCCTCGTCCACATTTCAATTACGGCGCTGACTAACGCTCGCATGACTGGCAGGAGCCTCGGGGGGAAAGGGCGCCAATGCAAAATGTCGCCGCGTGAACGAGCGTGATTCGAAACATCGTCGATTACTTCAGTGAATATCAATATATTGTTTAAGTCGTTGACCATCAACTCTTAACAGTGCGAATTAAAAAACAAAAATCATATTGACGTGAAAAGATAATTACTTATGGATTCTTGTATGCGGAACAAATGCAGTGATTCTCATATTTGCATAAGGTCAGCTAAGGTATGTTTTTTTGTGAAAGCCCTCACAGTTTTACTATAATCTAAAACAATAATAAATGTTTTTTAAACAAAGAATATTGTACAGCTCCCTCGCTTCTTTCAAGTGAGTGCCTTGATGTATTTGGCGCGAAGGTAGATTTGTCACATCCCTATCTCTTAAACATTAACAAATATCTTCACGGTACGTACTATGCGCATGCAATACCCCAATAAATCTATAACAGAGTTCCACAATGTTTTTTATAATAATTGTAAGACTAATTTGTTCGAAGAATACGACTTAAAAATTGAGAAGTTAATTTAATTCATTAATGGGGTGAATGAAATGAACCGAGTGATTTGGGAAGTGCAAATAAAGATGGCTGAAATAGAGGCAGAAAGAACTAGAGAACCTCCAACTATCCCGCTTCTTTCTCGTGAAGCAAATAGATAACTCGCCTGGGCTGCAGTGTCGTTTGTTATATTATCTGACCTCTTAAGCCTAATAGGCGTATCTCAGAACACTAAAACTTTTGTCTAAGAGATTTTTTAAATGTACTAACATCCACTTAAGATAAGAGACACGTTTTATTTCTTCAGTGATTTTCGACTATTTATAAATAAGGTACGATCCTCTTGCTTAGGAATAATATCTGGGAAATCACAAACATTACAAACAGAAAAATGTAAAAAATATTTGAGATACACCTTGGCGGGGCTTTCACTAAAAATGCTTAGGAGGGCAGTTATAAATAGAGCTCAGATTTTTATGCTTTAAAAAATCTAAAATATGTATGTAATTATGAACTCTAAAGCATGTAGACAACAGAAAATATGTACAATACAAAACTCTCATAAAAAGTATCAGAATTTGTTATTTTTGTTATATTTATCACTGAAGATCTAATTAACACATACTCTACCAAAACAATGCAAATTGTGACAAACTTCACCTGAATTATGAACTGGAACTGTTTCTGAGAGTTACTTAACTTGTCCATTACAGTGTATAACAGTGATCATTTTAAGGTTTGAAAACAGAAACGATTCTTTGTTGCTTTTCAAACTAGATTTGTACTGGGAAACAACGTTCACGCCGATGTTTTTGGCGCTTATTTAAAGTTTGCTACTTCTTCCGGTGACAATATTTCTTCCAGGTTTGACCATCAAAGTCTTGCCGGTAAGTCTTTTTGAAAAGGCTGTCCGTCTTGGGAAAATATACAGTTCGAAATTTCAATATTTTACAAAAATTATAATGAGTTCCTGAAAATGAAAAGTAACTATTGTTATTAACTTTTTATTTATTACTTTTAATGTTATTACCAGTAAAAAGTAGTAATTCTATCAATAAAGTAATTAATAATTACATTTTCAGACGTTTTCATATGAAAATAGCATAATATGTATCTTTCTAACGGCGAAAATAGCATAATATGCTCTATATATTATGCAATTATATAGACTCCTAAAATATGTAAAAACATGCACTATAAAAATTAAATTGTTGTAATTCATGAACCTTGTTCGGTGGACATATTATTATATGCATGTATTTAAATATAATAAAAAAGTTATGTAATAACTATAATAGCCCTAGTTATAATGTACTTTACATCTGGAGAACTCGAGACTCGAATCATAGCGGGTCAGTCTCCAGTTTCGCGTCGACATATGATGATAATTCGCAATCCTGATGAACGCCAGCGATCGAGTTAATAGAGAGCACGATGGAGCAGATGAGTAAGACAAGACGGAGAGGAGAGCGCCCTTTATTCTCCACAATTTCCACATAGTATAAACGCCTGTGTTCAGAACCTAGTTTCCAGCATGCCGGCCGCTGTAGAATAATTTGCAAATAAAGATAACTTCATGAGAAGAGTTGAGAGGCCAAGCGAACCAAGAACAGAGGAATTTCGTAAGTCCGGAACAGACGCAACGAGCCGATATTCAAAATGAACGAATTCGTAGGACAGTACAGCGAAACCACCCCACAGCGAATCGCCGTCGTCCACAACGTCTCACCAACCTCACCCTCACACGACCCGAGCAGCAGGGCAGCAAAGCGGCAAGCGAGGGACGTTAAGGTGCGAGCGGCGCGCACACTTGTGGAGCGTTAATCATTTTCTCGATACGTACACGGCGTGCGGGCGTGCGGCGCACGGAAACCGACAAGGCGACGCGGGGGCGGCGCTCGTGCGTAATCGCATGATTTATCACGCGACGAGCGCGACAGGACGCTGGCCCCGGCGGCGGTGGAGATCCGCGCTCATGAATAACCTAACGGCGGCGCAGGGCCGACCGCACGCTGCACAATAGGCCAGAACGCTTTCAGGATACCGTACAGGTTTGTAATAGATCTCCTCATGAAGTCAAGGCGTCTTCATTCAGAAAACGAAAGACGTGGTTATGGAATACACTAAAAGTATCAAAACAAAAATTGCAAATTAAACGGCAATATTTCCCTCGCCATATCGATGTACTTTGATAATAAAATGTTAAATATGACATGAATTTTTCAGAGAATAAATAATGTTATTATTATTATTATTATTATTATTATTATTATTATTATTATTATTATTATTATTATTTATATTATTACCATCCCCTAAATTCACGACTAAAGTGTCGGTTAAATATAAAATCTACTCCAAGAAGCAATTATCTTTTGAATGACGTGGGAGTGTGGGAGTTCATGGGTTACGTAGATTTTGCGGAAAAATAATAATCATTATTGTTGTTATTATTATTCGGGAAACAATGCATCGATTTTTTCTTGTTTTAGGTGGATATTAAAATTCAGTGATATATATATATATATATATATATATATATATATATATATATATATATTAGTATTTCGTCCGTCCGTATGGATACCGATTTTCATCAAGATATTCTTTAACTGCTATAAACAGCATTCATTTTCTGTCATTTCACGAGCATTTTCCGCGTACATTAAAGACAGGAAATGTGTGAAAAGCAACCAGCCCGAGGCGTTGAACTACGCTCTATCGACACGACGTGCACCTGCAAGGGGCCACGGGCGCCTCAGTCACGCGGCAACGTCGTTTTTTGATCCGCGGGTCAACGAACGGTCGCTCAGCAGGTGACGAAATGTCGCTTCCTGGGACTCGGAAGCACGTTTGTTTCCTCCAAAAGGAGCCACCATTTACCGTCAGCTCCGATTTCTTCGATCACGTTGGCGCGGAGGATTTGTTGATCGTCGTCCTCCTCGAGTCCTAGGTGCTGGTTGCGCGAAAGAACAACTCCTTTGTCACCTCGTGATGGTATAAGGAAAAACAGTCATGTGTTTCCGTGGCATTGTCCAGCCATCATCCATTCATTATCATTGCAATTATCATCATCGAACATCAATTCATATCTAGCGACATGATTCCATTCATATTCAAAGGCTGCACACTTTCATCATCATAACAATAAGAAGAATATATTATTTGCTATTTTCTACTCGAGTTGAACATTAATTGACGTGGGAAAGGAACGTAAGATAATGCAGACTGTATCCTAAACCATCAATTACTACGCGATAAAGAAATGATTTGCCATGTTAAATAAACTGTTGCTGTTCATTTTTGTGATCCAAATTTATCACAGTTATATTAAGTCGTGATCAAGTAGGCCTTGAAATCCTATAATATTTTTACTCCCAATTATTCCTCTTCTTCTTTCAGCTAGACGGCATTCGATTCTTTTAGTACCTCCGAACGAGTTGAAACTAATCACACCTCATCTCAACTTGATTCAACAAAACTATTACTTTTATTAACATAATATTTTGTATTCAAGGCCAATTTACAGCGAATGGCTTGTAGGAGAACCAATTTACACAAATATCAGGAAAAAATTCCAATTTTGGAGTTACTTGTTGAATTTCTCGAAAGATAGGATCGGACACAACGCAGCAGAGAGCCGAAGCCGTGTAATCCCGGGAGCCGCGATGGCGAAGCAGCGCGGCGATGACGGGAGGGGGGCGGGGCGACGCGGGGCGTCTGGGATGATCGGCGCCGGTCGCTTGGAGCAGCTTCTGCTGCGCGCAAAAAGGGCAGGCGGACGGTAAAAAGCGCGCGCCGATGGCGTCAGCGAGGCCTGGGAGCGCGACGCCTCGACGGCCAACTCCGTCGCTCCGTGGCGCGCGCGGTTCGGCGCGACCAGCGCCCTCTTCAACAGCGGCAAATCCCATCCCACCCCCAAGGAAACGCTTTCCGGAATTTTACACAATTTACTCAAAATAAATACATTTTATAGATCTCATCACGTCTAAAGCAGAATTCCTATTAGGATTATATTGGTGCATTTTTATTTTAAGCCAACAATTAAAATATTTCAAAAAATAGTGTAGGGATTCCGGACTGACCCCTTCCTGAAATAGTTTCTACATCAACCCCTGCATCTGAAGGTCTTGGGGCGGTCCCAGACAATGCGTAATTCAAATGGGTTCATTCTCTGAGAGTAAATGTCTTCATATAACAGAGTGAATAATTTGAATTCCGGCACCAAAATCTGCTTCAGACTCGCGGAATGATTTCAGATCCCGCTAAGAGACTGAAAACTCTTGCAACTTTCATTCATTCCCATACAGTTGTTACTGTTTTTGGACGAAATGTATTTTTAGAATTCTAGATGGGTCGTCACCCGATACAAGTGTTGCTTCGAGACTGTACTATCAAGAGCTCTGTTCTACGTAGCGAGTTCCCACGTAAGGCTTGGACCTTCTCATTTCATAAGAGAGGAGTGATAAACAAATGCAACTTAATCAACTGAACAGTTACTCACTATGTCTTAATTTTCCATGGAAGCCAACAACCAGTGTTTTGTTCTCGGCTACGAGTACATTCCATTAGCCACGATTCATTCGAGACATGGGAACGGCTCTAGAACCATGAACACCTAGAACTGCAAAGCATTATTGTTGAAATTGCACATTGTAATATATTTTAAGAATTCTCCGAGACGAAATGGAGAGTATTATTGTCACAATTAATAATGAAATTTTTGCTTTTTTTGAAAGAAAATATGTGTTCATCAGTAGCCCGTTTACACTAAAAGCTTCTGTAAGAAAAATAATAAGATTTGCATTAAGCATCAACGTACATTGTTAGGAAGTCGTTATAAACTGGTATAACGTACAAAAAGCCTTACCAACCGTCCTGCGCTCGCACTGATGGTCTTCGGCCAAGTCCGCGGGCCGCCGGCAACCCTCGCGCGCGGTCGGAGGGCCCGAGGGTGGCCGAGTGGCCGCGCAGCCAAGAGCCCCGTGGAGGCGGCGAATTGCTCCGCGTCTGACGCGATTACCCCGTTCTTGCGGGCGCGGGCGGAGGCCAGGGCTCCAGCTGCCGCCGCCCTCGCCCCCGCGCCGCCCAGGGCGACCTGCTCGAGGGGCGCCGCCTCTCCAATGGATTCTTCGACGTAAATTAGTCTGCAATCGGATTACTGTCCGTGATGGAGAAGAAATTAATAGAAAATCCATTAGGAAGGAACGGAGAAGGCGGCCGAGGAGGCGGAGGGCGAGTGCGTAAGAGTATTAATTCTCCTGATTGTTTTATAGCGACTCAAGTCGATCATTCTCAGCCCATTACTGGAGAAGGCTCAGGTGGTGTGGGGTGGGCGGCGCTTGGAGGTGGCGATGCCGGCGGGGGCGGGGGCGACTGAGTCGCAAGGAGGCAATACGAGCAATTACTTGTACGGCAGGCCACCGCTTGCCTCGCTAACGACCTGGGAATTCCTGCCACGACTTAGCCGCTTCATCTTTAGGCAGTTTATGCAACGGGTCGGTTTGGTGCTACTGTGCGGGTAGATCGACAAACGCAGAGTAATGTACGGAATAATTGTTCATCGGACGCAAAAATGTACTGACGGGGCAATTCACTTTACGCTTCGGTCACAACAGACTCGGGAAGGGATTTGTGGCAACTAAGCGACTTAACTTCACTACATAATTTTAATAAACATGAGATTAATCAGAACCATCGATGCTCACTGTTGGCTTCAACTGGAGATCTGCAAATGTTATTTTATATCCAGATATCGACAAATGTATCATTTCTTAAGTTGGGAGAAAGGAGATCCTGCAAATTCTCATTAATGAATGTCGATTGCGTTAAGGCACTTCTAAAACGTTTGCGTGCTCATTACAAGCAACTAATACCAAGAAGAAAGAACGTGATGAAGTATCCTTTGAAACTAAATATCAAAAACATATTAAAAATGTACAACATAAAATATCCAATGTATTTAAATAAATATTTTTGCATTTATTTTTTAATTGCTCCGTACTTCACATAGATTGTCCTAATTCTTATTCTACAAATACACTGTTAAGGGATGCACAAATATTTTCGACTTGAACATTGACATTTTCTCAACTATGAGTCGCCAGGTACATGCACAATTCATTTTTTCAATGAAGAAATTTCATTTTTGCAATGGACTGAGATTTATATTTTATTACAATGGGTATTGAAAAAAATACGTGAAAGTGGAAAAAATGGTATGTTATTAAATACTAAGTAGAAATCTCGCACACACTGATATTTTGTGAACAAACGAAGCTACTCCCGATGTTTTCAAATAGGCCGTGAATATCGTCTCGGCCACAATCGGTCATTTAAGGCGCTTATCTTTTCACATGTTAGCATATGGTAGATTAATGAACTTAAGACTCGATATGAATATATGGTTCAGTGGTTTGTAAAAATAACAGCAACTGATCTGAAACTATTTCGACCTCAACTGTGGTTACGATTGACGCTTCTGCTTTGGATTGGCACTTTACTTTAGAACCTTCCCTAAACTTGCAGACATAGACATAATAAAACACCAAAATAGTCCGTCCAGTGATTATAAAAGATCTATATGGCTGTAACGTGACCCTAGTAATTTGACACATCACGGTAATTCAGCCCTTGTCGTAAAACGTAGTGGTCAATCTTCGTAACGAGCGAAGAATGATTGTGGTAGTGGGTCAAGTTTACGGAAGTTAAATTTTCGACACTGGCTAAGCTTTGTTTCTCAACAAAGAGGAGATAGAGAGTTACATAGGCCGGCTGGTGTGAACTGTCATCTCCTGGCGGCTATCAGCGAAGCAGCATGGAAATAATATCTATATCTATATATATATATATATATATATATATATATATATATATATATATATATATATGCAGCATATAAAAATGGAAGAGAGGCCGCAAGTGACTCTTACTTTCACATCCTGTTACCATTTCCATCTTTACCTCCAGGCGATGGATTATCCCCGAAATGCCCTTTCACCACGATTAGAATGTGTCAGAGTCGCGTGAAAGTATGCAGGTGTCAGGACAACGCTCCAATTGGCATGTAGCGACAATCGAAGAAGGAATGAACCTTATATCATGGATTGATTATTAATTTATTGTTTCCTGTGATCACAACTCCCTATAATGTAGTACATGTTATATCCCGCGGGGTGGCGGTGTTCCTACCCCGCTGCTGTAATGTAAAATCGAAACTAAAGTAAAACCGAACTACAAGTCGACTGGCAGGTATTCTTTCCTTCCAGGAATCTCCTTCAGATGGGCTCGTCCCCAGCCAGGACAAGCTCTAAACTCCGCCCGTGTGGTGATTAGTGCTTGTAAGGGTGTATGTGTATGTGTGTAAGGCGAGAGGATGAGTAAGAACATTTCATGCGCTCTCCGTTTAAGGTAGCCATTAGAAATTTAACCACCTCCTGCGGTTAAATTCGACTTAGCCATCAAGCTAGCGTCAAAAATTTGCCACCGTTGGCTCCATCAAAACCCCCTGATCAGCAACGCTGCAGAGACAACGGCAAGCCGACGTCGTGGAAACCGATGGAATTGGAGCAATCGACGGGATGGGATTGGAGCAATCGGGATTTCCTTATCCGAGGATCTCCGTGAATCATCGACGTGCCCTTGCTGGCCCTCGCTGGGTCGGAAGGCCGCCGCCGCCGCCGCCGCCGCCGCGCCGTTCCTTCGGCCTCTTCCGTTTCCGCCAGAGCGGAGCGCGGCAGCGGCCGCGACCGCCACCGCCACCGCGCTCGCCGCGAGGCCGCTTCCCGGACAGCGCGCGCCTTCGCACCAGCCTCGCGCCCGAGTGACCTTTGCCCCGCGCTCCCAACGAGGGGCACCGCACCGCGCGCCATTCCGCTGGGGCAGCCAGCCCTTGCTTACGGTGTTCATTCTCCTGATACAATAACATTGCTCATTATTATTATTATTATTATTATTATTATTATTATCCTTTTAATTCACGACTATGGGTGTTGAAGTGGATGTCAAGAGTTACAGACACCTAAGTTGTCACCAGCATTCAAAGGAGCAGATAATATTGCTGTTATTATATTATAATGTGGCTGACACATTATTATTACTACTATTATTATTATTATTATCATCATTGATGCATTGCCATGTGTATACAATCGGTCAGAACAGTATCAGTTTTAATGCGAGGGAGCATATAAGGAACCTCACGAACACCTCAACACCTTTGAGCGTAGGCCTTCCTTTCAAACAGCAGAAGATTTTTGGATCCAAAGTTTCGAGATCTATCGGCCCAAGCTCAGAGAAGTAGCAACCAGCCTATGAGCTAAGAGAGTTAATAGAAATAGTAGTAGTCTTAACAACAATATTATTATTATTATTATTATTATTATTTACATTAACTATTATTAGTATGTATGTACAATATTGTAGCATCACGAAAACACCCCAACATTAAAACTTGAAATTTTCGAAAATTGAGAATAAAAAGTAAAATTGGGCCCATGCCCTGTTTATAAGGTATGTTACTCTATTGTTACAAGAAATTAAAAGAAGAAGAATCGGGGCTATTTATGAGAATATTCTGAAAATGTTCCATAAATATTTAATGTTTCCTCCAAAAACTTTAAAGGTTTTTCGAGATAAATTTTACATTTCGATCATCTTTTTTCTTGACAAGGTTGATGTCATAGAAAAAACAAAGAGAATCTTTAGATGTCACTAGTCACTACTCTATCAGGATACGAACGCGATCAATATAACACACAACGCAGCAGGATTATGGGTCGGGGTCAAATGACGTCAAACGAGCCTCCCCTTAATTGTTCTTGCGGCGCGATATGATACGATATCGAAACACTTCATTATACGGCTGATACATTATCGACGCTTTGACTTGGGGGACTCGTAGTAGCTAGCGCTGCGAACACAAACTCACTTGTCGGCGTGTTTCTAATACACAGAAGGACTTGATTAGCAAATTCGAGTGGTATTTAGGAGTGTTGGAAAGAGTGATTTTGACGTTGGTTTAGGCGCACTGTGTCATGCACTGCTTGTAAACGCAAACAAAATATTATTTAACGAGATATTACATGCTATTTTTTATTCTATAAATCCACGTTACAAATCATCTAAATAAATAAGATTGTTTATGTATACGATAACATTTGTAAACTAAGATAAATAACGTGTGAATCGATTCAAAAGTATATAATTATGTAACGATGTATAAGTTATGAGACCATTTCCATTGCGAAGAATGTCTCTGATAATATCTGCTACTGCCTACTCTGGCAGCAATTCACATTCTGAACTTACATAATATGCATAATGCTAAGGGTCCGCAGAAGAATTCCAGAAGTTCTTAAAAAAACATCAACATCAAATTGGAAACTAATTTTTAAAATATACTCACAACAGGCCTAAACGTATTTGCTTGGAATTACCAATCCGGCCAGATTTATACGATCCCTCTCAGTAGAGAATTTATTTTTTTATTCTCTTTCATATAGTGCCAAATACCCAATGGAATGCTGACGGCCAGGAACAGAGAACTGACACTTTGCTTTCCTAGGCCATTGCGAAATGAACTACGAGTCAAATGACCATGCAGAATAGAATCGGTTTGCCTCTTCCTACTTTCACAAGTTAAACAATACATCCTAGCTTTACATGGGATTCAAACCCTATAACCTTAGCAATGTCCACCGCAGCCACTTGTACTGTTTATATCAGGACGTTTCGGGTACATTCCTATCGGGAGGAGATTTGTTGTTGTATAGATCGGGACAATCGGGAAGCTGTTGGGACCGGGACGTGGGGTCCTGGAGATTGGTAACGTTTGAGTCCCAACGTGTCCCCCCGGTCCTTGTGACAGAGCGTTACAGGGCTTGTTGCAGGCAAAGACGGAATTCGGAATTCGCTGATCGGTGGCCTACCTCGGCCGCCGGCTTCTGGCGATAAGGTTCGAGCGGTGTATCTCCGCCCCGCGCCGCCGAAACTTCTTCGGACACTTCCATCAGCGGCCGTCGCCGGCAGGGGGGCGGGGCCAGGCCGAGGAGGGCGCTGCCACGCGCGCAGATAAAAGGAAAACTTTGCGCGTTACTCGAATCAGCATTATCTGCCAAGGCGCCCGCTCTTGCCGCCAGTCTGCGCTGCGCCGCCGCCCCCGCGCCGCCCCCGCACGGGCGCTGCAGAGTCAGGACAAAGCGAGAAGTTGGCTCGAGGAGGCGCCCGGGCACCACTCACAATTACCGCGCGCGGAGCCCGACAAGCGTGCGTTCCCATTCGCAATGGGAGGAATCGAGACACGGGAGACATCTGCGCACTTGGCCCACAGGGTGGTCTTCTGTGAGCGCACAGGCGAGAACGTCTCCCGGGCCCCACCCGGTCTCCAAAACACCATTTTCCATCATTTTTGACTTACAGAATCTTACCTTCCGGTTATCTCTAAACTCAACTCTATTTTTCGATAAGCGCATCTGTCAAAATCCAAAGAGTTAACTGTGTGGTATTAAATATTGTTAATATTTAAACTAATTAGTTTTAAATTGCAAAACATCACATAAAGATTATTCGAAAACGTCTCAAGACGGCACTGTACTCTCGTAGTACTCATGGGAGACGGGCAGGAACTAAAAGATAGTTCGTCTCTCCAGACCTTTGTACGTATCTAAAGTTAAACATTCCATTGCAGCTTCTGTGGTTAGCTCGCAGGGTTAGAGGACTTCTGTCTTTTTTGGCATTCCCTTCGTATCCTTTCCATAGCACACCTACTTCCGACACCTTCGTGCGACGGGGAGTCTTCAAATATTCCGTTGAAAGTGAGACGCCACTCCCTTTATCACTCAAAAATATTATCTAGCATACGCTAATATACATATCGTTTAAGTCGTCGCTTGACAGCCGTTATCACAGGCTAAAAATGTTCTTAGTCTTTAACTTGCAAAAAGAAGTTGACCTCAATGTCCCGAAGGCAAACGATATAAAAATAAACATATACATAAATTAAAAGAAGCAAAAAATGAAAATTAAAAATTGTTAATTTTCATGTGATTATAAACGGAATTATGTGATTAAAAACCTACACATCTCTCGTATTGGAAGAGACGGTTTCATTAATTGTAAGAATGATGAAATGGGTGAGACGTCCACTACAGCGTACAATTCGTATTAGGAGGAAACCACAATTTCAACCTCAATAACTGAACGAGACCAAATTTCATTTATTTAATTTATAATCAATCCATTTAATCAATCCATTATAATCAAGCCATTAATATTTTTGAAAACACATAATGTTGGGCAAATGTTTCTGCACGCTTCACGAACCGGTACTAGATTGGTAACATTAAATTTAATTTATAACGTTTTCCCCCCAGAGCCTTTACCAAGTCAACAGCCTGTTACCCTTTATGTCCGGATGGTAAGCATATTAGCACAGTAGACACCAAAACACTTGCGGGCACCTCAGATCTGGGGTCAGCAGCACGCAATGTTCTCCACGACAACACATACATTAGAAACAGTTGCAAAAAGATAACTCCCATAGAGTGAGAAAAACTGTTCGCAATTCTAAAGGTTTAAAGGAGATAATCTTGAAATTTTAAAAATTTGAAAACGTTTAATAAAAACAATTACCTGATTTATTTTATTGAGCTGTCACAACTCAACCGTTAGCCCGACTCATTGTAATTTTTTTCCATTCATGTAGTTTGTATTGCGGTATTTATGTTAATCTCCTTATTTTTCTAACATCATGAAGCATACCATTTAATGGTTGCCATTGGAGCTCACAATCTCCTGCATAACGTATGTTGATGGACTGCTTCAGTGGACGAGTTCATTCTTTCGTCAATGGACGTCAATACATCCGTCAATTGATGAACACTCTTTCGAAGTACATTTGAAAATCATATAATTGTGTCAAATGTTCCGCTAGGAATACATTGCTACTAAACATACAAGAAAGCAGGCGGGTAGCACTGCCCCTGGCCTGGGGCCCCCAAAGGGGATCCTCCGCTTATCGCGGCGCAGCGCGGCGCGGAAGCGGTCGCTGTGCGTGGAAGCCCTGCGTCTGCGCTCCTCCCCGCTTCGCTCCGATTCTCCTCGCTCCGCTCCGCTCCGCTCCTCCTCGCTCCGCTCCGCTCCGCTCCTCCCCGCCTTCGCTCCGCTCCTCCCCGCTTCGCTCCGCTCCTCCCCGCTTCGTCTCCGCTCCTCCCCGCTTCGCTAAGCTCCCTCCCCGCTTCCGCCTAAGCTCCTCCCCGCTCCGCTCCGCTCCTCCCCGCTTCGCTCCGCTCCTCCCCGCTTCGCTCAGCTCCTCCCCGCTTCGCTCAGCTCCTCCCCGCTTCGCTCCGCTCCGCTCCTCCGCGCTTCGCTCCGCTCCGCTCCTCCCCGCTTCGCTTATCCCCGCCCCGCAACTCTCCACCACGCTCCGCCTTGCTCCGCCCCACTCAGCTCCGCTACCGCCGCAGCGCGCGCAAGTAGCCGCTTTCGCGCGCGACTCTCGGGATGTACCGAAACGCAAGGGCTCTACTATGGGCACCTACTTGCGCCTACGATATATGTCGCTTTGTCACAGTGAATCAAACAGAGATTGTTCGAACAATTCGAAAACAAAACATTAAGGATGCTAATGTTCGAAATTTCACATGTTTTGGTGAACATTGCATCTATGTCCAAGTATGGCGCCATAATAAACAATAAGTTTTGAATTGCGACTAATACGATAACCACGCCTGATGATTTCATCAGCCTGAAGAACTTCCAGGAATTCTGGTAGTTGATAAATAGCCAGCGGTTGGAGTTTCGTATCAGCGGTTAGACCTCATAAACATTTAGGTTAGTATAACTTCACAAATACTTTTTTTCTTTTTTTTTTTTAGCACTTCCGAAAAAACAGGCCTAATAACAATACTATTATCGATGAAACAGACAAGTTCACATAATCTCACTTTCAATGATAACTAGAACATGCAATTCAAGATAAAATTCTAGAAACTAATACAGCTGTCCAAAGCCTAGAAATTATTTACATCGCAAAAGAAAAATATGTCAAGTGTGAAATATGAATAAAATTAATTTTGAAACGAGAATCACATTATGTACTTAATATGTGATTCATATTACCATTAAATGACAAGTTTATCTTCTTTTGCTTCGTAAACGTCATATAGGAAGGGATTACAAAGCTTTTTTTTTCAATTAGCCATTGTGTCGCATTTCACTTAATTATTTTCTAAATGAAAATATTTCTTGGCTTAGTTTGTTGTTATATTCATATTACAATAAAGATCGTTTAAAATATAATTACTGGTTTTAAGAAATATAATATGATCGCATCAAGAGGATAAAATTTTGCAGTCAGCTAGCAAAAATCGCATTCCTCTGTCACGCCAGTAGCCGGCCTTGCACCTCGTTCACATACGCAGTTCCGCGACACGGCGTCTCGGCGCCGTGTGTGAACGCACCCAGCCGTGAGTGAGCGGCGGTTCCCACACGCGCAGCCGGGAACCTTTCCGAGTGTTATCGCGGAGCGGGGCCTATCGACGCGCCACTGATACGCGCGCGTTTATCTGGAGGCTGCGCGGGCAGGAGAGCAGCGGCGCCCGCGCCCGCGCCCCCTCCCGCCACGACACGCCCCCCGGCACACGGCTGGAGGAGCGGGCTTCAACAAGAGCCAATTTCAGAAGTATATTATTGGGTTACGGATTTACGATTTCAAGGCCCGGTATTTTAAAAACAATTGTTGATATTTCATGTTTGTATATAATTATTGTTTTGAAGTCCAATATATCCACTTCCGGAATTCGTACAATTTCAAAATGTTAGGTGACTCCAGGCACCAACTGTTGTCACTGCAGTACCTATAGCTGGGAGGACCTCTGGTTCGAGAACAGACGGTGGCAGGCTTTTCGACACTAGCTAGATAGTTCAACCGCTTTCTGGGGGTAATTCTAGTGGCATGCTGCTCTGATTGGTAATTTTCGTTTTTTTGTTTGTTTGTTTGTTTTTTTCAATCAAAGCGAGGAGAATGCTGAATAATACACTTCCAAACGAGCCACGGACCGTACATGACACATCCTTCCTCTTCCTTGTCCTATCCTTAACTCGTACATACACAATTCCAAGCACTACACTATCATACATTTTGGGAGTCGACTCGGGAGCGTAGGGCTTGTCCCGGCTGGAACGATGCTGGTGGGACTTACATTTTTACACTATTCAAATTTTGGTTTCAAAAGGTGGCATATAATTTTTTCAGTCCGTTTTTTTTTCTTTTCTTCTTTCTTTCTTTTCTTTCTTTCTTTGTAGTTTGATGGACATACAATCTGTAACCAACAGCATGCACCGGAAAATAAATTAGCTCCATTCACGGCCGAGGATCCTTCTCCCAAGTCCTATGTTCGCAGACTTACTAACAACAGTGGTTACACTAAACTGCTGTCTCCTCTAGATCTGCTTCAACCCACGGATTCGTTGATTGATTGATTGATTGTTTCATGTTTCCGGGCATGTAAATTGCCTTGGCATTAGTCCTGCAGGTTATTTTCATGTTATATCATGGGAGGGAGCGGAGTTCGCTGCCCGCTAATACGTGAGATCTGGTGGAGACCTACACGTCTGCTTGCACTTCTCCCCCCAACGAGACTCACCTCCAGACTTTTGACCGAGTCGAAAACCCTGGACTCAATCAACCCTAGGACCTCTTGGACTAAAATATTACAGTGCAACACAAGTGTTGCCATGGGCTATCCCAACTCGTCTACGAAGTCATTCCATACAGTTTCCGCCCCATCTTCTCCTCCCCGGTTTAATCGTTCCCAACTATCCCGCCCCGCACTCACCATCTCGCTCGCCCCGCCCCGTCCCACCCCGCCCCTGCTTGTTCCGCTCCGCGTCCCTCATCAGGCGAGTTGCGTGCCGCGCGCAACAGCCCACGTCCGCGCCGACGCGCCGCGCGCCGAATGCAAAGCTCCAGGGAGGGAACACGGGCGTACTCCAGATAAGGGCTCCTCCATCAGATATGTCGAGCAGATCAATTTGTAGATGTCCTTATCGGCGATAACATGATTTCCTATTGGAATCGCTCTTTTATGATGTTTGAACGAGATTCAACAATACGTAACCGACTTAAAACAGAATACATCGAACAGGACTGTATTTGTATACACATAAGGGCAGCTCATGTTCGCACATTATTGTCCTTTTCACATTCTGTAGTAACAGCTTATTCTATTCTCCTTTTCTTTACAATATTGTTCTAAACTATACACATTGTTGTGATTCATTAATTGTTAATACAATTTACATTGCTACTCACCAATCTGCCGGTGAAAGTACATTCTACAGTTCATCAGATGGCAATAATCGATGTTATTCTCGTACATACCTGCAACAAAAGAAGAATAAGTTAAGACTTCAATTGTTTGTGAAAAATTATTTCCAGCCATCATAAAAAAAATATTTTTTCTTTTCTCAATGATGAAACTAATTATAGATATTAGATTGAATTCATTCACGAAGTATACAGCAAAAGCAAATAAAAAGTAAATTATAAATTATTCTCTTCAAATTTGTTATTTATCTCCATGACTAGGAAATGCAATTTAAGGGCAAACCTTGGGGAGTCTGTTATGAAATGCAGACCATCTTTGAAATCTCATAAGAGCCAATTTCCTGTTGCGAAATGTGCCAAAAGGAAAATGCGACATACGACGAAGTATACAAATGCTTGAAGAAGAGTTATCACATCAGAGCATCATTGACAAACACTGTCTCTAATCAAGGAGAAGAACTGCGCAATTTGTTTACGGGTACCCGAAATTCTTCGTTATCATATTCATATGACTGATGAGAATTTTGTGGCCTTTATGAGAAACGCGATAACATCTGCCGAAATGCGTAGGAGTTATAAACAGAAAAAACTCACATTTGTACACCCAGCGTTTACTACTTTTATGTAACAAGCATTTAGGTCAAATCACTAAAGGTTGTAATATTGGCTGTACATCACTTCACAAAATTATACAATATTTTAAATTAATCACAATACATTTTGACCTCCAAGTTCTGATTTTAATGGTATTGTTTATGATAAACTGATCATACGTTCTGTAGAACACATAGTTTACGTTTTGTTGGTGTACTTCACTGCCACAAACATCTAAAAACAACAAAACGGACAACACGAATATGTTCTTATTTTCTTTAACTTTTACCTTAATTTGTTAATTAGAACAACACAGATTGGAAAAATAGGTATTATCAAAAATTAAGAAGTTTGTCAATATAGAATGAAGGAAACGTATAGGAGAAAATCACAATGAAATTTCGAAATAATTTAGAAATTGGTTGACTTCTTGTTTCACACATTCTACAATATCTGACGGTTACAATTCAATAACACGATTTCCACGATACCCCAGAAGGCGTTACTTTCGGAGATAATTATAAATTAGTGAGGCCACAGAATGACACAGACTTTCTCGTGCCACAAGTTTCCTAATATATTGTATATAGTCAATTCTAGCTAATCTGTTTTGCCTCACCCTCTCTCCCCAGTTCCCTAAATACCTATCGCCGCCTTAACTTCATTTTGTCACATATTTTCTAATTTTAGATCCTCTAATAGTAGAATTGAAACATGAATTTTATAGACGAAGAAAACTTGGTCCTACACGGAAATTTTCATTAAAATATTTGGGGCCATTTTTGAGGAAATATCGTTTTGAAAATACGCAATTTGAATGCTCACAGAAAACGTAATAGAAATCATCCTACCTTCAAAATTTCTATTCAATATCGCAAGCCTTTTAGTCGGACCAGTTCCTTTAGAGAATATTCATTTTGACAAAATATAGTAGTAAATAGTTTAGATACTAATGTTGTTCAAAAAAGGACAGAAAAACAGACGGACAGAAATTTTCGAAAAACACCTTTTTCGGTATCAGATAATCCCAAAATGTGTATTTCCTTTGAAATCTTGAAATTTAGTTTTCGCAGCGCCATATAACTTTCTCTGTATTACATATATTACTAGGTATACACGTACACATAAAAGAAAGTAAAAAAAGAGGAAGATTCATATGACACTGGCAGATGTAAGATTCATCCATCTTTTGAAGCGAGTGATATGCGATTCGAACGTCAATAAATTACTTCACAGATTTAAGTGATTCATAACAATCGTGTATAGTTCCCGATAACGTATAATTATTTATGTATATGGAGCGAAAGCTGGCGCCTCCTATTTATCTTATTTTAGGCTCATGACCTGTTCTTAATCATATCCTTCGCCTCTTCTTCGCTCCCACTATTCACGAAAGAAGTAGCTGGCAACAGAATTGGCCTCCCCGAATTTATCATTGAAGACCAAACGAATGATTGGTTTAGAATCTTTTTATTATATGATATTATAAATAAAATCTATAGATTAATAAGTATCTTCTCAACCAATCATTCGTTTGCTCCAATCAATCGTTCGTCCGCGTTGCCTTTGACAGTCCGCCGGCAGCGCTGGCGACGGCCAAGCCGTTTTCCTTCTGCCAACGCCCTTATCTGCGCACCGGATCGTCCACGCGGCGCCGCGATGCTCCTGGCTCGGCCCGCTGCCACTCGACCCCAGCGCTCACTTCAACGGCCCTGCCACGCCACGCCACGCCTCGCGAATTATCGCCCACAAGCACGCACTCCACCGCTTCCCCACTCGACAGGCAGCGCGCACGTAGGGCGTGGATGACGCCTTCTAGGGGAGGAAACGCGTAGGAACAGCTGAGAGTTGTAAATAGTAAACCGTTACTAACAGCCCGGTTCCTTGACACTTGACACTTTTGCTTGGAAAGGTGCTGTCTAAAACAATTTTTTGTCAATAATAATAATAATAATAATAATAATAATAATAATAATAATAATGGGGAGATGAAGGAGTCACATATACCTGCCACGGGATGAATGTAACAGCCTGGGTAAATATAGGCGTTGTGATGCGTTATCGTTGGCATTTTTCATGAAATAATTATAAACGTTGTCATTGCCAACAATAGTTTTTATTATAAGAGCAGTTTTCTATGGCTTAGCCATCATCATCAGTTGTCTGCTGAATGGAAGCCACAAAAACGACTACCTAGTCGTCGAAGCCATCGAAAGCTGCTCTTATAATAAAAACTATTGTTGGCAATGACAACGTTTATAATTATTTCAGCCTGGGTAAGTGCAGGGGTATGTCCGCGTGGTCCTAGACGGCAATTCGTGACAAAACAATTACCTCACTTCTGCCACTCCTTATTTGTTTACGGTATGTCTTATGACATGACATGACCACTCTCGTGAACGGTCTCAAAAGACAGCATTTTCCAAAGAAGTAGGCATCCACTGAAAATGGCGTCGAGTATCTACATAATACGTAATTAAGGTCTGTGTGTCGTTTGTTAAAACGAAATCTTTTGTAACTACTCAAAGGACAATTTTTTTTATTGTCAGGAATCGCTACAAATCATTGCAACAAAATAGATAATGTTTACATGTAGACTCAGTCAATGGGGCCAGCATACACCAGTGAAGTATTCCAGTGGTAATTATGATGGGTATTCCAAAAATCATTCCCAATTTTTCACATCATCTCCGATGGGCATTATCCTAACTAGAGATAGTATTTTCAAGAGCAAGAATTGCATACAAGTAGTAAATAGTTTTCCCGGACTTACACATGAAACCATTCATTTTACTTAAAGAAAAACTATCGTCGAAGAAACGTCATTTCTACGAGTAATTCCCCTACGAGCAGAGGTAGTGACCAGGAGCACAAGAAGATCAAGAATCTCTCTTCAAATATTTAAATCACTTTAAGTGAATGATACAGCTAATGAACGACTAAAACTAACAAACGAGCCGCCTTTCGATTATGTGTTTGAAGGCCATTTATCTTGCCACGTGCTGCCTAGTCCCATTTCCTACGACCGATGATATCATTTTTGGCAAGAAAACGCTATCAGTCATAAAGTCCCGCACGTGTTCAAGATTGGCAGAGGAAATACGACAGGGATGTGAACACTGGATCAAATCGTTAGACTGCGACTGCAAACCAAGGGCGGCACGAGTCCAATATGGCACCTTTCCTCGGTTAGGCATTTGGCAACTAGCTCTGTAGTTACACACATTTGACGCATACTCCTAAGCTACAGAGTCTATTTTCATTCACACTTATTAACAAAATTCGTTTCCCACTCACTCGGTTAAAGTATTAGACAACCTTTTACAGGATAAAAATATAAGAAGGATTTTTTGAAGGATGTTTCTAATTTATTAAATATAACTTCATTTCATTTTGAAGGAAATACCACAGAAAAATCTCTATCCTGTTTAAAAAAAACATATTGTCTATATAAGGGTTATTTAAGATATGAAAGTTTGAAATGATTATATTGACTGAAGAATAATTTCAGAAGCTATTACGCTAGTTTCAGGGAAAAAATATTTCCACATTTTTGTAATAACAAGTTCCCGTTTCGTGTCGAACGCTCATTAGTGCTAATTCAGAAAAAATCTTAAATAATATAAGTATCTGAAAATTAAAATAAATGTGCTACAAAATTTATCATTTTTTTTTCTTTTATTCATCCCAATAATTGTTAAAACCTACTTTCTCAATTCGAAGTATAACTTCATAAAAAACATTATTAACCGTATGAATATTGGCATTTTACTGCTACAAACAGGTAGCAATTTAGCATTCCATGACCTCTTTTCGACGGCCAATGCATACGGAGTTGAGCAGTCCGGGTTGTTTGTCACCTGTGCATGCCGCGGGTGAGGATGGAGCCAATTAAGTCGCCTGCCATCGAATAGCCGGCGCTCCAAGTCATTAGAAAGGCGGTCAGGTTTACTCACAACGCGATCGCTCGGCCTGCGAAAGGCGCAGGTGGGGCCGCGCGAGAGGGAGCGTGGGCGGGTGCTGGGCATGTTCGAAGGCGTGAGGCCAATCGGACTCTAAGAGCAACACCCTGCACAAGCGCCCTCTTGTGATGTGGACCCCGCCGCCTAACTACGCCGCACCCTTAACCACCTCCCTTCGCTACCCCGCTTCGCTACCCCGTTTCGCTACCCCGCTTCGCTACCCCGCTTCGCTGTCCCGCTTCGCTATCGCGCTTCGCTATCGCGCTCCGCTATCCCGCTTCACTATCCCGCTTCACTATCCCGCTTCACTATCCCGCTTCGCTATCCCGCTTCGCTATCGCGCTTCGCTATCCCGCTTCGCTATCCCGCTTCGCTACCCCGCTTCGCTACCCCGCTTCGCCACCCCGCTTCGCCACCCCGCTTCGCCACCCCTCTTCGCCACCCCGCTACGCCACCCCGCTACGCCACCCCGCTTCGCCACCCCGCTTCGCCATCCCGCTTCGCCACCCCGCTTTGCTATCCCGCTTTGCTATCCCGCTTCGCTACCCCGCTTCGCTACCCCGCTTCGCTACCCTGCTACGCCGTCCCGCTACACCGCGCCGCGCTAGACCAACCACCTCTGTTTCTGGCTAATATCGCTCCACCCATGTGTAATGGTCCCACCTCGCTGTCGCCCTGTGCCTTTTTTGATCTCTCATTTTACATTCTTCCATTCTTTCTTCGGCCTTCAGCGTTCCATTTCACCTTCCTTAATCCTTCTCTATTTGTTCCACTTCCAACCGTCTTTCAGGATATTTCTATTGAACATTCGCGTCAATTTCACATTCCTTCAGTCTACCTTCTCGTGTCTCTGGTCCTCTACCAGAACGGCGTAACTTCCTTTTTTCATTCCTTCCCCTATTCGACCTCGCGCCTTGCTCGCGTTACATGGTTCCTCCCAACGTCCTTCGTCAGCGTGCTTCTTTGGACATTGCACTTCTTTTGCTACGAATCTATGTACTCTACCGCTTGTCCCATCAGGCTGACTCTGCTGGTCCACTCCCGACCTGTTCCAAGCTTCTGAGCTCTTCTCATTGCTCTTCTTATGTGACATTGAGCTGTCTCACACCACAAGCCTTCTCTCGTCCCCAGTGCGTCTTGTGTGACCCATTTTCTAGATCCTCCCGTTTTCTTGTGTTCACCTCATCGTTCTCCTCCACACTCCTCTCCGTTTGTTGTTGGGCCTTCGAAAGCGGAGAAAGTATGTGCCAGTGCATTCGTATATTCCAACAAGCAACTCGATCTCTGTTGTCTTTCAGCGCAGTACGAATGCATACTTTCTAGGAAAATGAAGCCCATTGGTCTTGACAAACACATCCACATTACTCATTTCTGAATGTCAATTAATTATAGCAGTTGGTGATAATGAAAAAACACTTTTCTCAACGACAACAAGAAAAGGGTTTTTAAGTAATCCTTTTATATTAAATGTCCTGAAGGAAGGCTAATCAATTAAGAAATTTCGAAAATAAAAGTACATGAGTTAACACTTCTATCTACAAATTGTATCCATATATTCTTTTTTCGTAATTGATACCCTTTGTCAAAACCAAAATTTACTGAATTTGCCGTGAGAAATTCAGGTTCCTGCGAGAATTTGTCATTCTTCCATTCCTTTTCTTTCCTGTTCCCCTCAATCAACCTCTTCCCATTGTATACGAGCTTTACCTTCCCTTCAAATCATCATTCAACCATTTCAAGCATGACCACAAGGTCAGGGCAACCATTCCAGGCGTGACCACGGGGTACTACGATCAAAACAGTAAATAAATAATGAAGCAATAAGTTTAGAAGCGCAAGTCGACGCTAGCACCTGCGTCGCGGTAATCGCCCAGCCGAGATATCAGGAATCGAAGATTAGTCGATTGACCTTCGCCTTGGCGCGCAGTGCCGGCATCGCTGGGCGTGCTTAGGGGCGCGCGCGGGCGGACCAACCGGGGCTCGAGCACGCGACCCTCCCACGGCGCGCCTTCAACGCCGACCCGCCCCCGCGTGAGCACGTACTGCGCAGTAGCTGAGCACGTCATGCGCACGTCGCCGCCGCCGCAGCCGAGCAGGACAATGTACAAGCCACATTGATTGCCCATATTTAATCAGATTTCGGGAGACACCAGTCATTTACGACGGAATATCGTACTTTTTCTCGGATCGCGTTTCATTGTTTTCATCTGTACAACCGCCTCGTTTGCCAGTTTAGTATTCTAACGATGTTTGTCGGCGAAATTATAATAATTACAGAGCTATCCCTTTGTTTACAAAACTAGCAAACTAACCTTTACGAACTTGCTTGAGAAAAACTATTATAATCATTTGAATTATTACCACCAATACTGATTTATATTATTCACGCCGGGCTTCTAAATTCAGCCAGTGAATATCCCTCTTTTCATATAGTAATTTATTTTACTCAATTTATATCAAGTAACTAACTTTCATGAACAATTTTAACGTATACAAACAGATTATAGAATAATTTAAGATGGTCTACAAGAAGTATATCAGAAATGTACATTGCTTTTACTTACAATTTACTTAACTGATCTTAATTAAGTTAATTTTATCAATAAGCTAGAGAAAATGATTAAATTACGGAAAAAAACAGATAAAATGTCGGTAGAACCGTGATACGACTAAAAAGCGCTCGTCTCTAACTCACTCAGATAAATTTAAGAATATCCGCAATAATAATAATAATAATAATAATAATAATAATAATAATAACAATAATAACAATAATACCAATAACAATACTAATAATATTAATAAGAATAGTAATAGTAATAATAATTGTAATAATATAATAACTGCGAATGATCGTAGGAAATTTCAGGCCAGGAGGCGCGATCGTTGAGAGTCCGCGCGCGTCGCCCTGAGAACGCGGCAGGTGCGCCGAGTACGGGCGTGAGCGTGGGCGTGGGCGTGGGGGAGGCGGGTCCGCGCGGGCCAACCGGGGCTCGAGGTGCGCCACCCCGCCCCCGCGCAGAGGGCGTGGCGGGGGAGGGGGCAGAAGGCGACGAACAGAGGAGGACCATCGATTGGGAGGAACTAATCAGAAGCAAGGCTGATGCGATCTTGTAGCGGGAAAAAGGCAACAGGGAATATTATCTTCACTAATGATCCCCCGCGATCATCTGCGTGTATGTCATGTCCCTACATGAGGCACTAGTGCCTCTCAACGTTTTTAATAGTGTCGTTCAGCACCTAACATAAACGCGCTTATTAATTCCTCTTAACACGATTTACAGATTTAATTACATTTTATCATCGTATTTCTCACCCTCTTAATGAAAATTAACTGTCTCTATCACTTATTACATACGACACATAACTGAAGTCGTAAACGCTAATAGTGTAAGGACTGATCAGATCAGTCTATTTCTTTACAAATACTGAAATTTTAGGAACGCAGTCAAAGTAATGTAATATGTAATGAAAAAAAATTAAGGTAATGTAATGAATCAGGCATTAAAGCAATCTTGTTATATTCATGACGTGTATGGTTGTAGAGAGATATCGACTAATAAGCGATATTTACTAGACGGTTATGAAGCTTCGATATACTATGCTACTCTTACACAAATAATGCAGCAATGACAAGCGGCAGTGAATTGTAGTAAGTGAATGTCAATACCAATTGATGAAAATATAAACGTTCTATTAAAACTTTGTGAAAAGTATACAATATATAGTAGTTACAACGCATTTTGCTAATCAAACTACCTGGTTTCAATTTCAAAAGGTCAACAAATATCAAGATTAATCGAAAGAAAAAAAAGCCAATAAACCAGAATGATCACGATTCGTAAACCTTCTCATATAAGTAATAATTAATGAAGATCGTAATAAGTAAAAATTAATACGAAAATATACACGTAACTGATGAAACAATTGTTATGTGCACGAAGTGTCAATCCCAGAGAACTGATAAAATGCATCTAAATGAAGGGAGGAAATAGCAAACGGCCCATCTGATGATCAGCGAACGGTCAGGTGGGAGCGTCTCGGAAACCTCGGATTGACGGGTCGCGAATTCGGGATCTGGGCCGGAATTCCAGCTGGTGCAAAGACATTTAGAGTGTTGCGGCAGAGTTGGGCTCTCCCAACCACAAGGTATCACTTTTCAATCCCTCACTATATATCCCGTAAGTCAGAGCAGCAGCACTCAAATCGCGTTACGCAAGGACTGAATGCCTGAAGGCACGCATTATGGTTAAGGCTTAATCACCATGTATTAGCCACCGTATCTACTTCCTTCCCACGCCGGACCGAGATACGTGTCCCATACGAGCATTCTTTAGCAGAGATGACTGAGATATGAGGTGCCTCAGCAGTTAACACAAGTGTAAGTGCATCTCCATGCACCTAAGAATGCTATAATCAAGGAGGATGAGGAGGATATCCCGACATTAGAATATGCAATATAGGAAGTGGGATGAGAAAGGGGGCACGAGAAATCGGGGAGCGGGAGATATGTAGTCTCGGGCTGGACGAGTCGCTGAACCGCCCGAAAGGTTAAAAGGAGGACTAATTATCAAATGTAAGCATTAGTACAATGAAAGATAAAATGTTAAACTGAAAGTGTTCCTTAGAATTAACACATAAAAACTAAATAATAATATTAAAAGTAACAATAAACGTGTTTTGTTTCAACGTAAATCATTTCGTTTCATCTTACATCGCGTTTTGTACACATTTCCCCACTCACCCCCCAAAGCATTTTTTCCTTCACCGTGCGCCGAGCGATGACGCAACACGATATCCACCCCGCCGCCGCCGCCGCTCTGCCGGGGGCGCGGCCGGGGGCGTGGCGGCGGGGGCGTGGCGGCGGGGGCTCGCCTCCGCCGTCGTCGAGTCGAGGGCTCCACGTGACAGCGGCGGGGCGCGTGGGCGCGAGCGATGACAATCTTGATGACCCACTTGGCGCGCTAATTGCGCGGCCCCGCCGGCCTAATGAGAGGTTACCGCCGCGCGACAAAAAGGTGCTCCGCCGCCGCGCGGGACCGATTGCGCGCGCGCCCATCGCCCATCGCCCACGCCGCACACGCGCGTGCGCGCGCGCGCTGCTGCCTCGCGTGTGATTCCCAAGCGCGCGCGCGGGGCGTCTCGTGCCCGCCCCCGCGGAGAGGGGCGGCAACGCGCCCTAAAAGTCCCACAGGCACTCTCACGCCATGCACGCTCTCTTCCGACTCCCCCCCCCCCATCAATACTAAATTTAGTGGGTCAATATGCGGTTAGAACAGCTCAAACACGAACGCGATCGCTGTTACAAACATGGATGACAACAAATCGGACCCGCGTGGCCTTGGTTAGATTTACGAGCGGAAATCAAAGTGATAAATAAATAATGAACGGTTAGAAAAGAGCGTACAGGGGCGGAGGAACTGGATAAGGGAGAATTCTGAAGAAACTTGGGAAAAAAATCTAGAAACCATTGCTGGACTCAGATGTCATCCTAGGTTAGCGTTCGGGGGCGACGGACCACAGCAGCGACTGCATGAACATTAGAAGGCTCGTGGGCGGTGGTCCAGAAGGAGGCCGAGGAGGGGTTGATCGTGCATGGGAGGGCGCGCCACATCCTTCCCCAAACACATTCACTATCTCACCGCACTGCTAGGAGCTGCACTCTACCATCAACGCCTCGTACATTGCTCCCGCTCCCACGTCCCCTCTGCTCTGTTTAGGTCACCGCTCGCAATCTGGCCGGTGGACGAGCGGCCCTCGACCTCCGCCCACTCCTATCCACAGCGTGCTCGCCTCCTAACCACGGTCCTTCTTAGGTTTGTCCTAATTCTGTATACTCCTCTCCAACGATCTGTTTTGATCAATTCAACGTTTGGTTTTTACCGTAACCCACGCATTTGAAAACACACAATCCTCTCCTCCTTCCACTTCACTTCATCCTTCATCTTACTCCACCACGACCTTCACCCTTTTGTTTTCCCCGCTCATCCCGCCTTTTTTCTATCCCGACTGCACTCTGTACGTATTCGCTCCGGTTCGCTTCCCCCGATTCGCAATTTCCCTACTGGCAGCTCCATTCGCCCCCTCCCACGTTGCATCCCCACTGCGGAAAGCTACTGCACACTTCCCTCGCCATCCCTGCTTCATCTCCTCTGACACTGAAGGGCAATATCGTGAATACGTAATGCGCAGTTGTTTCGGCCTAAGAGAGCCTGAGAAGCAACAGGCGTCGTGCGGGGACCTACCCACGCAGAAATCCATGCCGTGCGTCAACGAACGCTGATCGCATCGACGCGTCAGCTGCACGATATTTCATTTTGTTCCTTGGAATAACTGCGTCATTGGCCGACCTCAAGGACAACGAATTGGGCAAAGACATCTCCTTCAAATTTAGAATATATTGGTGGAATTTATTCTTCATTCTGAGAGTCTTCATTGTAGATCAGATTGTGAAATGATATGCGTGTGCAAACGACAGGCATAGCAAATAGAGCATTCACTTTATTGCAATGGAATAAAGTCGGTTTATGTCTCCTACTCCTCCTCCCTAAAATATTCCAAATCTTCAGAGCCAAAAGGTTCATAAAGTGTATTTATATCATATTTTTAACATTTCTCCAATAAAATAGACGACATTCATAGATCTACTACTGTGCACATCGGACTGGTGTTATCTAGAGTAAAGCGAATTATTATTTTTTCGACACGGGCCTACGTTAATAAATAAATCCTTCTAGTTACCATTTAATCAATTTTTAATACTAATTCGAGCAGTCACTAATTAGTCCCGACCATAATAGATTCACAATATAAATAAAATAAAATAGAGATATCTGAAGTAACCGTTGATTCAGTTCAAATGCATGAAGAACAAGAGAATCGAGAATAAGTCGCGGCATATATCCGCAAAAATTTGGAATTGTGAGTAATGTACTATTTACGAGTATATGCTCTATTCATTACAAAATATCATGTAATGAAGACCAGAAGGTAAAAATAAATTCAGAATTATCTTAGTTAAGTGTTCGGTAATCTGTGAAGAACGGGGACGTAAACAGGCCGCAAGATTTTGAAGACGCGATAATATTTCGGTCATGTACGATGAAGTACACTTTAATGAGAGACGAAACAATTTAATAAGTTAGGAATAACTTCAGATAATATAAATATCTGAAACAGATTCACAAAAACATTGGAGTACGGAGCAGTTGGCCAGGACGCATGATTTACGGAACATATTATTGCACTATCGAGGAATGAAAATTTCCCTAAATCTTTTGTCTGCTTTCTTGTTCGAATTTTGTGATTATTATTCCCTCTACCGAAATACGTCGGTGTCTCTGTCCTCTTATGAATGGCCTGCCAAGCCGGTAGTTCTAAATACGATGCGGAGGGGCGTAGCCGGCACGAGTCCGCCGCGGGCCAAGGGCGATGGGTGGGCAGAGGCTTTACTTTCGCTGCTGCCGCACCGCGCGGGGTGGGGCAGACGGCGTGGGCGGGGCGGGGAAGGGAGCGATGGGGGCCGCGCGTAGTCTTGGAGATTCCGCCGTTGCTCTGGCAACGCAACTACACAATGCGCCTCGCGAGGGGGCTTGGCAAAGCGAGGGT
>BOPP01000008.1:4320826-4400229 GCA_017312745.1 Gryllus bimaculatus | reverse complement strand
CCTCCCGCCACCCTCCGCCGACGCACGTGCGGGGCAGCACGCTCGCGGCCGCCGTGGGACATCGAAATGACGAGGGGAAATCGTAATGTAGGCGAACAGCTTATTCCAGAGGAAGTGCGAATCGGCCAGGATAGTTTTTTTATCGTTTTATTATATGATACGATCCTAAAATGTAATTAAATCATTGAACGTTCCCTACCAACAAAAATAGTAGTGTAACTTCATTGCTTCTTGAACGTTACATTTGCACTTTGATAGTATTTGCAAGTTTTGTCGCAATAAAAATGTTCTTCTGAGTTTGAATGCAGAAAGTAAAACGTTCACATATAATTCACATTCATATTTACTTCTGAAAACTAGTTTACGTCTTTTAAAAATTAATAATAGTGTAAATTTTAAATGCACTAAATCCTTTAATTTAATGCGAGATACAATTCCTTATTGTTTGACATATTATATCCTTTCTCATTGAAAAGTAAACACATTCATTGATTTACGCGCTGATGCATGCCAGATTTTCGGCTTGTCGGATCATGCTTCGGGGCTACCAGTTTCTACGTTGAATAGCAATTCCCTAGCCACCAATCGGCGCTTGAGCGTCTAGTAAGTTCTGAAGTGACAAGTAGCAACTCAATCGCCGTTAGCTTAAGCCCCAGCGCCTAGCGTTTGCTGGGGGCACTGCAGATCGGCAACTTGAGTCGCCAGCTTTTTTAGGTCGAAATGCCTCCTGGCGACGTAACATATCAGCAACTCAATCCATCAGCTTTCGCTCGAGCGCGAAGTGCATCCCCGGCAAGGCAACAGTTCGCATCTTTCTAGGCGCTAGGTTGTTATCTAGGCCTTGGAGCAACCACAACACAACAAGAGACGGCTTGCCGCCGCGCGCCGCGGAGCCAGCCTGCTCCAGGCGCAGGGCAGCGGCGAAGGCCAAGGGGCGAGCGCGCGCGGCCCGCAAAAAGCTCCCCGCGCGCGAGGCGACCGGAGCCGCCACTGACATTCGCCATCCACGCGTCCACGCGTGGCGCAATGCCCATGGGCGCAGTACGCTCCGCCTGCCCACCGCGCTCCTCCCCGACGCCTCTTTCCCCACGCTGCAGCAGCCACGCAGCAAAAGAACACAAGGCTAGAACAATTCGCCTGTTGGATTCGCAAAAGGGAGTAAATGCTAAATTCAGATCTAACTTTCGAACAATTACTTGTCTATATCACAGTTCATAGTATCCCATTGGCCAAGTATGCAGACATACGGTATACCAAACAATAATCCATTTTTTCTTGCTTTTTGCAATGTTTTTCTCGTTCGAACCTTCCTCAAACTGACCGACGCAAGTGAGTGCATTAGACTGCATGATACCAATGTATATTTGTAACCAATGAAAAGCCACGATCTAAGTTTCGACGATAAGCAGGCCCTTTAGTGCATGCAGTTGCCACCCCGCTCCTAAAGATGCTTCGCGGTTCAAAGGAGGTTCGAGTCGTGATTGTACATTTTAGGCAAATAGTGGACATTGCCATTGCGTGGACGAGAAGTGTACAGACAGGCTGCTCAAATGTGTCTTTTTCGTGCGTTTCTTCGATCAATTCCGGTTGCCGGATTGTTGTCTTGGAATATGAAGCAACGGATCGTGAGCAATATCTCAAGAGAGTTGAGTCTATTTCCCCTAGACTTCAGAAAGCCTGGACGGTTTTGAGAGTAGGCGGCTGTAATGTCAAAAATCGAATTGTTATGCTCTAATTTTATTGCTCGAATCGACTGCGTATCAAATTAAAAGTTCTAATACAATCGCGATTTTAATGCGGCAATCTTTGAAGTAGCCGGTAATAATAACGGTATCGACGAAGCGATGTTTTACATCGTATTTGCTAGAAAATAGTTGGTTCGGCTGGTTACCGATTGACGAGAGCGTAAAATGACCAACCATCCGAGATATAAAAACACTTATTAAATATACAGTTCACAAATAAACAAATAAAAATAACACACTCAGTCCCCAAATACAACATCTTTAAAGCCAGCGGGTCTCTGACATGACAATCATTGTATCGTTCTAGATAAGAGATGGAGGGGAAGAGGGTGAGAACGGAGAGGGGGACAATTGTCGTCGAGACCACATAAAATGTCACGAGCTCGAATCCCAATAGTCAGATCAATGTGTTTTTCAGACGTGTGTGATCGATAGTTCCACCGAACACGAATCCTTCCAATCGATACTCTAGATCCAATGAACACCTTTTAAGGGGTGTTACATGAAACTACAAAATTGTAAAGATCTATTATCTGCAAACGAAAATTGCCTAAGTGTGGGAACATCAAAATGAACTCCTCAATTTTGAAATGCACATGAAAATTTCTAAATCCTAACAGTATTTCTCACTATTAGTCCACGCATCGTCGACGCCATCTCTTTAAGTACTTTTATCTCCATTTGCTGATTCACACCGCACATACAATAACGGGAAAGTTCTAGAAAAGCGCAACACATCGCTTCGCCGGGCGACAATTCCATCGAGGCATCGTGACGAAAAACTTCGCATCACCCAACCCACTAACGACGAGAGAATGCCGACCACTTCACCTGTCGCAGCCAACGAATCCACACAGACGCACGAGAGAGCGCCTGATGCCGAACACGTGCAGCGCGGGGGAGGGAAGGCAGGGGAGGCGGCGGGCAGAATAACAACCCGGGCCGGCGACGTCACTGGGGGCGTCGGGGCGTCATCGACTTCAATTACCAGGCGCCTGATATTTTTACATCACTAAGCAGGTGTCAACTGTCATTCATCGTGCGGCATTAACGAGCCGGCGAGAAGAGCCACTAATGCGGCGGGAGGTTGCCTGAGTGCCGGGGCGCGTGGGCCCCGGGAGATGCCGACGGGGCGGCCGCCCTATGCACCCCATGCAACGCGACCTACCGCAACGCGAAAAAATAGTAAAAGAAGAAAATAAAGGGA
Organism: Gryllus bimaculatus; assembly: GCA_017312745.1. NCBI lineage: Eukaryota > Metazoa > Arthropoda > Insecta > Orthoptera > Gryllidae > Gryllus > Gryllus bimaculatus. The sequence continues at coordinate 4,397,277 of BOPP01000008.1, read as the reverse complement.
AGTACTAATAGATTTCGTAGTGATGTAAGTAAAAGCAACAGAAGAAAATGAAGTAAAGTAAAAAGCAAAATGCAAGAAATAAGACAATTTAAGAAAAACGTAATTTGAAACGGTTAACAAAATGTACCGTATTATCTCTGTCAAACCAATATACATTTTTCATTTCTTGTTTTTTTAATAAAAGATGAAAATTGACGTCTAAAATCAAGCCTTAAAGATTCAGATTATCAGTTAGAAAAAAAAATTATTGGACTTTTTATTTCCTTTTTTATTTCGTCTCTTTTAAAAGAATTGGCGAGTTGAACACGTGAGTCAGATGCTTCGCTGTTCTTTTTATTTTTGTATTCAGCGCATGTGAGCGGGGGCCGAATGACCAGAGATCCGGCATCGTCAGTGACGCGTCATTGTGTCCTTCACCGCGACCTACCACAACGCGCAAAACTAAAATAAAAGCACAAGGAAAAGAATAATAAAACACGCATGGATGCAAGAGGGGGGTGTTAAGCGTACTGAAGATTGCGCCACTAGTCGGAGCCGTTTTGCACGGCCGTCATCTTTCTTCTTTTGAATGGAAAAGAAAAGAAAGGGACTGATGGAGGAAGCGAGCAGTTGAAGGTTGAACTGTTTGATCAGAGGTAGAAAGCTACGCCTTTTTGTTAATATATTCCTATTTATTAATTTTAATTTTTGTTCAATTTTGATTTCGTTCTTCACTGCTGTGTATAATTTTATAGGCTACAAGGACCACGTTAGTCGGTATGAAGAAGAAATGAAAATGTTGCCCATACCTAGCGATACCGGCCATTACGTTACCTACCGCATTGTGCAGTTTCCAGAAACTGCTATCACCTAGTTCAGGGCAAACAAGATAAGAAAAAAATTGAAACACAAACTTTGAAAAATATTAACTCAATTAATTAGCATTGAAAAGAAGTGACGGGCCAGAATTAAGAAATAAATCATGTATGCATTACAATAAATGAGATGCATTAATGAATAGTTGAAGTCGTTTGCGCAATACAAAGCGACTGCTAACGGGGAAATGACGCAGGCAATTACAGATATATATTGTCGACAGAGCAGGGCTAAAATGTACTCTAATGATCCAAAGTCGTCAAGGGCGGCAATTGCATTGACATTTGGCCGTAAACCGTTGGTGATTGCCCCAAAACTCTTAACACTTCCTCGATGTGAATTCATCCGTGGGTGCCACATCATATGCGCTATGCGGATGAGCCGACTCTCGATTCTTCAAAAGTTAATTAAGGAATTGTGAAACGCCTTCTATGCTCTCATTCTAATTACAGATACTTGGAAATTAGAAACCAATTGGTTGATTGGTTGTTAGTGATTCCGGGAGCGTCAACTACTGAGGTAATTAGTTCCGTAAGTGTAGCACATGTTTTTTGCTCGGGAGGAGATCTTTTCCCGCTAGGTGGCGAGATCCGGCGCCAACCTATCGTCGACTAGCGGAGTTTCCCTCAACCAGGTATCACTCACCAGCGGAGCACCACCCCAGCCGGGACAAGCTCTAAGCTCCCGATCCGTGTGTGCAGTAGTGCAGTGCACGCTAGTGTGTGTGTGTGTGTGTGTGTAAGGGATGATGATAGGACAAGGAAGAGGAAGGAAATATCGAGCGCGGTCCGTGGCCCGTTTGTTAAGGTACTCCCCGATACCTTAAATAAGTGCTAAGGTACTGCCCCGACTTTCGCCTAGAAACCAATTCTCGAGGTATAGCAGCATCTTACCGGCACTAATACAGGAAATATAAAATTATAAATATATAAAATTATATAAAATTATTTGGCTACAATTTCGTTGGTACTTTTTTAGAATCAACCTAAATAATTAATTCTTATATAAGTGTTCCATTAATCCCTTCAATTCATTTCGAAAACAATTATTTCATAAGACACAAATGGCTGTGTATCGACTGAGTATTCCATATCTGAAAGCGAGTTTCAAAAAAATTGATAATTTGATAAAGGAAGCACTCTAACAAAGACGTCTGTATGAGTCAAATGTGAAGAGATATTTTCTACCAGAATTTTTACTGTTAATTCCGATATTTAAAATATCAATTCAAATTCATTAATTATAATGATCTTACTTGACAAGATACTCCTGGTACATCTAACAGCAGCGAGTATTCACGCGAAACATGCAAAATCCTTACTCAATCATTCCTTGCATACGTATGTTCACACGCAAAAACAGTTGCTTGCTACTACTGCAAAATGACAGTCTAAATCAGTACTACATTCGCACATACATACAATGTCTCCATTGCAATGCAGCATGTCCGTCACAGAGGTAATTATTCCTCGGAGCAGCGGCCGCGCGCTCGAGCCGTCCATGGCCTACCGCACGGCGCTGCCGCTCTTGCGGCGCGGCAGGGGCCGAGTGGAGGACAGGGCAGGGCGGGGCGCGGAGGGGCGGGGGCGAGGAGGGGGGTGAAGGCGGAGGGCGGGCGCCGGCACCTCGTAAAGCGGCCGTAACGCGATTAACGATGATGAGGCGGCGCGCGGGGCGGCCGCCGGCCACGCCCCCGTCCTCCGGCCCGCCCACGCCGTAAAGCGCCGCGACGCCCTCACCGCCATTAGCCCCCTGCCGCCGCGCCCGCCGCGCCCCACGTGCCGGCCGCCCTCCCTTTCCGCAAGTGATCAAGCAGTTCAACCAAAGTGACGTCGACGCCTTGTTCCCCGTTGCTGACCAGGAGGTCCTACAGTTCGAGGCCATACGATGTCGAATTTTCGACACTACCTATATAGCTGGACCAACTGCTGGACCAACCGTTTGGGGTAGGGGGATCGAATTCTAATGCCAGGCTGCTAGGATACCTATACCCTTTTCCGCAGTTTCAATACAATGCGAATGCCGCAACAGCACCCTGATAAATGTGCTTGGGTCACCGCGCTATCTTCCATTTCTCGTCCTTGTTTCCTCCTCTCTCCCTCACACACACAGACACACACACACACAGACACACACACACAGACACACACACTTATGTGCACTACACAACCATCTTGGAAGTTCAGTCGAGTACTTAAAGATTGTTCCGGCCCCGTTAGGGGAGATATCTGGAAAGGGAAACCCCGTAAGCCGATGTGTAAATCGGCGCCGAATCCCACGTTTCAGCAAGAGAGGGTCACTATCACTTCACGAAATATAACAAGCGTTACTCTTACGAGACTAAAGACTAAATTAATTGACATACCCGAAAACACAAATCAGTCTATGAATCCGACGGTTTCACTCTCGATTTCTCAGCTACATCACTTTGCTAGAATTGCCTCACTCTCCTGTCTCCATTTTCCATTCTCCCCGCCATCTTCACCCCGCCCCTCCGCCATCTCCATCTGTCCAGAGGTCCTGTCACGTTTACTATCATGACACGTCCACTATTCCCTCGATTGCCGTCCCTGCCTCGTCCTCGCCATGTGCCCATCCTTCCTACCTCACCTTCTGTCGCCTCGTCTTTCATAGTTAGCTAGATCGCCCTTCCTTTCCCGCCCTCTCCATGTTCCCTTCATGGCAATGGCATTTCCTGATCACGGCTTATTCCCGCTCTTCCAGATATTTTTGATGCCTTTTTCTTTTTCTTCCATTTTCATCTTTTTCTTCGCATACTGCAAGAGTTTAACATTGTTCTCTTGCTCTTCTTCAGTCCTTATATTTGCTAAGTCATTGCATTACTCCAGTTCGTTTGATGTTTTCTGCTGTATTCTTACACTGAAGTTTTGCTATCTATTCGATCACCCAGAGATCAGTGTGACTTTCACAGTAAAAGCACATAATTCCAGTTTAACACTTCGGCTGTTAGAATATTTCATTGCATAGTATAGTAACATTACACTATTTAAATCAATTATTTCAGTTAAAGAGAAAATGTGTCCCGATCTTACATTTATGAGCTCTTAAATTCCTCACACATTACAAACTTCGGTTTGACTTTTGAATGTGATTTTGAACAAATACCCGATCCCAGCTCTTCTATCGAAAAAGTGATACACATTGTATTTTCATCTATATCGAGTATATGTCGTCTTCACCTTTATTAGCTTTCTCACATTGCTTCTTCGATCACAAGACCACAAGAATTTTTGTTTTTCTAGAAACGCTAAAGCACTTCATCGAAAAAAAACTACAAAAGTAGTTGAATATTTTTCACTTCAATGCCCTGATGTAAAATAGCAAATATTGTTTCTGAAATGTATTTTTCAAGTAGTGCTTGAGATGTTGCATGAACGATGTGCATCGTCAATGAACATGCATCGATGAACACGTGATGAACATGCCTCGCCGCGGTCGAATTTTGATTTATCCCGGCACAGCTCACAGTCTAAATGTATATAGTAAAGTTGACATCTGTAGTAAACTGTACATCTGAGACATTATTTCTAGATATGTGCATGCTTTTCTACGATTAGCAGCATCACGTGGAGAATGGTTGTATGTTGAAATTATTACAATTATACATAAGATGTTCACTGAATTCAAAGTTCAGTGAGAAACAGTGAGAAAGAGCTGTAGATGGACCAAGATGGTCTTACTACCTTTCACATCGCTGTTAACAGCAATGATAAGTTCAGATCAGTGTGCCAAAGAAAACGGGGGCCACCTAACTGTCAATGATCATTTTTAGATACATTTACTTTGCTTCTTAAAAAAAAAACAAAAATAATAAAACGTATTAGAATACAAATATTGTAATTGATAGCTATTTTTTATTAACTTATTCAAATCTCCCTGTAGGACTAGAAGGCTCACACAGTATTAAAAATTAGGGGCACTATGCAATCTGCTCTACCTTTGCGTCCTACGGATCGCCAGACAAACGACCTTGAGCAAAGGGGAATCGGAGCCTTCTACGCCAATTAGTTTATTTTCTTTCCAAATTCGTAGTTTAGTAACAAAACGATTATATTGCTTAAACAGTTACATATTGTAGGGATGTTAACAAAAGAAATACATTTGCTCCAAAGAAATATATTTGCTCGAGAGAAAGACGTAACATTATTCTGAATAATTAACATTACGGAGGATCAAAATAAAGCTTTGTTGAAATTCAAAGCACAAACGTCGTTAATAGTATAATTTTAATAGTGTAGAGGCTTTATGTGTCCAAGTAATCATGTGGTAGGAAGTATATCATGACAAAATTCAATACCAGTTCTTGTCTACTTAAAGCAGTAAATAAATATAAATGTTTATGTAAAAATTGTCCCCAAAAATTGAAAGATAGGAGAGAATGATTAGTCTGAAAAGACGTTCAATATCAGTATTATTCAATACATTTCTTTTACTCACTTCGACCAACTCCCAACATCAGAATGATTATCATCCTCCTTCTTTCTCATATTAGATTCTCGCGGGAAAAGAGAGATCCAAACAAGTCTGTCCTACTAACAACACGAAAGTTTCCCATTTTCCTATAAACATTATCATTCGTTACCATTGATTGCAACATATTTTCCTCACTAATTTTCCCATCAGTTCAGCTGTCATCTGCAGAGCGCGCATTTCCAAAGACATTACATGCGGTAACTGCTTCAACAACTCATTCTCCGCAACATTTTTTCCCTGGACACCAGTCACACTAGCCACCACCAACACATCCGACATAATCATCCCCATTGACGGAGTCATCAGTCACAAGTCATTCTCTCTGACACGAGAGGACATGCGTACAGAATCACTACGTTCCTCCCGACGTCGATTCCACCTCCTCCTCCTTGCTGCACTCTCTCGCAGTGATGCAACACGTCACGTGCCTCTCTCTCTCTCTCTCTCTCTCTCTCTCTCTCTCTCTCTCTCTCTCTTCTCTCGCGCGGCCGGTGACTGCGGGAGGGGGTGTGGGAGATGGGGGGAGGGGGGCGAGCGGGCTGGCGAGCGGACCCACGTCGCGCGGAGCCTTCGGAGCAGGTTTTTAACTGGCGCTTTAACGCGGAGCCCGTGCGATTTTGTTTCCGCCCTACTTCGATATCCCGCTCGATCCGGCGGTTAGTAGCGGCGGCGGCGGCGGGCGCGAAGAGGAGTGAAGGAGGGGAAGAAGGCCGCTGACACGCGCTTCGCTCCGCCCCTTTTCAAAGAATTCGCGGCTGTGGCAAAGCAGATCGGACTTCCGCAACGTGAGAACGCAGCCTCAAAAATACCGATTTTCTTTGAGTATCTTGATAATAAAATCTGTTAATGAAATCATTATTATTATTATTATTATTATTATTATTATTATTATTATTATTATTATTATTATTATTATCATTATCATTTTTTTCTGATCAGACCAATTTTAGTGGCAATGTTGCTTCCGTCACCAACTGAAATTCACATAAATTGACGTACATATCATGATTATTTAAAAAGATAAATTACACATTTTAATGAAAATTAAACAAAGTAATTACGTTAGTATAATTTTGACTGTAGAATATTAGAACTGATTCAGTTAGTCACTATAAGTTTAAAAACAATTTTGGAGACAATTGTATTTAGCTTTTCAAATATACCCTCTGTATTTCCGTTCACCGCATGTACGCAATGGTACGAGTATATCACGTAGATAACGTAAAGTAATTCTACGTGAGTATATCACGTAGATAACAGTCATATTTCAATTAACCTGCATCGCGAAATAGTAATTATTCAATTGAACAAATTTCATGAACTCGTTTGATATGGAATAATAAGTGACATGTTCCTTCAATTATATTTCAAACAATAAAACTATTGAAATATATATACTATACTACATCTATAAACATCGATACCCGAATGATAATTTCAATTTTATGTACGTTTTCCAAAAAGGAATAAAAATGATTGTCACTTTGAAGAAACACGAATTAAAACTTAATATGTTTAATATTTTGTAAGTATAATATAAGATGCAACGTTAGTTGTTAAATACTCGCTACAAAGATGAGTAGCGCAGGCGGATCGCATGGTGGCAAAGTGAGCCTCTTTTACCAGATGATTCACTCCATTAATGTGCAAAGTATTGAATGGAAGCTTTCAAAGTGCCTCATCTAATAATCTTCCAGAATGAGCGATAAGCCTCTTACATCACACTTTCATAAGTTTATCATTACCAACTAATTCTAAAGAATGGCACATAATTATAAAGTGGCTCAAGACCACAATTAAATTACAGGTGTTACGCAAAGTATAAATAAATATATCTATAACTCGGTTCACAAAATTTAATAATATTTTCTCGGTCCTTAAGTCATCCTGGATGCCAGTCAAGTGATACATTTTACACATGAACGTCTTGAAATGTGTCGCTGTCTCCGCCTTTATCTTTGCTGAGCCATCTTCTCCTTTACCAGGTGCTCCTTCGCCTGGCGGTCATAAACTCCCCCCCCCTACTGAATGACGTACACTTTTTCAATAAGCACATCCAGTTGAGACCAGGTCACCGCAAACTAACAACGCCACGGTCACTCGTCAACGAGGACACCTGCAGCCTGGCGACAGGGTGGTCCGGAAAGCTGCGAGTGGGACCAGGGGGGGCGGGGGTGTGGGGGGCGAACGGGTGCTCCTGTCGAAACGCGCGCGGCAAAGGGCAGGGTGAGCGTCGCGTAGCGTCTTGCGAGCGCCTTGCGAAACCGGCCCGCCTTTCCCCACCCGCTCCCACCCGCTCCCGCCCGCCCGCCGCCCGCCCGCCCCGTCCCACACGCCCCAGAGACCTCCAACAGCACAGCACTGCACCTGCAAAACGGACGTTTCCAACACCGACGGCACTTGCGCTTACGATGCTTCTTGGTATTCTTTTGAACACACTTTGGTTCTATTTGGACCCTGTTTGGGTCCCATTTTGGTCCAAGTTTGGTCTAATTTGGATCCCGTTTGGATCACTTGTAGATAACATTTGGACCCGGCATGCTAATTTACATGCGTATACTGCAAGGAAATTGAGTTTTTCATAGTGTCCATTTATGTGTATTCGTCATTAATATTTGCCGGTAGAACGACCAAAACGCATGTACAACTTCATCCACAGTAAATGGCCCCAAGCCTTTCGCTGAAATAATATTTGGGTTCCCGGTGAAAAGAAATCTCTCCATCACTTCGAGTTTTCATGAAGTCTGCTCCTACGTTTCCCTCAAGTATTTCTTAACCAGCATTTCGCACTATCAACACATGTGTTGAAAGTGAGTTCATTTCCACTCTCTTTAAATTCTTGAAAGCTAAACGAATAGTATACAAAGTGGTAAACTCTGACAATATGTTTAAAAAGTGACACTAGACCGTAATTCAACCTATGTCGATGGTTGAGAATTATTGATTAAACATTTCCTCATTTAATATATCCGGGTTCCAAAAAACCTGTACACGACACAAGATAAAAATACGGAAGAACATTCTTTCTTCAGTCGCACGGCATATGTTTAAAGACTATCGTGTCGAGAGAAAAAAGTGACAAGTAATAAACTCAACAACAATTATAATACTGAAATAAATTCAAAAATATTTTTAAAAAAATGTATGTTCTTCGCATTCACAAATTTACCGATTACAAACTGGAAAATCCCAACGCGCAAAAGGAGTGGGAGGGAAGAGTGTTTGCCTGCTGCCATTGAGGATCCGACCCACTGCGCGACGGCAGGCGAGGCGCCCACGCGCGGAACCGGCCGACCTCCGCCGCCGCCGCCGCCGCCGCCGCCGCCGTGCCCTTGCCTGGAGTGGCGGTGGCGGCCCCGGCGCCGGCACCGCTTGGCGCGGCACGGACCGCGGCGACGTCGCCCGCGCCAAGTGGACGGCGGCCGCCGCCGCCGCCGCCAACGACCCTGCCCACGACGCAAAGTGTCATTCTTCGTAGCGGTATCGGAAATCCTATGCCCCTCTGTCGTCCTCTGTCTCTGCTCGATGGTGCTGCACCCTGGTGGGATTAGATTATATACATACAGACAGTAGCAGGATCAACGCCATTTAATTTCCTCTCGCCCGATGGTCCCCGACAGGTAGTACAAAGGAGTTGAAGAGAAATAATTACAATTGAAGATATAATGGAGGTTTTTACAGACATTACCGCTAATATTAGCTTTGGAAAAGATTGGGGGTTCCCTTCACACACAAAACCTCCTAGATCGAACTCTCCTCACAAATGAACATTAGCCGCTATCGGCTGTGCAAAGGAATGCGCTACTCACTGCAGCTAGTGGCTTCGGTTTTACAGGCGCGGTAATGAACGCTTCCGAGACCACGCGGCCACATACAGTATGCTGTCGCACCGCCCAAATGATTGAATCCCTGCGCGCGATGCGGGCTCTTCTGAACTGCTCCGGTATCGGCCTGGCATTGGTCGAAAGAATCGATTCTCAAAAATAACCAATAAGAGGGGCAGCCCTCTACAATTCACATCCAGGAAGCACCGTCGTCCGATCCTACGACTTAGTTGATATTGAAAATAAGCTACGGCCGAGAAAAGAAGAAAATCTGAATCTATGATCTCTAGCTACACGAAGCTGCATCCGCAAACTTGCCGTTATACTTCTCTTACTGCTTATGCATGCGGTAGTAATCATATGCCCTACGTGCGATTTGCGCGGAACGAACCAATTAACGCACCATGCTGTATGCTTAGCATTATTCGTAGAGCATATGAAGAGGAAATCGAAACGTTTGTATAATGGTTGACTACAAACCATTCCGTCATCGTAATGAAATTTCATAATGTGAGATATTTATTGCAAAAGTTTATGAACTTTATCACACACTTCTAATTCATTTTATAAACAATTCAAATTATCAATATTAATAATGTATTGAGTGTGGGAAAGTTCATTATTTTCTGCAATCTTATGTAGCCTTCTGTGAACTCCTTCCCCCTGTGAACCATCACCTGGCGTTTACAATTAAAGTCACACGTGCACGTGACTTTCATTGAATTATTTCCATAGAGCAGTTAAATTGAATTAAATGAGCTTACTCTTCAGGAAAAAACGAGTTATTGTATTTTCTTCCTTCCTTCTACTCCGCTTCCTGATCTCTCGAATGATTACTTTCTGGCGGAGGCAAAGATCATGCTGACGATATTGTTGTTGTTGTTGAGAACCGAATAGTTTTGAATCAGAAATAAGTTGACTTTCGTGTTTACTCTCATCCTTAATTTTTATTTTAAATCTTCCATTTCCTCTTGAGTCACTCTCGATATGACCACCCTTTCCAAGATTCACAAAATATTCTCAAATACGATGTGAACATCATACGAGTTCGGACACTAGTAATCCCTCTTACGAACAGCCAACACTATGTTACAGCTAAGTAAACAGAGCTTCCCCTTCCGATTACAATGAGAGTTACTCCAAGAAATCGTTTAGTATATCTTGAAATAAAACATCTCAGGTGTGTTTGGTTTGAACAACTTCCATCAGGTTCCATCAGCCAGAGATTGATGCCGAAAGTATTTCAAGGGTGACGAAAGTTCATTCTCGACCTCATATATATTTTGAAAAACAATTTTAAGATGTAAGGATTTTTTTTTTTTAAATAGGTGCATATTTATAATTTGTATACTGCTTTTCATATGTAGAGATCTATACATGCAGTGCTAGGGTGACGTCACATCGAAAGCTTGATACCGACTTTTCCACTGGGCTGATCAGCACAGACCAGCCACGAGGAAGACCACAAAAAGATGGTCGACGCGGGGTTCACCCGTCCAGTCAAGAGTACTTGTAAGACAGAGCAAAGAAGCCTACGACTGCAAATCTATGAACGGTAATTATTTTCAAGAAATTGAGTAAAAATACACACAAAATATCGGCTTTGGGTTGGGGGGGGGGGCACGACTGGATTTGCCGTTGCCTGGAGCAGCCTCGTTCACGTCCCACCGGGAGCACCGCTGACTCGAAACGATGAGGAGCCGGAGTATCCTCTTCTATTTTCGCGTCGTCCCTATTAAGCGGCCGCGGGGCGCGTCGCTGAGCGCGTCGCGGGGCGGGTCGCGCGGCGAGGCCGAGGGGCCCTCGCCCGCCGCGAGGCCGCCGCTGCGACGCACAGGCTGACGGCCGCGGCGGCGCACTGCTCCCAAGGGGGTCCACGCGCGCGCACAGCAATATAGAAGAGAGTATAAACGAGAAAAGGTGTTCTGTTTTTATTTACACGTGTTGGAACGATCATTTGATGAAGTCTTAAAATATCAATTACATGCGACTTCGTTGCTTCCTGAGCATTTCGCCACTTCACCAGTCCTGTCGAATAGACGCTTTTTGAGCGAAATTTAATCTTGTAGTAATTCAAAGAATTATGATATAGGGAATAGCAGTGAATATTAATCGATCTTCATTATTATAATTGTTAACAGTAAAAAATACTAGGTCGAAATACAATTATCTATTACTACAATAACATAAACGAGTTCGTAAAAATGACTCTTCCTAATGTTTTAAAGAACAGTATTTTCTAGAGCAAATATGAAATGTATATAGCTATTCAGTGAATGAGAGAATTAAATCAAGAATATTTTACGTGCATCGCGACGTTTTATCGTATGCCTTGTTTTATATGACCTTCCCATTATTAGTGAAATTAATATTCAGCAACATGACTACACCATTCCCTTAACCTCGTTCATGAAGCTAACATATAGTCGTCAAGCCCTGCAGCAAGCAAGAATTAATATGACCAGTTTCAGCATTCGCAGCCGCCGAGAATGATCCTGTATCCATTTAAAACCATATAATTAGACTTGGAAACCGTTCCGGACACCACGATCGGCCATAAACATCCCAAGTTATTGTCGTGAACTCCCGGAAGCAGTAGGCATTTCAAGAGCGCAGCCAAGTGAAATGACGCAGACCCAGGTTAGAAGCCAAGGTCTGCCTCGGGGTGCTTTTAAACCTGTCAAATCGCGAGAGCAATTTTCCAGCGCGATTCCAGCACTTTCGCTGTAGTGCGCATCGGAGAAAGCAACGCTTGTTACGACGTAGCCGGTCCAGAGGAGGGCGGTAGCGGTTTGGACGACGGCGAGTGCGACGACGACGACGATGTCGGCGTTGGCTGCCCGCCAGGGACTCGTGCGCGTGGCCGCCGCCGCCGCCACCAATTCTATCTACGTGCTGTGCGCTGCGCATCGGAAACCGCCACGAGGCAGTACCATCATCTGCGCACATTCACTAGTTTCCGCGGTTCCTACTAATGAAGCTGCACGCAGTGCGTCGCCCGATGTGCGTCGCCCGATGTGCGTCGCCCGATGTGCGTCGTTGTAAATGGCGTATTGTCAGCAGTATGTTTTGGTCTAATATGTACTGATTTGTTTCTTTTTCAGTATTATTAATTTTAGCTCATTTATTATTATTATTATTATTATTATTATTATTAAATACACAATTCACGTTTAAGTATCGAAACGAAGCTAAAGAAGCTAAGAAAAATGAAAAAAAGCGTGGCAGTGATGCAAAAATATATGTTTAAATGTTTACAATTTAAGAGATTAAAAATACATTTATTACTACAAAATATCAAGAAATGTAGATAAAAATAAACCGAGTTACTGAACTTTCAGTTGTCTACTAGCATCATACATATATGGTTGGTACCCAAGCAGGATGCAAACGCAAATTCTGTGTACAACAATACTCACTTCAGTATCTTCAACTTCCGAACTTTGTTTATATTATTATAAGAACAATTTATACCCCCTACTGTATTAGCTAAATGCCCACTCAGATTATAGTTTTCTTGAAAAAGATTGTCACATCCACGCCATTTCTCTCAGGAGTTATTGCATAAACTGAAGCATTTTTGTTTCTGAGAATAACACATTATTAACTACCGATAGAGTGCAAGGGGGTTGAATCTTTGCATGCGTTGACGTCAAGAACTCTTCACCAAGGAAGTCTTAATTAATTAACAAAGAACTCATAAAATGTGTTGATAAACGTCTAGCTTCGAGATTCTTTTTCTTCGTGATGGTGATTAATGAACCATTTATCTTTAATCTCGTAACGCATGGTACATGCCAACGAAGAATCATACTTTCACATACATTTTCAACATCAATGAAGTCATGGAGCAAAGTGTTATGTGCATATCTTATTGTCAACGATTACAAAAAAGTAAGAAAACGTCCACCACATGAAGTGAAATACGAAAGAGATACGTAATAAGAACAGTATTATTAATTATGTAATAATTTGTATCTTGGCAAATACAGAGTTCATGCATTGAAGCATTGAAGGGAACGTGAATTTGATGACATTCAATTCTGAAACACATAACATTAATTTTATAATATTTGGAAAGATCTTCGACACATGAAAATAATCAATATTTAGAATATTACTTAAATAATATTTTTTTGCAAAGACAAATTTTGGATATAATGAAACGGCTATTTTGGAACCACCAACACAAATTTAGGTAGTATGTTTGTCATTCTTCTAGATATCTATCTTCTATTCGATTACCTAAGAATTCATTTTTTCGATCTTTAAAAATACAATTACATTTATTATCTTGATTATTACATTTCATATTTTTTTACTAATTTTCTTTGTAATTTTTTTGTTTTGTTTGCGACGACAGAGCTATATGCAAGTAGCTTCTAATGCAGCTGTGTGCTATCGATTATCCGCAAGGTCCATTAGTTCGCTATATTGTTCCTAGAAACCCCTGGTCAACAGGAAGTGCCAACCACTAAGGGATTCGCATCGATCCTTCGTCACCGCCAACTGCAACACTTCGCCCAGCCTGACACGAAAAGCCGCGTTCTCTTCGTAGCCCCGCAATCTATGTTTCAATTTCTCGGTCACACCTTTCTTTCACCACCATGTTTTCTAAAGCCAATTAAGTTGAACGAAGACATTGAGATCCACATCTTACGGAGTAAACAATCAAACAAGCAAAGCGTCCTAAACGAATGTCTTATAAGAGCGTGACGTCACAAAATTTTTTGGAACTTAATTGTTCGATAGCATGATTATTGGTTTCTTTAGGAAGAAAACGCAATTACTCAGAACAAATCAGAAATTAACACAATAAACGTGATACATTGTTAGCTTACTCACAGAAAAACTAATACCGTGCACAACTATCCACAACCCGGCAAGGAAATGTATCACCATCAGATTCATTTCTCAAGATATTCCCAAACATTAAGTAATCATATAAAATCTAAAGACGTTTCCTAATTAGGAGTAATTAGTTGTCAGTACGTTATTAGAATTTACATTTATTATTGAGCCTTAAAACCAGGAGATATAGTACAAACAAATACGTAACTATGTACATTATTGTACGAAAAGGAGCAAATAATATTATCCTTAGCAAGGTGACCAAATGGAGTGCGCCCAATTTGGCAATAGAATGAGTGCGTAAGAATGCATAGTTGCAGTTATCTTTCGAATTTTCTGAGCCAATAATTCGAAAAGTGTAAAACGTTTTTTGAAAATCAATCATTTTTAATACATTTTTCAAATACTATTCACATTGTGTTACAAATCTGAAACTTATAGTGTTGTACGTACTACGAATGAAGTCCTTTTAAAAGAAAATCGTAGAAACATCGTACTTTCAGCCGAGATTTTGTGGTATACATTTGCATTAAAAGTAGAATATGTGAAATTATCTTGACCACTAATAACATACTAATAACAATTTTATTTAATATTAATACAATTATTTTCAAACCATTTTTTGGGAGAAATTCCCCATCTTCAGAGGCTACAACAGCAACATTTTTTTGGTGGCCAACACGTAACATCGACTTGTTGTACTACTATAGTATGTTGGTGTACTTACATTAAATCAATCACAAATTTCCAGTTACCGAAGTAAATAGTATAAAGTAGTACTTATTATTAATTAGTTAGAGTATTTTAAATGTATTTAAACATTAACTAGTTTGTAATTATTCATTTTATAGATGTTATTTCTGTAGTAACTTCTAAAAATGGGAAAATTCTCCTCGAATTTGGTTTGGAAATGATTTAATAAAAAGTAAATAATAACGTTGTGATAAACATAATTCCACATATTCTACTTCGATGAGAATCTTAGACGATTTACAAACAGAAAAACTAAGCAGACACGTTTATATAAACACAATTTTTACTTTGGTCTTGAAGTGGTCAAATTAAAGCAAACTAATCTCAAGGTCAATGACTGAACGTGCTAGTTACTTTCGCAGAACTTATTTAACCACGAATTTTGTAGGACAGAGGGACATTGAATGAATCGTTTCCACATGAATCGTATGTCAACGTAGAATAAGAAAACCAAGGAGAAAAGTTAGAAGAAGAAGACACGGAAGAAAGAAGAAGAAGAAGAAGAAGAAGAAGAAGAAAGAAAGAAGAAGAAGAAAGAAGAAGAAGAAGAAAGAAGAAGAAGAAAGAAGA
This sequence comes from Gryllus bimaculatus, assembly GCA_017312745.1. Classification (NCBI taxonomy): domain Eukaryota; kingdom Metazoa; phylum Arthropoda; class Insecta; order Orthoptera; family Gryllidae; genus Gryllus; species Gryllus bimaculatus. The sequence goes on along the minus strand of BOPP01000008.1, from coordinate 4,381,930 downwards.
AGAAGAAAGAAGAAGAAGAAGAAGAAGAAAGAAGAAGAAAGAAGAAGAAGAAAGAAGAAGGCAAGGAAGAAAGAAGAAGAAGAAAGAAGAAGACAAGGAAGAAAGAAGAAGAAGAAAGAAGAAGACAAGGAAGAAAGAAAAAGAAGAGGAGGAAGAAAATAGAAACGAAAGGGAGAAAGAAAATAAAAGACGAAGAAAGGGAAGAAAGAAGAAGCACGCTAGGAACGGCTAAGACAGCTTGGCGTGCGTCGTGGGTGAGTGCAACGCAGGGGCGGCATGGCTGCGGGGGCGGAGGCGACGCCATCTGCTCATGGACTGTTTATCCAGCGACCGCCAGCGCGTTCCCACGTCGCTCGCCCCGCCGCCCCCTGCCCCCCCCGCCATCACATCGCCGCTCCGTCGGCCGTGCCCCGCCTACGCGCAGCCGCCGCAGGCTGACGGTCGCGAATATCGGCGCGGCGCGCGACGGGGGGGGGGGGGGAGCGGAAAAAGCGCGGGGCCAGCAGCCGCAGCAGCCCGGTTAAAATACGACCGCGGACGCGACGAGGGGGCTGTGGGGCGGGGGCGCGGGGGGCGAAACAGAAAATTTTTTCGGTGAGGCCCATCCATTCAGAGGAAAGGCAGGGCGGGCTGCCCGCTGACCTGCGATTTACCTAACCCACCCCTTTGGCCCCTGCGGGCTATTCAGAGCGCGGGACTAGCGGACTTATGATGGGTGGGCGGGGGTGGAACGGTGACGGCAGGGGGGAGTGCTGGCGGAGGCGACGGGGCCGTTGGAGGCAATAGGGGCAATGGGGGCGGGCGGGGTGCAGATGCCATCTGCCGGAGAGGGCGAAGTGACCGTGGGATTTCCCAATAATGGAAGCCAAAGGGGTGCGTGGGTGCGGGGCGGCTGGCGGGCGCTGTGGGACGCTGTTCGCGCGCTGGCCGCACACGTGAAACGCTCTCGCCCCCTTCGCCTCATTCACTGTCCCCCTCGTTGCTCGCTTGCTCGCCTGTGAACCATTATTACGTCAGCAATGAATCCTTCATAGCTATATTGCCAGCACGAAGCGGAATTACATTTTCGTAGAATATTTCCCGTTTTATTCTAGCGCTCTTCACGTTTGTTTCGTCTGTGATACAGCACATACATTTTTTTTTTGTATTATTCAACTGTTTCAGTGTCTAGTTTGTATGAAGAACTGAATTATTTTGTACGTTACATGTCACTGCACATTCTATAAGATAAAGTAACCGATGAAATTCATACCCTTTGAATATTATCAAGATTTATTTTCTGATGTAATTGGGATATGGAGGCTGATTGTATTTCAGTAGCGTTGAATTCTGTAGTGCTAAAGTGCACAAGTACAAAATTTTACACAAATAATAATAATAATAAATGAACGTTCAATAGTTATTTTTATAAATAGGTAAAGATTTATTACTTAATATTTTTGGAAAAGTAACATTTCCTCATTCACGAAATTGCTACAATTCACACAAAAATTAAAGAGATAAATACATTTAATATAAGATATGTAGTGTATCTCAGTAATTAAATGCATGTTTTCTCTGCCCCATACCTAGAAAAGTCAGGGTAACAAAAATTCTGTAATTATTATAACTGGCATTTTCTTTGAGAATAGTTTGCTTTTATTTTGCAATGTCGATCATTAAAGTAACAAATTGCATCTACAGATTAGTTTTTGTTTAGTTTCTATGCTTATAAGTTATCTCCCATTCTCTTTTCATAAGCCCTTATTCATAGAATCGCTGGAAGGTTGGTAATGTTAGTAGTTGGTTTGGTGTCGGCAGCTCATGTTATATTTCAGACACCATCAGAGAATTCCTCTAAAAAGATATGAGATTCCACTCACAACTCCACGCAGTATTGCTATCGAGATTGCGAACAAAATATCATAAGCAATAGACGTTCAACAGGTCACACATTGCTTCATGGAACGCCAACGCAACAAAATAAGAGTATTGTCAGTTTCTTTTTTCTCGGCATGCAAAAGGTACGCTAAAATATAGGGTAAATGTGGCGTTCATATTGACAAGGGGGCAGAGTACGAACTGCTCTCGTCTTTCTACCGTCATTACCCAGCGTGCAAATTTGCCAAATTGAAATGCACATAGGAAACTCAATACTAACAAATGAACGAACCACACCGGATAGTAAAATGAAACGTTAACACTCACATCCATAATCTGACCTTATCAAGAATGCAGCAGAGCCTGCAATAGAACATGATGCTGTTTTGCATCAAAACTCTTAGGACTGCTTACCTGAAACACACGAGAATTCATTTTTACGTTAGTAAAAAAGTAAAAAAGAATGCAGGGCAACTCATGAATTTTGAAAACTTTCTACAAAACTATATAATGGTTTAGAAATAATGAATATAAAGTCTAGAATTACTAATCAGTTTTCAGTGAATTGCGCCATAATATTAGTTCATGTTTACTAAAAATGTGAGTTTTTCTGTACACAAAAGTAAATTGCTTTTATAAAAGTCCATGGCAACCATTTTCTGAGGCTTCTGATCTCTTAAGAGTCTTTGCAGCGATATCACAAAAGTGAAACGAAGTACACTTAAGACGCGATGGTGCGTCCCTCAAAAAACTTGTTTGAAAGCATAGAGATGAGTTGTTAAATATAGATACATATTTGTTTTACTAAGTACAGCAGCTGATTGTAATAAATGCATGCTTGAACGTCTACTGTAATCCCACTTTTCTAACAATGACTACTTTTCAATGTTCCATATTCCAGATAATAATCCACGCGATGATCGTTATGTTCACTGAAATTGGAAATCCGTGAAGGTTTGGCTGTTTACAAGGGTTCGGAGCATTAGAAGATTCCATGAAATGCGTTTCCCATTTCCTTTGGCATTTCGGGTTTCAATTTGAACTTAAGGTTGCACTTTGTTTGTACCAAACTCTGTTCTGTACCACATCAAACTATGATAAGTATAGTAGTGTTTCAAGAGCCTAGGCTATATTAATAAGCAAATAATACTCTACTAGCAATAATTCATTACACTTTACATTGACTAAATGTCATACAAGTTCCTTTACATTACCTACATCCTATATTATATTACCCAACATGGCCTTCATGCCAATAAAAAGGACATTGATGAAAAGGAGAATTCTAAAACAATATAGATGCACTGTCAACAATATTAGTTCCTATTATTCATAGTTCCTGTTATTTTCTAATTCAATATTAGTCATATTTAATTTCCAGACAACCCATGAGGAATGCTAACACATGATCATAAAAACACAATATGCAGACTGACCGCGACATTTAGGACGTGTTTCACGTGTTACGCCGTGTCAAACAATCGGCCAGAAAGAAACTTAACGACGCGAGAGGCATATCACGATGTTAGGAAACGTAAAGCAGTGAAATCTTATCACATGGCACCGTGGCAGAAAAAATCAGCAATACAAGGTAAAATATTCATTTTGGAACAAACGACTTTCCCGCTTAAGATTCGTTTTGCCAACCCTATCCCTGAAAACACCGGTGGCATTACCCAGAGTGCATCATCGCACGCGAGGCCACCACTCACCCATTGGCCATCGCTATCGCCTACTGCCCGCCGACGGCGCCATCGCCCGGTGGACGACGTCAAAAAGAATGCGAGCAATTTAATTACGCGGCCGCTCTCAACGGGGAGTCGGTTCTGTGTCGCAATTTTAATTGCTTTCGGCAGCGGGAATTTTTTAAAAGAGACATGTTCTTTAATTTACCGCCCGCGAGTCAGACCGTGCCGCAGGGCGAAGCGGCGGGGCCCCGGCGCGGCGGCGGGCGCGGGCGCGGGCGCGGTCATCGAACAAAGCGCCGCGGTGCGGAGTAGATGGAGCTCCCCGACCACGCTTAATGAAGCGCGGAGATCCAGGGTGGACAAGCATTAAACCTTTTTGCGTTGCGGTAATTAGCATGTGCGACAGGTGTGTTGACCAGGTTCATGGTTGAAATTTGGAGCTGTCGTGGTGTCAGGTTCCATTAGAGCACTTCGCCGCATACTAGCGAATGGTCTTGCGGAATCAAGTTTTGGCCATGGATAACTTAATGCCACGCCAAACTCACACAGAGGAAGAAGAACTGGATCATTTATTAAGAAAAGAATATTAAATATGCTTCATTTAAGCCATATAATAGAATTCAATGCCTTATTCATTTTGTGAATGGAATTCACATGTTGAATTGTTATTTTAAATGTATATTAAACCTCCGTAATCTGAAACAATGACATGGAAAGGGGAAAAAAAGAATATCCCGGAAAATCGAACAAATTTTTGTTGAGTCAAATGTGCTGATGAAAACAATAATGAAAAAGAAGCACTAAAAATAGCACATATGTATATATACTACTTTACAATGTTAACATATTGAGAAAAAGACACAAATTTGGTGCACATGACAGTATTTTTGGGAGGGAATATATTTTTTTTATTACGAAACTTGCTTTGGATAAATGAATTTTTGAATACTCAAACCTCGGACGAAAAACATTTCCCATGCAAAGAAAATAATACATATAATTTTTGTACCCCTCACGATAGTATCGAGCAAATTGCTTTTTCTGAAATCTGGAGCTTGCAGGACAATCATAATAACATATGTCTTCACAACTAACATACTACAGAAATACAAGACCACTACAATAATACACTACTATAATATTATCAGTATAAATCTTTCCTAGGTGACTCAAAGTTCATTCAATACTTCTAATCAAAAGCCGAACAGACAACTGAAGTTACATATCCAGGTGTTGGTATATGCATTTGAGCTCCTTCAGACTATTATTAAGGAAGTTTCATTTTTTTTATTTAGAGAAAGAAGCAGTAGCACGAGTAACGAACGTCTTGATTACTGAATAATGACGTAATCTGTCTCTCACATTACGTTCGGAATTTAAACCATCGGGGACCATCGAAGAATCACAAATCCTGGTTTCCCGACTTTCGCGCGTACAATGTACGTCATCTAGGCTAAACGCCTAACCTATTAAATTCGTGTTTACCACAACAGAAATCCTCCAATGATTTTATCACAATATTTTGTAAAGAATCCCAATTCCAAAAAAGGAACTATAAATGAAAGGTGCACGTGACGCACGTTGCTGAATGCACTACTAGCCAGTTCCGCTTCGGTTCCATAGGACGATTTAAACGGAGATCTTAGTAGGCACAGAGACAATGGACGAAGCCACCCCTCGCCCCACCGCTGCCGCCGGCGCCGGCGCCTGCCCTCCCACGACGCACGCGTCACCGTCGCCTCCTGCTCCACCTCCACCTCCGCCCGCACCTCTGCTTAAAACGCGCCGGATAAATGGAGAGCGAAATTTTTTCGCTGTCACCCACACACGCGGAAAGCGCGATCCGCCCCGCAAGTGACGCAAATGGGGCCGGATTGTTTTGGCCGCAGCTCTGGGGCGGCGGCGGCGGCTGTGACGCGGGCGCGGGCAGACGACGGCAGGGCGGGGGTCCGTCTGGACGGTGGCCGTCCCACGCACCCCGTCGAGGCGCCCTCGTCAACACGAGTCCACCTTATGCTTATTATTACGGGCCGGAACAGTTATTCCGCAACGCGCGACGGCTGGGTAGAAACTATTTATTTGCCCCTCAATTGTATATCCGTACGCGCAATCAATAGGTGGTTCAGACAAATTTCCCTACTTTTCAGGGTACAAATTAACTCATCTCATTACTGATAAAGATAATTACATCGGCTTTTTTAATATTGCGAAGTTACTGGAATTGCAGTTTATTTAACAAAATGTCATCGATTTATCACAACTTTGCAAACTTAAAAAAATTGTGCAATAAAACTAGGAAGGTTTGACTTAACCGCTTACCCATTGCACATACAGATTTTATATATATATATATATATATATATATATATATATATATATATATATATATATATATATACATAAATGTTCATAAAATTATTAATAATAAAACGTTTCCTTACTAATACATCAGTAATTCTCTATTCAAGTAAATTACAATTTCATTATAAATGGAATTATAAAAATCATAACTCTCAAAAATGACGTGACGTTGACAAAATGAAAATACATTGAACGACACATATTTGATAATACAGATTTATAATGAACTTCTAATGTACTGACATACTTTAATCTCTGTCCTTAATTCAATTTTAAGAAAAAATCTGAATTCAAACATCATTTCTCTTGTTTTGTAAGATGCAGAGGTAGATAGGGGAAAACGCAAAGGTACCACTCCCATTACTCCTTATAAACTCACGCACTGTCGCTTTCAGGCACATAAAGGACAACAAAAACCCATTAATGCGCGATGGCGATTTGGCCGCAGGGAGCGTGCAAATCGAAGAGGGCGCCGCGCTGCTCTTAGATCAACCCTCGCGTGGGAGAAAGTCATAGATTCCGTGATTGACTACTAGCCTGCACCGGAACTTACTCTCACTGCATATCCCACATCTCTCCGTAAACTACGTTGCTAACGGTAATATTGTAAGCGACTGCGTCCTTGGAGCAATGATGTTATGCTAAGAGAAACATGGCCATACAATATTCGTTGCTGACGAAAATTAGCACTATTTTCATTAATATATCTGACGAAAAAGTATTTGTGCTTTATCATTATCACCGAATGTGAAGAGGTTAGAATACACTCAGAAATTGAGTATTTAAAAAAAATCTGCATTATGCGGTGGCCACCATACCCACGCCTACACTGTCCTTCCCATCCCTTCGTTGCCGTTTCTGGAGGTTTTCGCTTCACTGCCACTTCTCCACACACAAGTCCTTCTCCCTTCAACAGCAACGACTGCCCTGGCGGCCTCTACCCCGCCCCTAAGCTACCTGCACAACGCACCCGGCGCCCTTTCACTCCAGCCCGGTCGCACGTCCACCTAGCCACGCCCACCACCCAACCGTCCCGGGCCCGCCTCCCACTTCGCGAAACCACACTCCAGTCCACGCCGCAGTCAGCTGGTCAAAGCTAGGACAAATCAAGAGAAGCCACGCCACGCTAGCCCAAGTGAAGTATCTTTCTATCCGCCCCTTCGAACCTCTTAGTTCACCACTCCTCCCGGCCAGCCACTTCCTGTCCTCTCGCCCTGGGCCACCCCTCCCGGAGTCCTCAGAGCACTTCATTAAAAAATTCTCCCAGCCCTGGAATCTATCCCTGCAAAGAGGTCGACACCGTATTTAATTACTAAGGCAATGAACTTTGTTTCCATTCCAACTCAGAATGAAGTCGACAGTTTATTTTTGCGACGAATACTGAAAAAAATATTGTAACTGAGCAATGAATGTCCTGCAACTTGTTTAAAAATAAGGTGTCAGATGTGAGATGTGCGAAACTGATTATATATCGTTTACACTCCCAAATACGGCAGCAAGCAGATTTTTGAATTTCAATTCCACAACCGGAACCACAACCCATCTAATTCCACTTTAGCATTGAACCTTCTTTTGTACCACTAAAATCAAATTTCATTCGCTTATTTTTGACCGATATATTTAGTTGAATCAGTCATTTCCGTATTAGTCCTGTGTGTTGCAAATTGTACGACATATATTAATGTTTACTGCAAACAATTTCTACGTTGTTATTCAAGTATATAAAGAAATTGTTTATATTTGTTTATGATTAGAGCGTGAATCATACTGTCACCTTTTGTGAATAATTCGAATTTAAAATAAACTTTCCTTGAAATTTCACACATCGTTAACTAAGTACTCTCGCTAGGCACGCCAACACCGTTGCACATACCATTGTGTACATTTCTGTTCATGCAATAGAAATAATGTCAGTCCCTATGTATTCCATCTCGTTTCTTCTCCTTTCATCTCGCTTTGTCCCAACAATTCCTTGTTATTTTATTCCATCCTATTCCGTTTCGAATCGTCCAAATCAATCCTCATGGTCAGTTCTCGCGACGCTTAACACTCGCCCTCCCCAGCGCAGCTTCCAATAAACCGCAGGTCGTTATGAAGGCCAGAGAACCGGAAACGCAGAACGGAGATATTGCATTCCGCGATTTTTCCTTTTCATATTCGTTGTGCAGAAAAAGTTATGAAATGCTGCAAATAAATCGATGTCAAAAGTTTGTCGGAAATGTATATATTTGGAAAATATCCATTTTTATTTTCATAATATCTGTCACTATCCCCGTTCGTCTGTCTATTCATTTGTGAACATCTTGTGCCATAATCACAAAAGCATTTTCCTTCAAATAGATTGTGCTCAATTGATCTGATAGAATTTGTGACCCTACGGATTTGCAACAGATCTATTATTTGGGGAAGGGGGCGTTACATAAAGGCCCATGTTTTTTGTTTGCTTTTTTCAAAAAAACCTTTTCTTATTTTTTCAAAATACGAAAGTGAGCTAAGAAACATGGAAAAACGACGTTTTTCATTAAAATCACCGACATTTCAAAAATTAATACACACTAACGTTCACAGTTAATGGTTTAATTATAACACTTCATGACTGCTATGTAAATTAATCAGCTCTAAGCTCCCTTTTGATCTCGCGATAAGTGTGACAATGTAGGTCAAGTGGTGTGTGTGTGTCAGAGAGAGAGAGAGAGAGAGAGAGAGAGAGAGAGAGAGAGAGAGTGGATAAGGATGAGGAAGGAAATGTCGCTCCAGGATCGCTAATTCAGCCGGCCGGGAGATTGGGGAAAGGAACCTCTTCGGCATGCGTTGCGCGATTCTCGCCTGTGGAAGATCTGGGGAGGGGGCGACAGGGGGACGTCTCCAGAGTTTCCCAGAAGGTGAACAACATTGCAGGTTTACGCGCCTCCGGCTCAGAGGGCGCGCCAGGCCGAGAGCTGCGGAGTCGTCGACGGAGGAGAACGGCGGGCAGGTGGCGGGGAGGAGACGAACGGGTGACGCCACTCTTTAAAGAAGAGAAGAAAAATGAGAGGCGAAAAAGGAGACAAGAGAAACGAGAATGAAAGAGATGAGAAGGGGTTTTAGGCACTGTAGCATATCGTAAACATTATTTATTTAAAACAAAAACAAACAGTTTGAAAAAATATCACAACAATATTCCCCATTTTGCTTTTCCTTTTCAATCAGGGGCAAAGATGTTTTAATAGAAATAAATCACCAAATGGCGTGAATATTCGAAATGTGTGATAAAGTATAATTTGAAATTATGTTGTGAATTCGTCGAGATCTACATGGCAAAATATAATGCATTAGTCTTTTAAACAAAACACCTCCTTACGACCTTAGTTTTACACTTTCTTTCTCTTGTACCGAAATTAAAAGAAAAACCCGGAGAGGCGCGGCGTGTGAAAACGGCGAAGGAAGGAGCTGCGAGGTGGCGGCGTGGGGTCGGTCAAGGCGCGCCCCGTGCAACCCGTTCCGTTCCCTTCCCAGGCCAGCCCCCTCCCCCTCCCGAGACAGTGATCGATTGGGCGAGAGGGCGCGGAATCGCACGCCTTCCCCGCGACGGCTGCGCGCGCTGCGAGAGGCGACTCCTGGGGCTGCGATCGCGCATTCACGGCTGCAGCGGACCCAACAGCGCTGAGGGAGGCCAATGAGAGTGCGATTGCCTCGCAGAGCAGGCTTTCGTGGTTTTAGGGGCGTTACCGCCACTCGCGCGTTGCGTAATCTAGAAATTCACCTAAAGATTTTTTTTTTCTATAGGTGGCGTGAGTATATTCATTGTGTTTTTGAGTCAGGGAGAGAGTCTGCATTTCAGATAGAGCTAAGTTAACTAAATAGCAGTTCTAACACATCTCCATCTCCTAGATCACATTCGGTCATTGGTGAGAAAGCGAGAGAGAGAGTGTGTCATTCCGATTACGATAAATAAAAAGGGCGTAGTGCTATTATAACACGGGAGGTGCCTGCCTAGTTAGAAGGTGAGATACGGCACCGATGCGTACTTTTGTGGTTTCTAGCCTCCTATTGCTTTCGCCTGTCCAGACGCTGGGCCGAGTATTGTCAACATTTCCACCGTAATATGACCGATCTTTCCAGAACATAACATTCAACGATGTTTCATACTTTCTTTTTAATTTTTTTATTTATTAAGTTCTTATTTTATTTCCTTTGGTCATTACGTTCTTGTCTTAACCATAAGAGTTATATCAAAACGTAATGTAAATCAACATAAATCAAGATAGTAATGTCAAACCAAACTGTATACTTAAAATTTTATTGCAAATATAATTGTACGTATATCATTATTTACCGATATATTTACCTTTTTTATTCTCATAAACAGAGAAAAGTCTCATTTATAGTGCACTATGAAAAGTGAAAGAGCTCATTCCCAGAGTTATTTTTTAAATCGATCAACTAATGAATTTTAAAAAATCTACATATTTATATCTGAACTTAGCAGTCATTTTCATCTTCTAACAGTAGAAAAATAACAATAATTTGTATTACTCCAACAAAAATGTTACTAGAATATTAATATCACATCCTCTATCTCCTCCTAAAGCAAACAGGAGCAAATATTTTAAAAGCATAATAACAACATGCGTCCTGTAACTGGTCTGCAAAGGCTTATATGTATCGAGTAGCGGTCTTTCCCCGCCCGCTTCTGCACCCCGCTGCTGCTCGGAGCATCTCCAAGAGCGACGCGGTGGCTGAATGCCGCATGAGCGTACGGCTGCAACAGGTTGCCGGACGCCGCGTGTGCAGGTAATGCGTCACGAGAATTTCCTTTTTTTCTTTTATCGCGCAAGCAGCTGTCAGCAACAGCGCGACAAAGAAGAGAATTCTCTTTTCAGGTACATTATTTGAAACATAAATTTCTATACCTCTCTCTGATTATTTCTCTGGGCGAGTCGTAATTTGTGAAAAGGACGACAAGATGTGTTGGGAACATCTCGGTGCTGTTTCAGGAACCTCTTGAGGGTTTCCCGTGCACATTGTATCACGTTTTGTTATTGTGAGATCTTATTCAAATGAAATCATCGAGTATGTATGCATTTATGCATATATTACTTTTCAGAAAGTACGGTGTGGGGATTGACAGCGAAAGTTTCAAAATGAAAGAAACACCGAAACAAATAATGAAAATATTTGTTACAGTAGAAATACGATATCTGGAGAACCAGAATAGTATTATTACGCGCATTTATATATTTTTATGTCACGGTTTCCTTGCGCATATACATAAGAGACACCCAACCATTGTTAAAATATATGCTCCTCTTATCAGTCAATTGATCAGGATTTCAATTACTATTTTCCTTCTTTAATGCATATGTACGCTGCAGTATCATGATCAGCGTCTTTTGCACTGAATAATAGTAAATACGAGACTTGCCAGTCACTGTAAAGACAGAGACTTAAAAGAACGACACAATATTTATTATTTGAACCCAGTACATATAATAAATGTGGAAACATAGGCGTACAATATGAGAGGATGTTCTCATCGGGTGAATGTTAGACACATGCGGCAGTAAAAGGAAGGGACTTTTCTTTGCATACGCTCTCTTTCAAAGCGTTCGCGGACGTTGCCGCGGACGAGAAGCTCGGAAAGCAGAGAGCAGAAGCAACGGCGCCCGCCCCCCGCCGCTGGGAAGCTCCACTTCCGACCGTCCATCCCCGCACCGCCCCCGCACTGCCGCTGACCGGCTCCTCTCCGCGAGATGACAAGCGGCCCCTCCTTTCACCTCTCTGTGCTGTCCCTGTTTATACCGTTCGATGTCGTCTTGTCACCTTTTATCTCGTCTTTCTTGCATCTCAACGCAGTGCGCCTAGTCACCTCTTCGTCCCATCACCCTAGAATCTAATGACAGTGATCCACTCCCACATGCTTATGACCGCTTCGTTATTTCGATTTACCCGCCTAGTCTCACTATCTGATATCAACCATACCCCTATTTTCATTTCCTCTCGGCTTACGTCCTACCGCAAAGTCTTGTCTTTTGACTTTCTCTTCTTTTTTTTCATCGTACCGCGTCTCTCTCTCCTTCGCTCCCCCTATTTATTTCCCTCTCCCCACCTCTTCACGCTGTCTTTCTCTCACTTCACTGTCCCCACCCCCACCCTTCACATCTTGGATGCCCCCAATGTTTTCGCTTCGCATCATCACGTCTGCCCTGTCCTCTTCCGACCGTTTATCACAACATTTTGTACCTCCTCGCCTGTCCGTCTCTCCCCGTGCTCAGCAATATCCTATATAGCGCCTGCCCCACGCCGCTTGCCATTATTCCCTTGCTCCCAACCCACACCCCCTGCATCGGCCACGCCGATCTGCGTAAGCCGCTCGCAAGGTTGTAGAGCGCGTAGCTCTGCCCTCGTCCCTTTCTCCGTCACAACCTCTGACTACAACTCAACCTCCGTCCACGCTTCGCCTCCGCCACCTCCATCGCCGCAACTCCCGCCTCCGTCGCTGCTGCCGCCATCGCCAGTCACCGTCACCGCCGCTGTTGCTGCTGCGTCTTTGGAATCTCTCGGCAGCGGCGGCGGCGGCGGCCGAACTCGCTGCGTCTCCATGGCGACGCGCGGAGGACGCTGCCCGCCGCCAGGTGCGTCGTGCCACCGCCTCCATCGCATCGACCGACGGCGACGGGGGAGGCGAGACAAGTGGGCGAGATGGGGACGGAGGCCGCGCAGGTGACGAGAGGGAAGCACGATCCAGAGGACGAAGGTGAGATTAGACCAAGTGGGAAATAAACAAGGAGCAAGAGGGCGCCTGGACAACGCAGCAATTCGGGCTATCAGTCAAGATGGCGGTCAGTCAGAATAAGAGACGATAAGGGAAAGAAAGAGATCGCGAAGCAAAGGCCAATAAGATAGGAGAACCGTTACGACTGATAGAAATAAAGGGTATATGAAATAAGGTGGGTGACGTAGATTACTAAGGCTTTAGCGAGATCGGCTTCAATTCCATTCATCGGCACGTTTTATTGAGCTCTACTTTTGCTGGTGTGGTAGGAAAGCCAAGGGTTTGTCAGTTTGTTAGAAATTCAAAAAATCAAATCTGTAAATTCCTTACTGATGTATTACTTACTGTAGTGTTAATCAAGTAGGGAACAAACATTTCAAGTTTTCAAATGTTTCTAACCAAACTTGTTGATGCCTTTATTCATAATTCAACTATGTGTGGCAAAAAGGCGGTAGTAGGAATTCTTGGGCTCACAAAAACCTTTGCAGATTATACTTACCTTACGTACGTGGCATTCAGTTGTATTGGTGTTTCTTTATTAAATAAATTAAATCAAATCTTAGTGGAAGTGACAAAGCAGACAGCTACATCCTACACCGATGATGGAAACCTGGCCGGAGGATGAAAGAACGCCTTCAATAGAACTGAGAGGAGAAGGAAAGCACGGAGATAATCTGAAGTATACATTCCAATTTTGAATTCGTTAAAACACGCAACTGCGCCACGCAAAGGAACGCATGTATTGAGATGTTGCTGGTAGTAAAAAAAAAAGATTGTTGCTCTCGTGATACCGGGAATAACTGCGCAGTTGCAAGTCTGGTGATTACACTAAAAGAAAAAATTATAAATGATGGTGTAACATAATAAAACTAGATGCTACAACAGTACATACTTTCTCGTATTATTTCTAGCTATGTAAGATAACACTAGCAGACCACTGAAAAAACATCGTACATTGTAACACATTGCATGACATTTCCCGAATAAGTAACTTATAATACAAATCAAATTTTCAGGGCCTGAAAATAGGCCAGATAGGTCGAGGAATATCTATTTTGTGAAAAATCTTTAGACGATTTCAGCGCTAATGATTTTACAGATCGACAAACGAACACTTTTTTCCTTATCAGGGACAGACGCGTATTTCCAACAAAATCTAGACATTGATATTTTTTCCTTTTTACATTTCTCCATATATTATCTGAATATACGAGACAGTAAAATGAATGTCAGAAAAATATAGTTTTACGGTTGTTTATTTACGAAACGATTTTCGACGATTTTTATTGGAAATTACCAAGCATTCAGATAAGACTCAATAACATTTCTAAAAGACCAACCAAACGAAAAGTGGCAAGTGAAAAATATGAAAAGACAGATTCTTAGGTACTTTAGTTACTCTCAACCAACGCACTGCCGGTTAATTTGTGAAAATAAAAGGCTGTACATTTACTGAAAGCTCTTGGACGGCTTTTTACGTAACGCAACTTCGACAAAGCATTAATCGTAAATTAACAGAATCGTTACTAACCAGAACAAGAGGGAACTGGAGAGAACAAAACGAGGACGGAATGCTTCACATCAACGTTAACGACCACAAGAAACTCTTTGAGAGAAAGCTAGATAGCGCTGAATGTATACAACATCAACTCGTTTGAATCTATTCTCAGTTCGTTCGGAGGCGTATGAGATGGCACGAGTTGCTTGGAAAAACCGATACAAGATTTTAGTTCAGTCCTTATCAATATATCTTTTAACATAGATGTAGAATGTAACACAATATAAGACAGGGTCAGAAAAGATATTTCTAATACTATGCATGTACAATACGTACAGATTTTTTTGCGATTTTTGGACTTGTTGAACGCTTAAAACAACAAAACAAAATTCATATGACAATAAATAATGGAACTGAAGTCGTCAAAAATATAAAATTCAACAAAAAGAAGGATTTTACAAAATTGTATAGTATTTTTCAGTTCCATTAATGATATAGGTGTTGTGGTGCGTTATCGTTGGCATTTTTCATGAAATAATTATAAACGTTGTCATTGCCAACGCCAAAGTTACTATTGTTGGCAATGACAACGTTTATAATTATTTCATTCCATTAATGAGTTTGTGCCATGGAGTCAATTGAATAAATAAAAACTCATCCATGGTACATTTGAATATACAGATTTCAGAACAAATCTGCATTCGTATTTTTTTCTTTACAATTGTTTTGAAATTAGCTAAATGATTATGTATATTAACACTTTTTTTACGGTTATTTCTTTCTCGTCGTTTTTCTCTCCTTGATGGATTCAAGAATCGAAACCTTAAGCAAAATTCATATCCATTCATCTAAAATTTAAACTGATTCACTCACAAATTATTATACTCTATTTAATATTTTAACTATGTTTTCATATACAAAAAAATAATTATTTTATTTTTGAATTTTTAAACCCCAGGATAAGTAGAAACACATTTTTCGCCAAATTTCCTACTCACTGAATTGACAAGAATAAATATTATAAAAGACCTATTCCGCAAAATAACCTCCTTAAAAAACCTCGCGCATCCAGCTTTCATTACTATACACGCATGTATTATTTCTTATTGATGAAATGAAATTCCTCATTGAGGATAGTGCGTTAGCCAAAACTTTCATTCAGGAGGAACTCCATACGCTAAAACGTAAGTCTATAATGTGGAAGACATTTCCATGTAATATTTCGCTTAGGCCGAGTACCAAATTGTTTACATATCTTCATTGCAACGATATGTGGTAGACATATAATTTACTTTAAGCTCTAAATGTAAAACCGTAGCTGCATATGTCCAAAGATATGATCACAAACTGATCTCACAACATTAAGTAGATTTTTTTCGTAAATTCGCTAAGCATTTAATTGCGACCTTACCGGGCTCATGCACTCTAGCGACTGCTTTCATTCCTCGGTGGAGAGGATCACTAGGCACAAGGAAGCGTGGCGAATCCCGGGTGTCCCTAGCTGTGAACGCGCTTGGCTCCCGGCCTTTTCGCGATAGGGCCTCACGGCCTTTGGCCCCTCTGTCGTACGCGTGATAAGTTCCTTTTTTCTTCTTGCGGCTCGCGGACCATCAGGGGACGGTTACGAAATCTGAGGGACATCACTGTTATCGAATTGTCATGCGACGTCACTTGAGCCAACAACTCGCATATATTTTCTCAAGTGTCTCATGAGAATGTTGTATGTACACAAAGAAGATTACACTTCGAAAATGAAACTATTTGAAACGAACTGTACTTGAATAGGATATAGTACGGAAACAACACCAAGAAATCTTGTATAAATATTATATTTTTTTTGTCTGGACCTGAACCATTTGCCAACAACGAGTAGTATATGCATTGCCAATATCCGTCTTACCAGTATCATGAACTATAATTTCATTCAATGCTTCACAAATGAAGAATAAAAGTATAGCAGCGCTTACCAACTCCTCCGGGATTAAGAGTGTTCAGCAATGCCATTAATAAGTTCCAAAAATACTTATTTAATACTTTCCGTGAATGTTTTTAATTAGTTTATTTTGATTCGCGTTAAGCAGTTCATAAATACATAAAAAGTCCATAAAAATACGGTCTACTTTTTCTCAAATTACTTAGTTCACGAATCTGATAACAACACGAAAAGATTTGGTAACAATTGGAAAAGTACTCAGACCATATATTTACCAAAAAACGCAAATAAACCACGAAGGGGTGATCGACAAAGGCACATTCCATCTTTGCACTGAGAAAACTAGACTACCAAGGTAGGTTGCTCAGCTGTAAAGTGTTTGTAAATCATCGCCAGAGGTTTGCTTTAGTTCACGAAACGTAATGGAGATTGTGCCTTCAACATTTTGTTTGCCACGTCCGTCACAAACGGACCTACACATCAATAATTTATAATTCGAGATAGTGTTCCCTAAAATTAATTCGTAATTAGCTAATTTTACATTAGAACAGCTTAAAGCTGTATTCCAAAGCAATCAAACAGAAATTGTTTTTTCACAGATCTTAACGCGTTATTAATGCATTATTAATGCATTTTGGACAGAGTAGTGTGATAATAGATGTATGAAATTTGACAATGTTAAATATTAAACGTTGACAAAAAATATCTACAACACCCCCGAAAACTCATACCTGGTAGGTACAAAATTCTGAATATTGGTAAATCTCTGGATATTTTAACCAATGTATCGACCGCGTCAGTACGCAAATTTTTAAGTTATCCATTTACCTCGAAGAACCAGAAGTAGCAAGCAATGGATTTGTTCTGCGGAGAACGCACCCAAGGGATTACTTATTTTTATTTATTATTTGTAGAGTCATTTCTGGTGAAAGAAAATCTCTATCGTTTTGGACTAAGAAGCACAGATTCTATTGGAATGTGTTTTTTCGGTAATTTTCGAATTTCGTCGCAGCCTGAAGGTCATTGGGACTTCTAGCACATTTCCAAGACTCGAAGCGCTGTTTAAGACTTGGGATGTCATTTGCATATTTAGAACAGCGAGGGCACTGAGATTAGGTCGTGTGGAATCGCAGGATAGCGCGCAAAACAGTTCGTTCGTCGTGAGAGCGACGCTTTTATAACATATCAACGATTCCTGCAGCATTTGAAAGAAAAACACTGAAAATATTTAGGTGTAAATTTTTGAACATTTAAGATCTCAAAATTAATGAATGCAAAAGTCTCTACTCTCACAGGATCATACAAAGGAATATTTTACTTATATTCGAATTTAAACATAGTGGCACTTCAAGGTCCGGATCTTCGTTAGCACTTATATGTTTAGTATTGGAGCTCTCGATTGGATGACAATGTCCCCCCCTCCTTCCAGCTCGTGATCATAAAGTTCTACTATGTTTAAATCGGAGTATATTTCATTACTTTCGATTAAAAAAGGAATTAACTTTCATTGTCGAGTTCCTTCCACATGCACTACATCACATAAACATAGCAATGGATACCCAACAGTTTAAAACGATTCTGTTTATTTGAACTGCATATTCTCGTGGTTCAATACTCCGATTCCACTGAAAAAACATCACATTACATTAAAAAATTCAAACTTTGCTAAAGCACGAGGGACCCCTGACGAACATTAGTCGATATCGAGTGCTATAGGAATCCATCAGGTAGCGCCTCAGGCTAAGCCTGCGCTGTGCCGTTCTGCGTGCAATGGATTCTCGTGCCTTGCAGTAGACAGAGCCAGGAAATTGAAAATGTATTAGAAAATATTGACATTCTTCAGACGGTAGTAGCTTCTCTTTGGATTGTTCTTGGCAATTTGTGCATTCTACACTGCTTATTTGACTTGTACGGAAAGTTGACTTCTACTAAGGGATCCGCATTTCAATTTTTCACAAATGAAAAAAAGGTAGTTACTTTTTTCCTCTGTATTCATTTCGGATTAAATTTATGTTTTTACTTTGCAATAATTTATAAGAAAACATAATTTGTAAGGAATTTCGCGAAAGGAAACAATCTTTATTTTTGAAAGGTCGAAGTTTATTTTGTATGCATGTTGTGAATGTGTGTGTGTGAGAGAGAGAGAGTGAGTGAGTGAGAGAGTGAGAGTGAGTGAGAGTGAGTGAGAGTGAGTGAGAGTGAGTGAGAGTGAGTGAGAGTGAGTGAGTGAGAGTGAGTGAGAGTGAGGGTGAGTAATAGTGAGTGAGAGTGAGGGTGAGTAATAGTGAGTGAGAGTGAGTGAGTGAGTGAGAGTGAGTGAGTGAGTGAGAGTGAGAGTGAGCGAGAGTGAGTGAGAGTGAGAGAGTGAGAAATGAGAGTGAGTGAGTGAGAGTGAGTGAGTTAGAGTGAGTGAGTGAGTTAGAGTGAGTGAGTGAGTTAGAGTGAGTGAGTTAGAGTGAGTGAGTTAGAGTGAGTGAGTTAGAGTGAGTGAGTGAGAGAATATAGCTATGTTACCCAAGAGTGCATGTCCAACAAACATTCTCAGGCCTTGACAGCGACACGACACACTCTCTATTTCCCCCTTTCCTTCCTGTTTTTTCTCCTTCATCTTCTTCACCTTCTTCTCTCCGCACACCCGCCAATAGGTGGATGACACCTGCCTGGCAGGCAGCGCGGCGCAGGGGTCGCCGCGTGGAGGCGGCGGGCGCGGCCTTGCCTCGCAGGAGGCGCTGGCACGCGGCGGGGATGCGCAACAAGTCGCCCGCCCGCCGGCCGCAGCGCCGACACGTGCGCTCCACGCGGGTATCGATCCCGGACCACGGGGCCGCCGCCACCCCCGCAGCCCCAGCCGCAGCGCCAGCGCCAGCCGCCGCCAGCCGCCCACCTGTAGCGCCCGCCCACGCGCCTCCCCGCCTCAGCTCACCCTCGTCCCCATCGCCCGGTCATTTCCATACGCGCTGTGCGGATTGGAATTATGGGGGAGAGGAGCCAGCTATTAGTGGTGGGGATTTCGAGAAGTAAAACAAAATTAGCGAGGCCATCGTGTCTATGTTTTTATGATACGACTCAAAAATGAAACTTTTAACGACACAAAAAGAACCTCAATGTATAAATAATGTAAAAAAAATATTCTTTTCATCCATTTCCACTGCGTTTAACGATAAAAATAATTAACACTATAGAGGTATTTCAACGGTTATTTTTTCCCTTGTAATATAAGAACTAAAGCAAAGCTAACACTTGCTGCTTATCTCCATACCTTACCCCTTCTTCGGCGTCAGCTTCAATCACGCTTTGCAGCCGGCATAATCCTTCCCTCTCTGCGAAGCCCTAACTACCCTGGCTTCATCACCATCCGTTTGGATATCTACAAAATCTAAATTAATGCATATTAAATTATGAATTCATAAACGCGTACTTTATGTAATATAAGAATCACTTTTTGATTTTCAAATTATTGTTGACACTTGATTTTGATGGTGTCGTTTTCGGATAGTCGATAATATTGACGAACTGATAATTTTTCTTTTGAGGGCATCAAAATCGCAACTAAAACCGCAACATCCCATGAATGATGAATGTCACTTTCCCCCCGCAATTTCTAACAGAGGTTTCTTCCTGCAACTTCACTATCGCTTCCCCCATCCCCCCCCCACCGCCCGTCGTTAAACTCAGCAGCCACCGCCCTTGGGATGGAATTATACTGCACAGAATTTTTATTGCTACGAAGATATTACTCATGGGTTAAAAATGAGATAAGATATTAATAAAATCCTAAGAGTGGACGAAGGTCTAAATTCTCAACTAGATTTTTATACTCAGGAAGTAACAAATATTCATGACGAGATAGACGCTACTATGGCTTCGATCTCAAAGAAAATAAAACTATAGGAAAACAAGAACTCTGGAATTATGCCGTAAGAGAGAATCAAGAATAATACAATAATATTCTTGGTTGAATTGTATTAAAATAGCAAATAGTTCGATTATCTTTATGACAATCAACATTACTTGTATGCCTGTACATTTCAATAGGTACAATTCGCTCCTGATTATGTGACAGAGAAATGATCAATCGTGATGAGAAATGATCATGACAGTCATGAATGATTGAAGCAGAAGTAGAAAGAGGAATTGGGAGAATTATGTGAAAATTTCACACAAACCTCATACCTGATTACAAGTTCTACATAAATTGGTTAGGATTCCTCTCCCCGTGACGTGCGAGTAGCCTAAAAACTGTACCATCCCCCTAGGATGGCGACGATGATAGAGGCGAATAATTAAGAGCGATGTCAATCCTAGTTGAAGGAACGTTTTCGACGACCCCGAGTAAACGTACATGCCGTCGCATGTCCCATCCGCTGTGCCCCTCCGGCGCGGCTGCGGCGGCGGCGAAGGAGATGGTGCAAGCGGCCACCCGACGCACGCTGCGTCTTTCACACTTATTAATAATCCTCCCGCGCCGCGGGGTGGGGCGTGGAAGGGGGCACGACCCGGTCGCGCCGCACACGCGCTGCGTCACTGGCGCCTGGGGATGGCAGATGACGTCACCGCTGAGGCTATTCGAAGCACCGCACCGCGCTTCCCCGACCCCGGTCCCTCCCCCTCACCCGCCCGCCCCACGCCAAGGCGTCTCCCAACCGCCTACGCGCTCGCCCACGCATTCGGCCCCGCCTTCCCACCCACACATCACACATCGCGTCGCTCACGCGCCTCCCAACGGCCCCGCCCGCGCACCGGCAGTCATCATCGTCATCGGACTCACAGCCTATCACTGCCCTCTCCCCTGCTAACGCCCGCGCTCGCGCTCCTGCTCACGCACGTAGCCAACCCCTCACCCTCGTTTGTGTCCCCGCGATCGTCACACACACACACACACACACACACACACACACACACACCTATCATCGCCTCCGCGCATCGCCACACTCCACCTCTTGCCACATTTCATGCATAACTGTTGTGCATGCATTAAGATAGCTTCTGTACAAATCAAGACCGGATTTCAATACAAGCAAAATAAGACGATGTTAATGGTTCTCGCGCCTTGAAAAATTAACCATAAATTTTCTTATTGAAGTAAAAATATGTATGTATCTGTATAATAATAAATACCGTACATTTTCATTTGTATTTCTTCTCAAAGTTATTCCATTATAATCAGTGTTCTTTTAGTAACTCTAATATTTTTTTATTTATTTCATTTTATTTCATTTTATTTCATTTTATTTCATTTTATTTCATTTTATTTCATTTTTGTTTTGTTTTTCGGAGGTCCAAAATGATTTAGTGCAGGGGGGCCCCTTAGAATATTTGGTTGGAATGAACGGAGACCTGTATTTACAACCTTCAAGACTCCAAAATTACGACGCCCCCGTGCCTCCTGTAATCCCAGTGGCTTGCTCCTTCGCTCCATACTTTCCAGCTCCCGCTGTCGCAGAACCTGTTCCCGTCACCACTTCCCCGCCTCCGCGCTTCCGCCTCCACCCGATCCTGCTCGCCCTCGCGCGCTTTCGGCAACGCATGTCCGGCGCCAGAATTGCGCGTGTGCGCGGCGGCCCCTGCACGTGACACTCCCGGCCCTCCGCTCCGCCCGACGCTGCGCCGGCACCGCCGCCTCCGTTGGGCGGACAGGTCTTTCCGCCTGGGCTCGCGCAGCGGGGACGCCGAGGGTGCGCTCCCGCAGGCGAGCGCCGGCTGAGCTGGCTCGCGGCAGAAATTTATGTCACTACCGTGTCTCCGACAGGGAGGTCCTACGGTTCGAGTGAAAAGGTGATAGCATTTTCTACACTAGCTACATGGCTATTCAATCCTAGCGGCCGGCTACTTTAATCGGTAGTTTCGTGGTTTCTCCGATCAACACCAGACCAATGCCGGAGCAGAACCCTAATAAACGGGCCACGGACCACGGATCTTTCCTTCCACTTCCTTGTCTTATCCTCACCCCTTAAGAGTTCAGAGATGTGCGGTCTGAAAAATGCCACGCTAGTGGGAGATGCATGGGGAAACCCTTGCAAGGTGATGTGAACAGAGGCGCCCGATCTCACCATCCAGCGGGGAAAGAACACCGCCACCTTCCGCGATAAAAATATGCACAACACTTACAGAACCAATGACCATATCAGTTGATGCTCCCGGAAACACGAAATAATTGATAAATCAATCAATTCAGGGACGTGCAAGGATGTATATATGCCTCATTTCATTGCCACGGAAGGTGCGCTAATGGCAGGCCGATCTCCGAACAAACCGAAAGATTAAATGGAAAGTGGTGGAACATTGCTAGAGCAAACAAGAAATCGTCTTTTTCAAACATATACTAGGTTGTCATTAGACTCCGATTGTTAATTACTTGTGACGTCATATAGAGCCTCTCAGAAAAATGACAATATGTTAAGAAGACATGCAAAGTGCACAAAAAGTTTAAATTAAACTTTTCTTTCAGCATTCATCTTATCTTTAAGCATGTAGTCTGTGAATGACGAAGGACCAACATTGCTATTTTCATAATGTTTCGTACTTCAAGAGGAACATTATCGACTCGAAAATTAAAAAAATCCAGAATAGCACAATCAATGACATTAAATATGTGTGATAAATATGATGAATTTCCGTCTCAAATTCATTATAAAAGCATGTTTTACATATAAGTCCATAAGTTACAAACCCTAGCCCATTTATAGCTCACCATAATTTGGTTTTCACAAATGATACTACCCGAAGATAGTGTTTTGTGTTCTAGTCAATTCAGTCTTCTGTGAATACAGATGCTTACATGCTACCTGGATTAGAGATTCGAATGGTATTATGGATGTGAACTACAATATTATTTTCAAATTGCACGACAGGCACCATAGGTTTTTGTCAATTGTTCAGGAATTGAATAAATTATCAGTTCACGGGGTGGTGGTGGTGGTGGTGGTGGTGGTGAGGATGGTGGTGGTGGTGAGAGCAAGACTGATGAAACTGATGGATGAAAAGCGGGGAAAACCGGAGAAACAGACGTAAATGCTCTTTCATCACTTACATTTCACATGTATTGACAAAGATTCAATCACAACGATGTTCCGACTTTCACTCGCCAGAAACGTTCTGCGAAAACTGCCTGTGTCACAGCAATTGACACTGTAAAACCGAAAGCATCAATGGCAGCACCCATCTTATTTCCAAATTCAGAAATCAAGCCTACGAGATTCACGCCTTGTCTGTAGCAATAAGCAAGTAGGCATGGTGACGGTACGCACATAACATCTCAGAATTAGCCGTGTTCGCAATCCGAAGCGACGTCTAATGAGGGGCTCCTGAATAGAAGGTTCCCTTTTCACACGCAGAGATAGCCCACGTTCTGGGTAGCCGTAATGTATTCCGCTGGTAGGCGCCGGCGGCGGGCGGCGGGCGATGGCCGCGTCGCGGCGGCGGCGGCGGCGGCGGCGGCGCGGCCGTGGGGCATCGCGGTCAGTAGGTCGCATTTTCGGCTGCGGCTGCGGCGGCGGCGCCGTTCGCGCCCTGAGGGAGGCGCCGGCGCCGACCACGCACCCTCCCCTCCCCTCCCCACCCCACTCCTCCTTTCCCTCCTGGTCTTCCCCTCCCTCCCGCTTCTACGCCTTCCCTGTCACCGCTGCCGTCGCTCTCCCTCTCGTGTTGCTCGTACGACTGCCAGAGAGCTGGTCGTTCTTCACACCACTTTCAATGCGCATGAGATCTTGTTAACGAAAATATGAAATAGGGCAGGTTTTTAAAAATATGTTGATGAAAGTACGTGGCTCGTGAGAATTTATCTCTTTAGTGCATGTTTTATAAATGGAGTGCATACAAGGAGACTCTAACGTAATTATTAACATTGTGTTAAACAGTAAATATATTTCATTGGTGAAATATTAGATCTATCTATACATCCATACATTTCAATTGAAGATGCCTACTTCTGGTCAATAGTCGACCTTAGTAACTTTCATTAACAATAAACATTTACCTCTGATCAACATCCCTTCACATTGATCTGTACTAGATGAATTTGTGAAACCTAGTCGCACTCTAAATATCGTAAATTTAGCAGTACTAGAACAATTCACATTTCTTCACAATATCCAGTAAATTAGGCACAAATAATGACCGATCATCCGTAGTATTCGTTGTTTCCTTCACAGAAGCTCTGGCAAAACCGGTATAACAATTAGAAGGAAATGCAATATTAGAAACCTGATATTCCTCCTTTCGATTTAAATATCAAAAGAAACACTTTTTTTTTATTTTTACCGTTCTTAATAACCTAAAATATAATGGATTGCAAAACAGAGCAACTCCGTATGGCAAACAAGTTAGTTTAAACTAGAAGGAAGAAATATCGCAGTGCCTACTGATAAATCCGTATATTTTCTACTTTTTTCATGATAATATTGTCATTGTGATGGATTTG
The DNA here is from genome assembly GCA_017312745.1 of Gryllus bimaculatus. Classification (NCBI taxonomy): domain Eukaryota; kingdom Metazoa; phylum Arthropoda; class Insecta; order Orthoptera; family Gryllidae; genus Gryllus; species Gryllus bimaculatus. Next base: position 4,357,417 of record BOPP01000008.1, on the reverse strand, counting down.
CTCAAAGATAATTGTTTTTTTAAGCCCTAACAAAAGACCATCCCTTAAAATTAATAAGATTTCCCGCAATTAACCTTGTATGCAACAAACGATTCTAGCAGTACTTTCATCACATTCAGACACATTACAACACAAACATACAATGTTTCAACATTTTGCAACCCTAAAATAAGGCTTTATTAATAAAACACTCAGCAGTACAACTTTACGTAATATTCTGGAAAAATAATATTGGCATATTGTGTTTTTTTTTGAGTTTCATTTTTTGAACGTTGCTAATATTTAGATTGACATCCAAGAAATGCTACTCGGACTGGGTTCGCACAGCCATTCGCGGATGGTTGGCAGCCCCGCCACGCGGGGCTTCTGGACACCCCTCGTTCAGACAAAGGGCCAGCGGAGGCGGCGCGGCGGGTGTAGTGGGCAGCGGGCAGCCGTGGACACCGTTCCTTCGGAATCGCCCCCGAAATAGGATGTGGGTCACTTAGGCAGCGGCAGCGGCGGCGGGGGAGGCGCGGCGGTCCCGCTACGGCCGCCGCCGCACCCCCTTTCTCAGACGCCGCCGCCAACAAAAGTGAAACGCGCCGCCCCCGCGCCCCCTTTCGAAATGGAAGGTCCGAGCCTCGTCATCTGGACACAGACGAAGATTCTCCCCGGTTGGCCCAAGTCACAGACATCCGGCTGTACCATGTTGCCAACCACCGTGACCAAGAGCCAACTGACACTGAACGATGACCCTGCTCTAAAGAACGGTTCTAACAAAATGTTAATTTATTCTTTCGTGAATAACATTAAGCCGAATAAAAATGAATTTTATTTCTAGCAGATAATTATTGAATGATTTTTATGAATTATATTTTTTGAATTACATCATTAGTTGCTGTGGCAAAAATTAAAATTTCATACTTGTGTCTTGAAGATTCATCAACAAGAACCAAAAACAGTCCCTTAAGGTAGTTAAAATCATATATATCCTACATTTTCCAATCCCGAGATTAGAGAGATGGACTCAATACGATCCTGCGCCCAATTTATTTGGCTTAATTAAGTAACACTTAACGATCGATATTGGGTCTGGTTCAGAGATACAAAATTTGATATCCACTAAATTCAAACGAAATTTTAACAAGAAGCGTGAAAATGCCTAGAGGCGTAAAATTCCGCAGAATAAAATATCGGCCTTCGAAACGATTTCTAAAGACTTGACAGCCAAAGAGAAATTTTCACAATTAATTAGGGCAAATAAAATTGATAATTCAGATACATGCATTTTGATAAACACATGTAGATATTAAATAATAGGCTGAGTATTGGTTATCATTTGAACCAAATCGAATCAAATTAATCACATGTCATTAAAATACACTATTCGAGAGACATATTCATTCGTAGAAACGGTATAATAAAAATAATTATTTTCGTTCTCTCGACTGACGCTGCGTTCAGAAAGGGAGCGATTGTTTCCCGCATGAAGCAACGAGCACAAGAGTATTTTCAAATTAACAGTGAATGTTTGGGAAACCAATTAAAATGGAAAATGCGTTGTCACGATCTGCAGCGAAATCTTTCAAACGATCCGTATGTTCTAAACATATGCGTGTTTTTGTCAGAAACAAAGTTTAAAAGGGAATTATAAGACGATGCCAGAGAAAAACTGAACATGAATGTACAGGTTTGGTTTGAGGACATGGTCCGCATGTATGCACTGACTCCCGTGTTTTTCCAAAAACAACGTATCTTATTTTAATATCCGACGTTTCGTCAAATTCTGTTAGATAAGGCGACCCAAGCGAATAGTTCAACATCCGGCAATAACCTGTAAGATTATTGTTTTGTAAGTTTGTGACCAGAAAGCACATCGATCGAATGATATTAAAAAACTAAGTGGTTTACCAATAGGTATTTTTACTTTCTGTAATATGGCATTAAAAACAATACGACGGCCATCATCTCCCGTTTTTATCAGTATATTCACGGCACTGAGACTGGCCGCATTCTGCGAAATACGAATGTCTAGAAAGTTAACAAAAGTAATTTAATGTACTTATTTATTATAGAACTTGTCTTTATGGAGTATGTGCTTGTTTAGTGCGAGTATATTCAAATATTCTTCAAATATTCTTCAAATATTCTTCCACAGCGTATTATATACGAAAGATGACCATGTACTAGTCGGTAACCAGAAATATGAAAACTGTTGAGATTTTTTTCAACTTTCCCCCCGCCAGTAACCCTGGCGAGGCGGGAGTTTATTTCGTTCTTGGGGTACAAATACGCCGACAGCTCATGGCCTTACTGCGGCAAGAAGGGGGGCAGAACTTGACTACTAACCTTATTTCTAACTTACCTATGGATGAAGCCGGACTTTGGCAGCAACCTAAGATTGCAAAGAACTTTTTGTATTTTACTACATGCTTATTTTTTGTTTTAATTTTCTTGGATTTTTTTTTCCAATTCACACGCAACCCATTCAAACGCTCATTCACACTATGTTCTATTTACACTTGAACACACCGCAATTTCACACGACACTATATTACATCCTAGACACTATTTACACTATTTACCACTATTTTACATATGTGCGGCCACGGCGCCGACTTTTGCTCCAAGGTCCGTGGCGGCTAGCACAATGTGCCCTGGCGTTTGTTACGGGCGGGGCAACCTGTTGAGATGTCAGCAGGCAGTCGATGGTATGCGGGGAAGAAAACGAGTGTAGAAAGGGCGTCCGCAAGAAAGAATGGCGATTGTGAGTGGCGGAGAGTTGGGCGCGGCGCGGGCTGGGCGGAGCGGGCGGGGCGGCGGGGGCGGGCGGGGCGGGCGGGCGGGGTGGGGTGGGCGAGGCAAGTCGCGGACCGCGGACGAAAGGGTGCGCGCTAAAGACGCGGCGGCGGCGGCTGTGGCAGCGGCCGTTCCGGATGGCCGGTCTCTCACTGGAGGCTGCAGATTTGCGGTCGTTTTCCCGATTCGGCCAACTGTTGAGCGGAGTGCACGCTCTGCAGGACGCCGTGCGGCCCTCTGCCCCCCAGGCGCCCTTCGGTCCACCAGCGCAGCCCTTCACACCCGGCGCCTGGTGCGCAGGTAGCCGTCGTCCGCGGCCTACCTGCGAACCGCCCCCGCCCCCGCGTCCGCGACCGCCTCCCGACCCCCTTTTTCATTTGCTTTTTTGTTTCCGTTACGTTTTCTTACAATTTAATTTTTGTCTATTATTTTGCAAAACAAAAAAACCTTTCTGATCTATTCAGTTTATAATATGATCAATTATATTATCGAGTATATTGATTTGGAATATCTTTTCTGATTGTCTATAATTGTTCCTATCACCGCTCATCGTTCGTGTTCCAAAGTAAAATGTATTTTGCGTTACGACACTCATTCCTACATTGATTTCCTCCAATTCCAGACATTCTATACACGTCATGTGCTTTTGTATCCTTAGGATATTGAATGAAAGGCTAGTGAGCTTTCAGACATGATCTCAACTTAAATGTCCTCTTCTGTCACGGTCATGATTATACTTACCTTTGGCAAGTACTGTACGCATATTCTGTACATGAAATGTCTGTCGAAGGTACTACTAACTCAATTCCCAATTTCATTTTTCCAGTCATTAATTCACGTGTAACCGCGCAAAAAATTGTTGGCAAACGCGTATATATTATTTTAAATGCACAAAACCACGCAAATGTGGTTCTGTGACATGATACATGATGTTTTGGTCGATGAACACTAACCATCACTTCGAGCATTCACGTTTTCTCTTCCTCGTAACAGTAAAGATTACGCCAGTCCCCAAGTGAAAGGTAGGGTTCGAATGTATTGAAAAATATTAACATTTTACTTTAAAAAAGTCAATGAATGGACACGCCAGTAAATTTAATGTACAAATATCGTTTAACTAATGTTTAACTATCGTTTAATAGATGAATTGTGTTTGTACTCGTACGTTTAACACACCACTGTGTAAATAAATGCTTACCATCTCACGCATTGCTTAAAAACAATTGAAGAAATCCGCTGACTGACCAAAAAGTTCGCAACACATTACATGGGTAATAAGTGGGAAGAATTTGCCTCCGGGCTTAATGCTCAAAGCAAATTAAATAAATTATCCAACTTCACAAACTCCACGTCGACGAATCCATCTCCGAGGCCGCAGTTGCCTGATTGGAGAAGCGGTGAATTAACGGACTTCCGTCGAGCGGTACACGGCGCAGGGCGGGCGATCACCGCAGGGCAGCGGGAGCGGGAGCGGGCGCTGCTCGCAGGCGATCGCCCGCTCGTCCGCTCGCTCCCCGTTCCATTATTCACAGGCGGCGCGCGGCGACGGGGAAACGACGCGACGAGCCCAGGGCGAGGGGGTGGGGGAGGGGGAGGAAGGCAGCCGCCCTCGTGGACAACGGGACCGCGCCTGTCGGCGTTGAAGAAAGTGCTCGACTGCCGACCAAACAGCACCACGGGCTCGACAGTGAACTCGTACGCCTTTGCGATGATGGCGCGACGAAAAATATGAGATGGTCCAAACATATCTGAGATATGTAAAGCGCCGGTTTTAAGGAAGTATTTACGGGCGACCGCAAATTTGTGTTAATTAGTAGTTACCTTCGTTGATATTGAAAATTGTACTGTTGAACTAGTTGTTCACTTCGTTTTATAATCGTTAAAACTAAATGTCGAGGTGCAATAATAGCTAATATACGTCGGAGTACAACAAACAGCATGTGTCAAATTTATTTTGCTCGTTTAGGAAACAAATGTTAAGTACTACAATTTCATGAGGAAAAGGGACACTTTTACAATCTTGCTATATTATTAATATTAATAAAATATTTCTAAAAATCCGGTAGGATATGATCTTCGGTCAAAATACGAAAACGAAATTGTCCTTAACACGCATTTCACATCAGAAATCCACCTCTTAAAATGATCTCACATCGTATAAAAAATAGTAATATCGTTACCTCCGGTCTGCATTTGCATTCATCGGCATTGTTCAAGAATCACCGCACCTGTACGTCCAACAAGATAAGTGATGTCTCATAAACACACTATTTCTAATCTTCCTTCATGTAACATCGTTATTGGTCATCTCATGAATATATTCCAAGTATTACTATTTTCACCCTTTTTACGAATTATAATAAGTACATGTGACTCAACTTCTTCAAGTCAGTTATTATTAGTTATAAAACATAGTTTTTTTAACTGTAAGTCATCAACATATTTGTAAAATACAATAGACTAGCCCATGTGTTCTTCATGAAAAATGCATTACATGTTTTAAATTGATTTATTAAGAGTCGCATCCCCGAAGATCCACACTGTAATGCAGTGCGGGACGCCAAGGATGCCATGGATGATAATAAAGCAATAGTACTCACGTCTCGAAATTCTACTCAGTTGATTTAATGCTTTCACTTCTGAAATGTTGTACCCAGTCGTTGGAGAATCTACGAGTTCGGTGCAATGGTGCTGCAATGTCTTTAATACGCAAGATAGTTCGTGATTTCTAATGATATTTCGAGATATTCGTAGAAGCCATTATCATCTAGGGTCGTATCATTTCAGGAGAGAGAAGTGTTCTGTAATCGTTTAACAGAAGCACATTAGGAAGAAATGTTAAATGTTAACAATATATTATAGCAATATTTAGTACATCAGAATATAGAGTGTATGAGATCACTCCAGTGTAATTCCCTGATTAACCATTTTTTGTATGCTTACAGATTTCGCATGTCAGAGATTTGATGCACTGAAGTAGCTGGAATGTTATTGATGAAGAAATGGCGGAAAGAGAAGCAGAGGAAAATGCAGAAGAAATATCCCGCCAACCCGTTCTGTCCACAAGAACGTGCCTGTGTTCGAACTCCGGGGGCAGGATATGGATGATCGCAACAGCGCTTGCTGCGTTTTCCGCCGCTCCTTCGTCTCTAAGTAGAGATGCGACGTCGACTGTCCATGCTTTCAAACCATCGATATTTTTATAAAAACATCAATTTATTTAAAATCGATTCATTGAAGCCAATGTTTAACATAAATGTTTTGTGATCGATGTTTTGTGAAGTTGGTGTTTTATTTTTGAACGAAAATAAAAACTACAATAATTATTAGATATCGATAAATTGATCGTTTATGCCAAAGTAACCAAGGATAAAAAATAGTCAAATTTTTGTTTTATAAATGTGCTGTATTGTTTTTATATTATTCAATAAGAAAATTAAAGTTTTGTTTAATGTTCTCATATTTTTTAAAGTGTGTTTTGTCAGCTAAATCTAAATTATAGATCAATAAACACGATCACCTTGATATGAAATCGCCCCTCCCCCCACACACACATGTGAACACTGATATTAGAGGTTAATAAAATATATTTAGAAACATCGATGTTTAAAAACATCAATAATTTTCAGTCAATGTATTTTAAACATCGATTTTTTCAAATTTGTACATCGATATTTTGCAACCTCGTTGTTTCGTGTCGACGTCGCATCCCTAGTGTGAAGAAGGTGGGCGTGCAGTTTAATTCGGGCAGAGCTCAAATGCAATCAGCGCAAGCCGAAGTACTCGAGCGGCGTTCGCATCGCAAGAGTGCGCAGCCATTCTGTGTTTGCATATATCCTCGTGGAGCAATGAGGGGCAGTGACATGCCGGAGGCGATAAGCCACTAGTGCACTGCCGGCACTGATAACGACTCGGTAGGAACGACTACACACAAAAGAGAATGAACACGGCGCACACTGGTCCACGCGGGCAACGCCGGAAAAAACTCACTGAATAAAACAAGTTTCCATGCGATGTGCAAATGCTTAGAAAGTGTGTGTCAATGAAAACATTCGTAGATAAAGCTGTTAATCGTAAACGGTAAAAATTTTATCTGCAGCCTTGAAAAAAAATCATGGAATGATAACACGCGGGCGATAAATCTGTAAAAGGAAAATGGCATTTCCTCATGAAACTATTTAAACAGGCTTGAGAAAAGTGATGTGAAAAATAAAATTAACAGTGATAAGTGCTCGCAAATTTTCGGTCAATTTGTTACTTTCTCGAATGATATAGTCATCATACGAAGCAAGTACGAAGTGTTGACAAGTTGTATAATGCTGCCAAATAGGGATGTTGACTTTTTGACAGAACTATATGACGGAAATATGCAGGTCTCTATTTCGAAAAAAAAAGTTTTGTTAACGTCCATGAGTTTGCCTCCTGTCTGCCAACAAACTTGGTAATATCTAAAATTTAAAAAATAAAATTAAAATAATAAAATATATGCTTGCCATAGAAATATGTATTCGAGCAACATTTTAAATGCAGCCTAAAATTTATTAGAGAATTATTAAGAAATTATTAACGTACAAAGAAAATAACTCGACAATAATTAAAAACGATTTATTAAAAACATTTCTACCCATTTCGTAGCTCAACTAGCTGGCGCGGAACGGCACACGACGAGTGGGGAAACGATAGCATTACTCCGTGATTACACGTCGAAAATGCTAAAAACAAAACATGCACAAGATCATAAGATCAGAGACGACAGCGGTACCAACTGCTTCCCGTCAAGTTGAAGATTCGCATCCCGCATTAGGGAAGAATATTCTCTTTTTGTCATTACGTTGTCGAAAGGAAATCAACACGAAATTAATTTTATCATTTCATAATGAACCAACTTGGCAAAACAGCAGAGCATGCGCTAACTGTACTTGGGCGCGATCGTTCCTTTCGGACCCTTGCACTAGACGAAGGAGCAGCGAACGGCGCACGTTCATTCGCCGAAAGCAGCGCGAGTGCCGCGAAACCCCTTCACACTGCGCGCCGCGTTCGAGCGCCGCCACCAGCTGGCCAAGAAGCTCCTCGGATGACGCAGGTCGGGGCGGGGAAACGCCGGACTGTCTCCGCGGCAGCGCCTTCCCCTTCCGGAGCGCTTGTTTACAAACACCGCCAACATCCCACAAAGCGGCGGCGGCGGCGGCGCGCGACCCGGCCAACAACCCAGCCCGCTCCGCTCCGCTCCACGCCGCCTCGGCGCGGGCGAATAACTTGCCCGGCCTTGTGCGAGTTCAAAACACAACCGCCATCTCCGCAACCAGTACTCGCGCCACCTCTACTGGCGGAACTTCTATTCACTACCTCTACTCGCGCCACCTCTATCGCCTGTGCTTATTGTACCACCTGCTCTACTACCTCTCCGACGCAGCCACTGCTGCCACTCCCGCGGAAATGCGAGTAACCTTGATTGCACGCTCATTCACGGGCTTGGACAAGAAGCGTGAAAAATAGGTGGTGTAGCTGGGTATTATCCAGCGAGATGATGCAATGCTGATATGAGCGGCGACGCGTGCGGTCTTACCGGGTGACGCCTTGGTGCGTGTGTACTCTTGTCGCAGGGCGCTCTACCTAGCGAAGCTGTGGTGGGAACCTATTGTTTCGGGCTTAGCGGCCTTCCCGGAGTAAAGACCGAGGGTGTGTTTGGGATTACGTGGGTCATTATGCTCTGCCTGGCAACTAGGTAGTAGAATGTCGTTTCACATTTGGCCTACATGAAATTAAAACTATTCCCCGCGTACAATGAATTCAATACAGTTCAATAATTAATTTCTAAACGAACATACTCGGGTAACGCAGTCTTTTGGCCAGTATTTTGACTTCTGCCGTTTACCAGTTTATTTGCCGTGGTAACCCTCTATAAGGGAAACAGTATAGAGTCAAAGTTAAAGCTCCGCTGGTTAATTCTCATTGTCTTAAATAGAGTAATTGTGTAAAAAATAAATATTTTTAAAATAGATATTGATATATGTAAAGAAGACAGTAAGGCATATGTCAAAATGAATGCATTCTCCTTTCGTTCATTACTTTATCGAATGTAAATTATTATCCACCTAACGTATGGTACAAATATATTTGCAAATTGAGAAAAACTGAAAGTAGATCTAGGTTTCCTGAAAACATGGAGGAGTCTCTAGTATGTTCTTTGAAAATTAAAGTGTAATTAAAGTAAATAACTGATTGATTCTTTTCCGTTTTTTGACACTAGGTACTAGTCATATTGATTCTATAAATATTGGAGAATTTGGAGGGAGGGGGAGAGAGAGGGAGAGAGAGAGGGAGAAGGATAGAGAGAGAAGGAGAGAGAGAGGGGGGGGAGAGACGAAAAAATCCCCTAAAAACCTGTCATTCGAAGATGATTTCCCATCTTGGGCAGAATTAAAAGGCCAACTACCATCGTTTCGGAATCATCTTGATACCAGTTCCTCGAGGCACGTGTTCCTTGAGACATAAGCCTTACGCGGGAGATATAAGCTTACACAAGCGCGATTTATTACAGATTCTCACAACACATGAGATGAGTAAGATGTGTACAGATTCACAATGTCATAAAACCCTAAGAATTATACATATTATTAAATAAAAAGGGAAAAGTATTTTTTGTTTCAGAACTGAGAAATGCAACAAATAGAATTAATTTCCCGTAGTGTTGGTTTCGTGAAACAATAATGACACACGGCAAGATTGTGACATCATTGACACACTCCACCATACGATACACATCTGTACGACCACGTGACGACTGCTCACCAGAGAAATGAAAAGTGTCTAAAATAAAGGTAGTTTCTCAATCGGGACATGTCGGCACCGACAATATTGGAATGCACTTTTATTGTCTTGGTTGAAATTTGAAAATATCGTTAATTGTAAATATTTCACAAAAAGCATTTATGTCATAAATATTTGGCAAAATGATTCTTACCACTTACAATTGTTACACATTACAATATATTGCCCATATTTCTAATGATTTCTTCTTAATGATTCTCCATATTATTAAAAAGCTTCCACTCGTTTTAAATATCGAATCAACAGATTCGCCCCATCCTTCCCCAAGAACCGGTACTAAATTCAGATACCTCGCCTCCCAATTGCGCCACAAGCGAGCTCCGGGTGATTCCGGCATTTAGCGAGTCGGTGGCGGTGGCGGCGCGGGGCGGGGGCGGGGCGCAGCCATGCGCAGCGTGCCTGCGCCAACGCGCGCGCAGGCAGCACCAAGGCCTCTCGACAGAGCGCAGCCAAGGTATTTTCGCCGCTGGCAAGGCTTCAGGTCAGCGCGCGCTCGTAAAAGATTGAATTATGCTTTCAATTGTAAAACGCCCTCCGCCGAAAGGAGACGAGGTTGAATCCGCAGCGCCGCCGCCCACTTCGCGAACGGAGATCCGCCGTCTTCCTTTTTCTGCAACGCGATAAGGGGAACCATGACAGTCATAAAACATCATCGTAATAAGCATTTCCAACTGAGATAGGTAAGATCTATGTTCGAGCCCGGAAGGTGCGCAATTTTTTAAAACTCCAGCTAAGTAGCGTTTCATCAGCCCTTCAGAGGTTGAACACTGCCTAAATGAGACATCAACTCCAGTTAGTGTCATCCATCGTTTCTGTGAATTCTTGCGGATAAACTCCACGCGGATGCCAGAACAGTACCTTCAACAACGTACCATAAACCCCCTGCGGCATTTCCCTATCCTGTCCCGAGTCCACCGCTCTCCCTCCCGCCTGAACGTTTCGATGAAGCCAAGCAGCATCCTTCCCTCTCCTAGTTAGTTCTGGTCTATACCTCAAATGATCGAATCTTATTGAGGAATCGCGGAGCTCAGTCGAAAGCGAAACTGTTTTTTTGTGTGCGGCTGTTTCTCTTTCTCACTCTGTCTAATGGAGTAGTCCACTTGATGTGCCAAGGCCTCCCGGACGATAAAATCCACAACTTAGCCATGACGACACGAGGAAAAGCACGCGCCGTGGCCGGTCGCGCCCTCGCCCGCCGCCTTAACGCGAGAGCGATCTCCGATTGCCCACTTGTCTATGGAAAAATCCCCTCGATACGGTACATTGCAAATGACGGCATACGAGGAAGTGACCTCCCAGGTATCTGCTTAGGACTACTGCCTTATTTACTGTTACAAGAGCATGAATTGACCGGACGCATCAAGGAAACGTTTTACTACTGGTATGTTAATATTACTAAACTATTAGTAAACACCAGATAGAGAGCGCATGCAGTGAAGCTATGTGTATGAGCACGGTCCTTGGTTTACTAAGTCTCGCTGGGGTGGGTTTTCGCCACCAGCTAGGGGGCCGGGCGTGTCCGTTGCCTGGATGACGATGTCAGAGGCTGCCTCAGAGTGGTGTTTCCCCGGTTTCCTCTGGCCAACTCCAGGCGGACGTCGGAGTAGTCCCTTAAACAACGGGACACAGAGCGCGCGATTCTTTCTTCGTCATCCTGTCCTCACTCCCGCCCTGAAAGTGGATGATCGCCCGACCCTCACTTTTCGCCTAGTCCCCGTGATCTCGAAAATGTGCGGCAGTGTTGCGAGAAAGCAGATGCCATGCCAAACCGAATCTGGTCCACGGACTCAACGAGAAAAATACGCAATGGAGCTGAAACCTTACTATCTTGAATACAACTAAAAGTTGGAGATTGTATTTAGAGCAAAATTAATACAAATGAAGGTTGCAGCGTAAACGTAGAATGTAATTTGTATGCCAATATTTAAACAATTGCGGCGGCGATGGTGTAACGGTTAGCGTACTGGATTATTGTACCCAAATTGGCGGGTTCAAACCCGATCGAAGCCGTGGATTTTTAAGGGCGAAAAAATCCTTCGTACGCCTTCCTTCGGAGGGGAAGTAAAGCCGGCTGTCCCATGTTCGTAGACTTGCATGTAAAAGATCCTCAAGCCTAAATGACGCCTCTGAGCTAAATTCAAATCGCCTGTTTCTCGCCCAAGAAATACCTCCTTTCTCTCCTAGTTGGTGAAAGGAGCATAGCGAAATTTGCGTGGTCAGACGGAAGAGCGGGCCTGATGGCCCGAGTCTCGCCACGTAAAATAAGGCCAATTCAATTCAATTCAATTCAACAATACATTCACACCACAAACACATTTGCGTGTGCTTGGACGGTCCCTAAAAACGTGAAAATTACCACAGCTATCTTCACTATTGTTTAGAACATTTATCTCAGAAGGTTTAGTAAACTACGTCACATTGTATCATATACAAATTACGGAATAATAATTACTTCAAAATGTGTATTATATTGTAATGGGATGAGTATAGTTATGTGACATCATCAGTATTTGGTCTCAAGAGAATGAAGGATTTGCAAGGCATTGAGTAGTGACGTTCGCAATGGTGAATGATACAAGAATCGTTTGTGACATCTTAATAGAGTCTTGAAATTGACTGCGAATGTGATGTAATCGACATCCATTGATCCAACGGCAACTGTTATAAACCTTAAATGATAATATGGGACAATGGGACCATGATATAATTTATTCCTTTTCCTATGCAATAGATGGTTGTAATAATTCTCGGCCAACGCCCACTTCTTCACATTATAACAAGTAATACAATTTTTATGTTTAAATATATCATTGGATGATTCGAAGATTTTTCCCGACAAATAAAGAAAACTAAGAGAACTCATTTTGACTTTGTGTTTTATGAATTACAATTTAATGCTTTAATTCTTATAATTTAAAATGAAATTGTTGAAAGATGAGATTTTTACTGTCCTTGCACTTACAATATTTGACAAAATTAAGTATGCCTGAAGCAATTTACCTTTTCCTCTCTCAATTTATCATCGTTTATCTGAAACGCGCCCTTGCAGCATAATCAGTGGCATAAAACACTTGGACAAGAAAATAAAAGGCTTTCATGCAACACTGTGCCGGTAAAAACGAAATTTCTTTAGAGTACCCGCTGAAGCACACTTGCTTCGGCATCTTTATAAACGCAAGATACAACGCAAAGAAACGATAATGCAACGCAAAGAAAATATTTAAGAATGTGAAACTGCTGAAGTGGAAATTAATTTGAACAGATAATATGCTTTTCAGCTAAGTGATAAATTTCAGCTAAGTAACCGACGAGAGAAAATAATTTAGTTTCCTTCCACTAAAAAGCATCTCATCTATTTTCAGTTCCTATTTTCAGATCAGTATATCTTTGATGGTTTCTCTGAAACTCACTTTTTGTAAATGTCTTTATGAGCTAGTTGTACACAAAAGTAAAGAACAATGACACAAATACGGAAAAGTTAGTAGGCATAGAACATTGATCTTTCCAGACGATGCTTCGGGAAATATGCCACTAAATATAACGAAATTTATTCTGAATATAACTCTGATTGTCCTTTCTTGAACTAGAACAATAGGAGAGTGTCTCACCAGCTCACGCAACACAACGTAGAGTACCAATGATGGTGTATGCGCTACAAGTGTGGTATGATAGAAGTTCAAACGATGATATAACCTACGTTATTCAACAATTCAATTCACAACAATAATATTCTTCTATATATTATTTTCACCATCTCTTTTGAGACAAACAACCATGAAGAAACTAAATTTTATCAAAACTAATAATAAAGTGAATCAGGGCGAATTTTGAAACAGTATTCTATGAAATTGCAAGTCACCGGTTCTTCTCTCCGTAACTAGAGGAGATGTTATAGGGTAAAAAGATTTACATATGTCATTTTTATCATTGAGGATCGTTTCTAACAAATACAGTTTCTTTTCTATTGTAGATCATAACGATAAATGTGGATACGTGTTTCATTCAAAATTGATAATGATTTTCTAAAGACAAACATTTAGTAATACCTGGTCAGATGCTTTAATAAACACTCTTAGAAGAGATGGGCATTGACTGAATAGTGGAAGTATATAACAAGTTTAGAAAACATTTGATGAAATTCAATAAGTAAGCTGAGAGTGGGTATTTTAAAAATAGTAGTATTTGAATTAACAGGATTTTGATGAACTTATGAAAATGTTTTTCACGGTTCACGGGCACCTCGGTTGGGTCCCATCCTTCTGACTACCAAATACATCTCTCCCGCTTTAGGCCATTTAGTATAAGGGAAATACGTATGGCTTTACAGTATGCGTGTGTGAATTATCCACCCAAATGTTTGACCCACTAAAGCGATTAAAAGTATTTTGGGGCGGGAAAGACAGAATAGCAAGTAGAGGTACAAAATTGAGGTTTGGAAACAAATTAATAGACAGGACAACAAGTACTATGTCCCTTTCTTGGCTGGGGATTTATTCAAAAAGTGGTATGCTTATCGTCCATTGAGTTTCACGTAACGAATTTAGCTACTATAGAGTGAATATTTGCTTTCATTTCACTGACAGACTTTTACAGTTTATCGATTCTCTTTCCACATCTTCCTCCGCAGCCTTTCAGACACTATATAATAAACTTAACAATCCCATCAATAGTCTACAAATACACGCTGTATAATTTTTATACTCGAAATTCCTTTTATTCTAATGCTTCGAGGAGGTACTCCCTACGTATTAAATGTGAATGAAACTCCTCACTCCTAACAACAGCACAGCCACGTGACTGAGCGTTGTACTAACATCATATTTCACAATAAAAAGAAGCCAAGTGTCTTCAGCCGGCGTGGCCTTGGGGCGGGCGTTCCACAGGCGCGCGGGCGGCGCGACGCGAGCGGCGCCGAAGAGATCTCAATTACGCGCCCGGCGCCCGGCGCGCGGCGCAGCGGACGTGCTGAATATTTCGACCCGAATTAGTCGCCATGGCGACGCTGCTTCGCTGCGGCACGGTGCCCACGCGGCGGCGGAGGCGGGGCGCGCCAGGGAGGGGAGGCGGTAGGAGCTCGCGGGGCGGGGTGAGGCAGGGTGTGCTGGGTGACGCGGGGTGAGGCGGGATGTGGACGGTTCGGGGGTGTAGGGGTGAGGAGGGTTGGGCTCGGGCGGGGGAGAGTGGGGTGGAGTGGGGGGCGGAGTGGTGCGTGGTGGGGAGATGTGGGTCGGACTGTGTCGTTGAGGTAAGCGAAGATGAGAAGATTGCTATATATCAACTTAAGTATCAACTTAAGTATTATCTATTGGAATTAATATGTTGAAAATTTATGACAGGTGGATTTCTTTAAAAGTATCTTTATTATGTGATATTTATAGTGGAAGCATTTGCGATACAAGTTTCCGTAACTGAACTTCACTATCTCTCTCAAAAAGGGGAAGTGAACGACCAGGGCGCTATCCAGTAGCAACATATTCCGTATTCCAGAACTTCGTTTTCAAACTCCTTTCTTTGCATGTAAAATTGACAATGCACGGAGAGCATTTACAACATATTTCCAAAAGATTATCTAATTTAGCGAGGTGTAATACAGGAAGCATTAGGTATACGGTATTAGGCTCAAAGAGCGTCTGTAAGCTTTTGTTAACTCCATAGGTGCAGAGAAATCAACCCAGATTTTCACATACAATCTTCCCCTCAAACTTAGTTACATTTAGACAACTGTTTTCTGTACACAAATTAAATTTGTAGTACCCAGCACTGTAAAGAATTTGGTGTAGATACAAATGTTACTTGATAACAGAGCAAGATAATGCCAAGAGATAATCCTCGGAAACGTTGCCACAAACCTGCGCAGGATACCAAAAATTCCACGCGAAGCGATCAGAAAACACTAAAGAGCAAAAACGAGGTAGCCTCTGCTCCACTAAGAGACGCTCCAACAGAGCTGTGAGCAGGGGGCGAGGACGCGGCGAGGGCGGCGGGGGCGTGCAGGTGAATGGGGAATCTCGGAGCGAAGCGGAGGGCGGGCGTCGCCGGCCCAGGGATGGCGTCACGGCGCAGCGAGGCGCGCGCTCGTTAAGACGGTGCCGACGCGCGCGTCGCGACGCCGGGGCAGGGGGAGGGGGAGAGGAGAGAGGTGAGGCGGGGTGCCTCGCGCCTTGCGGCGCCGCCGCCGCGAGTAATTAGCGTAGGTTTCCGGAGAGGTGAGCGCCATCGTCGTTTTTCCGTTGCTTTCGATACGTTTTGCCTGCGGAGGAAGCGGACTCGCGCTGTGGGTCAAAATGATACCAGTCACGTGGGTCAAAACAATACCCAGAAACATTTTCTGACATTCCAACGAAAAAGAAAAACAGAAAAAGAATACATAGAAAACGTTTCTGATCATGTGTATATTAATGAAGAACATGAAAAAACCGGCTTGTATATTTATTTTTCTTACGATTGTAGAGAAGAGTAAATTCTTTGTTTCCATCATTTTATAAGTTCAATTTTACATTGTGGATATATCTTCATAACACCACTCCATTCCGTAGTCCAGTCACCACGAGTGGAGGTGAAAATATCAGTATATTTGAATTTGACGTCTGTCTTATGTTTACAGTATTTTATACTGCCCGGTACTGCAAGCATTGCCCGAAAGAAATATGCATTTCGAAACAACACACTTTACCTTATCCGAAGATTCTTCTTTTGAATGATGCGCCTCTTTTGGATTTCTCCGGACGACTGCGCGGAGGGGCGGATTGCGAGGGATCGGTGGCAGGCGGCGGCGGCGGCGGCGGCGCGAGAGCCGCGCCTGCCGTAATTACCTCCTGCGCGCCACCTACAACGCGCCCCGCTCCGACGCGACCTCCTGCCGCCCTCCGAGCTCCGACCCCTCTCCTTCCCCTCCCACCGGCGACGACACACACTCACTAGCCACGTAACGATTATTATTATTATTATTATTATTATTATTATTATTATTATTATTATTATTATTATTATTATTATTATTATATTTTAATTACAAAACATCTCGATATTTTCGCATTTATCTTCCGTAACAAATTTTGAAGGATCATGGTATATATTTAATACCTTAACACCACTTCATTATCCCTTGATATATCTTTTCACGTCTTAGCTAATAAAACAAATTCATCAATTGAAGATAAAAAATAATATTAAGCGTTTTTTGAGCTCTTTTTTTAAACACACAGGATCATTTTTGTCTTTACTTTGATGGTTTCTTGTTTTGTATGTTAATAGAAGAAGCCTGCAGGATTTGAACTTACAAGTAGTTCCAGTTATCAAAATGTCATATCCAACCACCCAGACGCCAACAGTCTCTAATGTACAGTATCAGATTACAGCATCTATATGCGTAAACCATCATATCCTTTTCGGAGTTGCGAATAGAAATGCAGAGGGAACTGCAACAGTGGAAGAGATTCGACGCTTAGAGGAGGCAGAAAGGTCTGGGGCAGTAGAATTGGGAAAAGAATGTGGAGGAAGAGACGGAGACCGAGGAAGACACGGAGGCCGAGGAAAACACGGAGACCGAGGAAGACACGAAGACCGAGGAAGACACGGAGACCGAGGAAGAGGAGAAGCAGGAAGAATAGAAAGGTGATGGAGCAGTGACGGGTTCACGTGGCGTGCGGGTGCGGGTGGGGGTGGGGCCGAAGGCGAGTGCGAGGGCTGGGGCGCAGGTGGGGCGGGAACGCCATCAGTGAAGCGGGGGTGACGGCGCGGGTGGCAGCAGGATGCCGAGGAGACGCGGCCGCTGGTGCGGAACGGCGACGGCCGGAGACTTCGCTAATTGGGAAAAGCGGGGTAATTAAGGCTGCGTAGGGAGAAAAATGCGAATGTCTAATAGGGACGCGACAGGCGTTGCTCTTCATCGTCCATACCGCCAGACGTCGCGGATTGTCTTCACTCGAATGGCGCTCAAGAAATTACAGTCTGGCAAGCGGGGCGGCAAATAACTGGAGCGCTGCAAATATTATGGCATGGCATGACATGGCTGCATAGCAAGTTTTACGATTTAATGGGAATTATTTTATCATCAGTTCGTCTCTCGGTATCTTTGTCTCTGCTTCATTACTTCTCGCATACAGTGGTTCCATTTCATCCTCAGTACCTTTCTTGCTGTTTCTTGTTCCATTGCCTCGCTCGGACTAATTCTCTTAGACGCTTAGACTGCAAGATACTAGAAAATGTTCTCCTGCATACAAGCCTCTGAAGATCGTATGCATAATACGTTGCGATGGGATAAATACGGATCAAAATAAAATAAGCGTTCGTCACAGGCAGATTCGAATATCTCTGACACAATCTAACTTCCAATTTTGGAACTTAAATTTTGTACTTGCAGGTGACGGAAAAACTCGAAAATCGAAATGACTACTGTCGTCTTAATTGAAATTTTAATGGCACATTTTTAATATCACCAATTCTTTCGTCGGGTATTTTGGGGCACACATTAACATTTGCGATTTTTTTAGCCAATGTAATATCTATGTAGACAATGCGGTAATAAACTATGTCTAAAATATTCCGGTGGACCGAAAGGTTGGCTTTTCGTGCGAAATCTGGGAAATGAGAAAAAAAATAATTGAGCGCGTAGTCCAATATCTCTTGATCTTAACACACATTTAAGACTCCAAATTTTAAACGCCAAACGTCGCAACATACCCATTGGTCAATGAAAATAAAGTAAGTTGTAAAATCCAATCAAAATGGTGTTCAGTAGTGGAAATGGATTTTCATTATAAGGTGTTACAGTATTAACTAATTGAAAAGCTGTAAATATTGTTGCCATATTTCCTTTCTTTCGATAGTCTCTCCGTGCATCAAAACAATCATGTTGACAAACTGAAGAACTGAAAAATTCTGGTATCAGTACAGAATTGATCTATCGTTGCCCCCAATAGCGACGTCGCGATAAACTTCATCCGAAGGCGCGGGCTCGAGGTTTCTGTGAAGACGAGGAGGAGACGGAGGCGGTTGCGGGCGGGGACTCCCGCCGTGCATCGGCCAGTGCGGTTTCCGGCGCCGCGCCGCTTCCGCTTGGGGCCTCTTCCGCCGCGGGACGAGCTCTGCTCTGCTCCGCTCCGCTCTGCGCCGCGCGGCTGCGCAGGCGCCAGCGGCACGTGGCCCTAGCACGCCGCGATTCAGAGCGCTGGACGTCCTTGGAGTACCCATCCCCACTTGCAACGCACGGTGTTTAGCCGCAAGTACACTTGGGAACATGAGCAGTTCAGACGTTGCTCTCTGCCCCTTTTAAACACTGTCGAAACGGAAGTCGTGGATGTGTAACAAGGCCGAATCTAGGCACGGAGGTTCGCCAAGTAAAAAATAGTATTGGGGTCCTCTCCACAAACGACCAATAAGCAATAAGAACCACATCTCACAGAACTACAGAATTTTAAATATCCTTCTGAGCAACGCAATGGGTGGTGTGGGAGGAGACGTGCGGCCAAGGTTGCAACGCAAACGCAGACGCAGACATCGCGATAGGCAGCCGCGGCGGCGGAGTCGGTAGCTGCGAAGCTGTGACAACACGGGTGACACGGCGCAGGCGATGACGGCGGCGGCGGCTGCGGCTGTGACCGCTTGCGCACTCGGCCGACGCGGGGGGAGGAGGGGGCGGAGGCGGGGGGGCAGACCCCGGGCGCCGTTGCCGCTCGGCCCACCTGCTTCATATGGATGGCGCAGCGTGACGTCAACGAGTGGTCGCTCTATGGTAATGAGAGCTCTGCTCCTCGACTCGAAATACAAATCAGACGCAGACACTCGAATCCGCCGCGGCGCGGCCGGGGCCCAACGAGCGCATGAAGGCCCGCCGCAGGCACGACCGATCGCCCTGGCGCGTCTCGGCGCCGCTGCAGCCCGGTCAGCCCAAACGCCGCGCATGCTCAATTACACTACTACGCCTTTGATAAGAACGCATTTACCCCGACGAAAAATATGAAGAAAAAATGGAATTTTAAATATACATATTGAAAAGTTAAAACTACTCGTATACATAATTTTTTCGCTTTCCGTTTCCTTTAAACGTTTATTTGTCCATTATGAGAGATGCCCAAAAGTACGTAAATTTTCTGTGTGGATTCAAAATATATGTACGTTAATAAGTAGTATGCCTTCTTCCATTTTCACGATTTTTTTCTAACGGAATGTCATAGTATTTGCGTTTGTATTCTCATTTCCTAAGCCGCAAACGACAGTAGCAGAAAATGTTAATATTATGCCACTTATCACCAACAGCTCTTTAAGTGTCCTTATCAACCTCCGGTTGGCCAAATTTTGAGATACGTGGTTCAACACCTTTCGATCGCTTTCGGACCAGTGTGCGAGGCGTAGTAGCTCTGTCGCGGCTGATGGTGGCCGCCGCCGCCGCCGCCGCTGCTGCGCAGCCAGTCTGCGCTCCCAGAGTCATCGACACCCGGGAAGGCCGTCCGGCAGCCTCGCCGCCAGTCACTCGTCTCCGACGACGAGCCGTCGAAAATAGTTTGTAGGCGAGCAGACGGGCAAAGTTCAAGGTTGGTCTGGCGGTGCCCACGTCTCAGTGATGCCTTGTAAAAAGATGAAAAAAGAAAAGACGTTCCCACGTGAGAATATTGCGCTATTCCGTTAAGAAATTATGCAAATACGTGCTGCATTTATGTACGCCTGTGCAGGGTCTTGGGCCCAATCACGCGTTACAGGGCTGTGAGTTCGAATGACAAGACACGGGAATTGATAAGACCAGATGGGCGAAGTTAAGGGCTTTGGCGTCGCTCCGTTAGTGCCATCTAGATGTATGCCGGCTCTTTCTCTAACACAGGGCTGGCACGAAAGCTCGTGAGCGAAGGTTGTCCAATGGAATGTGTCTTGTTCTCGCACTAGTACGATGGCGAGATGGATGGCGAAAACTGAGGACCACGGTGGCTGTACATTCAGAGATTCGATAAAAATTTTAACTCTACGCACTTCATATATTTTTCTCACCAAAATAGTTCGGCTGATATTTTTTTGGTAATATGTATAAGACACACAAAAATACAATAGACTTTCTCAATATATTATCTTACTTAGAAAAGGCTGTTTATGAAAATAATCAATTTATTCACGAGCAAGATTTTTAGACACATTCAGCAGTTTATATCAGTAAAACTGCAATTCGACAATAATTATCTCTAATTTTAAATCTGAATGAACATTTATTGGTTTTATCTGCTCCAGACACATAACTAACAGTTCCACGTTCATTTCTGAAGAGCGCCTCGAGGTCAAGGTTACGCTCGAATTCATTTCAATTGCAGTGGAGTCGTAGTAAGCGAGGTATAAATAGAATCAATAACAAGACTAACATATATAACACATTCCAGGCTGACTCCATAACTGGGTTTGTTCTCTGGATAAATTCGCAATCAAAGGTCAAACTCAATCCTCAAATGGACCCTCCCCCATGATCTCTATAAGAATTCGTCTACACTGTGAGGTCACGGGAGAAACCCCAACGCTCGATTTGGACTCTAAAGCAAGAAATGGTGGGAAAGAGGGAGAGAGAGGGAGAGAGAGGAGGGAGAGAGAGGGATAGAGAGAGGGAGAGAGGGAGAGAGAGAGAGGGAGAGAGAGGGAGAGAGAGAGGGAGAGAGAGAGGGAGAGAGAGAGGGAGAGACAGAGGGGAGAGAAGGAGGGAGAGGCGGGGAGAACGATAGAAGGATAGAGTGCAAGGAGGGCCAAGAGGTAGGGGAAAAGAGAGAGGAGTGATGGGGGAGGATGAGGGAGAGAGTAGAAGAAGAGAAGGTAATAAAGGAAGGAGGAAAGAAAGATGAGAAGGCAGAAGGGGAGAGGGAAAGTTAGATAGAGGAGGAAATGAAGAGACAGCAGTAGATGAAGAGATGGAGAGGAAAAAAGAAGGTGCAGGAAAAAGACGGAGCGGGAAGTAGAAAGCGAGAGAAGGAAAGGGCGAAAGAAACAAGAAAAGGGGATATACGAGGAACAAATTAATTGTTTTCTATACGTTAGTGCACTTCTTTCACGGAAGAGACTCTTGTAATAAAAAAAATTAACATCTTTCATTACTTATAATTAAATAATTTGAACATTCCCGAAATAAAAATGCAACAGGAAGAGCCAAAACATATTTTATATTACTATTCACTCTAGTACTCAATTCAGAAGGCTCAACAAATAGCAGATTGTAGCAGTCAGCTTCGTCTAGACCCCAAGGTAGGCTGCATCAGTAGTCATAACCAAATGCAGTGAGATGGAAGGCAAATGGGCTGCCGTTCGGCATAGATATCATTAGGTAAGCAGAAATCTAAACAGAAACAAAACGTCTGTTCATAAGCTTTTGGAAAGCATGACAATATCCTGGATGGTGCCTAAGCTGTACGGCCAAGGTTGAATGTTCTTTTGCTAGGACAAGCTTCAAGCCGTGAATTAAAAAATGGATAGTTTATGTATGTACACTTTAATACAACTAATGTTTAACTCTCTTTGGAATTGTATAATAGGCACAAACTTGGGAGCTTTGGTAAGCAGTCTTAGAAATTTCTTTTGGATTATTTCCAATTTATTAATATGCGTGTTTGCAGCGCCTCCCCATACTGAGCACACATAGGTGAGCGACGGGCTAATTATATATTTATAAATTGTTACTCCGTTTTCTATTCTTAATGCAGAGTTTTTATTTATTAATGGGTAACGTTTGACCATTTTCGCATAAGTTTTGTAAGCAATATTAATATGTGGTTCTTTCTTCTATGTTATTCAATGTAATGTCACTCCTAGGTATTTGAAGGGTTGGTTAGTGTTTAGCCAAGACGCCACAAATAGAAAGCACGTCGGAGGAGGGAAGTGCGTCAAACAAAGCAAAAGCACATGCGGATACCAAGCCCGTAGTATCGGCCACTTCACGCTCCATCGCAGGCGGAATCCTGTGGTTTTCGCGCCCCAAAGCAGCGAGAAGGCGTTGGAGGGCTTCCTGTGATAAGACGCGACACGACATATCTCCCCTTTATTTTCCTTTTCGCAATTCTGCGAATTCGCTAATTTTGACATCCCTACACTCTGGCAAACGACCTATCAGTCCAATAAATATATATTGGGTCCAAAGCAGTCAATGCGCCGTGAGGGAATACTTTTATTTCTTTCTGATAGCACGTCCATTGCAGAAAATCTACCACAACTAACGATAATCCATCTGCCTCCCCGAAGACACTAGTACCTACATTTTAAAATATATTAATAAAATCAAGAAGTAGTGAAGTTGTACTCACAGAATTTAAATTTTGGCTCAGTGTAGCGCTGTATAAAGTGTTTGGGAATAAACAAGAGTAAAGTAAAAAATTAGATTAGAAAGAATGGAAATATATTATACTTATGTGTAATGAATACATTCTTTGAAATTAATGTTAGCATTATACTTTGTTAGCATTACAAATTAAAGTTAATGTGGGAATGTTAGTAGTTTATTGCAATGTTTGTAATGTACTGTATCATTCACATTAATAGTTACAATGAATAGCAAGGCGTCGCACCTCCACAATGAATGGCTAGCACACTGGCTTCCGGCACTTAGGGAGGTGGGACGTACTGCTTTTGATTTCGTTAGATCCTTAGCTTCGCTCGTTCGATCCCAGCTGGGGGCAGTAGATTTTTTCGAGGACGGGAATCCTCACTCTGCCTGTCACGCTCGTGTCATGTAAAATAATCCTGAAAAAGCGCAGGAAAAAACTAAATATCTCCGAAAACATTCCATCCTCACGAGATATCACGGTCCCCAGACCACACAATTCGGATAAATGGCACTTAACCGACAACGACATTCGGCGGTGAAAGGGAGAATCTCATCTAGGTGGCGGAGGTCACCGACGGGATGGGCTCCAAAGAGAACGCGGGTAGAAAGTACGTGTTACTATTCCTCCTCGCAACCATCTTAAACGAAAATAAATAATTAGCAACAAGTAATCTTAAAGTACTTTATTAATCGGTCAGAAATCCCAAAAGTCGGTATGTCGCAGGTAACCAAAAATATTCATTTTCAATCTTCAATATTGTCTTACTACGGTTGTTTCTGGTTTCTAACTTTATTAATTGAAATACAACTATTTCAGTTAACGATTTCGCAAAATTTACCTTCCACCGCAATGAACTACCAAGATAAACTTCCATAAAAAAACTGAATAGACACTAAAGGTGCCAATTGAATACTATGCTGATTTGTCTTCAATCTCCCCATTGGTACCTTCCTGCGTAGCGAGCACAAGATACAAGTGTGAGTAATTCTCCCGCCGAAGGCACGCAGTCGCCTGAGCAATTAGAGCGGGTGGGCGGCGGGCGGAGGGCGGCGCGTGGCTGGTGGCGCGGGAGGCGAGCCCCCAACTGCGCAGAACCGCCGGCCGAACTGGAACGCTGACAACGACGGCGGCGCCTGCTGCCAATGCGCAGCGCCGTTGGCTATTCGCAGCGGGCTCGCCCCCCGCGCCACCCTGCCGTGCCACACACGCACACAAACCAACCACCGCCGTCATCATCATCAGCGTCATCGTTGTGGGTACCGCACGCCCTCATAAGGCATGCTTAAGACAAGAGATTGCTTTTCAAACAGGATAACAGGATAGTCAGTAACTGAAAGCATGAAGTAACACATGATGAACCTAAAGAACTAACGAGATGGAATGTGTATATTGATTACTGGAGCATGTAATTGAAACATTAGTAACATGAATTGTATGTTATTGCAGCATGACCATAGAAATATATATAATTTGCAAATAAATCTTCTAAAAGCATTATAATACAAATAACATAAAAGGAATGTAAAAAGAGCGTGATATAAAACTCTTCGTTAATACTTTAAAATACTTATTTTGAATGAATGAATATTTTGTACTAATAGGGTAGCTATTATTAGCAAAGCGAAGAATGGCTTAGGGGCAACCGCCCAGGTGCCATCCTCCGTGCATACAAGCACACACCCACGCTTCTGCCTTGGGTATTTTAAAGGTGACAATAAATACATATACTGTCATCTCAATCATTGTTATCGACCAGTAACTTCGTTATCACAAACATCATCATCATCATCATCCTCGTCAGCGTGACCCTCATCAGCTCTGCTCTCATCGTCACGTCTCCAACGATCACCTTCGTCGTTATCGCCTCCATTGTCACACCATCATCGTCGTTATCTTCAATAAATTACATACTCTATTTCCAAATCGTCCACTTCTATTTCTTTATCTGAATGACTTATATATATATATATATATATATATATATATATATATAACAGATAGATAGAATCATTACACATCATTGGTGAATCAATTTAAGACTTAACCTATAACGTTGGTAAGAGTCGTATGATTCTATATCGCGCACATATCTTCATTATTCGAAAATTGAATTTTTTTCTTGTTATCCCAAGCATTAAAAATAATTGTTTATGAAGTTGCAATGCCTTCAGATTGAGAAGCTTAAGCTGAAATACTAGCGTATTGCATATTAGCCAATAATTAAAACAATGCGAACTAACGAATGTTTATATTAATATCACTTAACAATTAAAATAATCCTAAAACGTACAAGTACTTCACAAAAAACAACGCGTATGATATGTCCGTTCTATCAATAAAAACATTTAATTAGAATCCCAAATCCCATGCATCAGTATACATCTGACAACTTCCTGATCTATTTCCTCCTCGCTGTTATTTCTCAAGCAGCTTCCAACTACCTGTCGAGAGAAGTATGAGAACCTTCTGGACACGAGCTCGCCCTCTGCGCTCCTGCTGGCAATGATCGCGCGTCCTGAACGCGTGACAATGGGCCCAAGCCGGGTGCCAAAGGCGAAGTTCGGAGCAGCGGCTAGCAGCCGGGCCACCAAGGGAAACCGTGTTGAACGAACCCCGCCGCGGCATAATATAAACAGGAAACCCATCGCTGTTCACTAACCTCACAAACACCTCCCAATGAACTGAAGATTCTCTTACGCAAATATGTTCGTTAATTGGGTATTCAACGCTGAGCAACGGAGCAACAGCGCATAATCAGATTTTCCGATCATGAAGTGTATATACGTCAGAAATGCAAATGCACCAGGCACCTTTCACTACAAGATTAAAAACAAAGCGTTATAAATAAGCGACAACTGGTGAGGTAAGATAGTGAGAAACAAGACAAAAGAATCGTATGCCCAGCGTCTTCGATTTCTCTGCATGACTAGCCATCTGGACCGAAAAACGTTCTGAGCGATCCCTGTTTGGCGGTGTAGTTGTACCAGCTGTTTGGAAAATTTCGTAACATTCTAAACTAATAATGAAATCTCCAAACCAATTCCCAGAAATGGCAAATGAAAACAAGATCAGTGGCGGCAAGATGTTTCTAGAATGGCGAAGTAGAATGCAGGAACAAGCCTGCAATTAATTGGGTCTGTAAAATCGAGCAATTTTTGTATTATATTTCTATCAACGAACGATGGTATTGTCTGTTATCAAAGTGATAACAGAAAGTGTCAGTTAAAGAAACAGGATCCTTCATTATTATCCTTACACGAAGACTTCTTCTGAATTATCCTTCAGGTATCGATAAAAATGTAACCGACCACATCAAACCCAACAAAAACGCGAATTCGGTACAAAAGTTCAAATCAATAAACAGGAAAACTTCCACTCTTACTCCTTCTTTCTCGTTGCAGACATTTTGTGCAGTCTGTAAATCATGCTAAGTGATATAATGTCTGGTCGATACCAATGGTATCTGGAAATAAATCACCGGATCTGGAACAACTATGAACGACAAAAGTCACTTTTCATGTTAGGTTTAGTTTCTTCTTCTTGTTCATATACTGCCACATCTCTAACGTCTGTTGAGTAGAAATTACAAGGAACTGATAATTGAATTTCCACGACAGGAATGAACTGACCAATAATGGTGTAGATCAGACTGTTCCAACTCAGCTGTCCGCGGGCGGGCACGCGGGCGCCCACGAACCACCGCGGGCACAAGCGGAGTCTGTCGGTCACAAACTGCTGTCAACACAGGTTTCCGACGCTTAGCGAAATATAAGCCCATGGGGCGCGAATTGACCTTGGCCTTTGACCGAAGCAGGAAGCGGTTAGGTTGTGTAGGTGGGCACACCAGGGCTCCCACTCAGAAAGAAGCCTTAATGTGTAACAGGAAACGTACAATTCCTTTCAATTCAACAACAATATTTTATTCAATTAAATTTATATATATCTTTGTCTTAAGAATTAAAGCAATATCTGGTATCAGTTCTTGGACTGTTGCGATGCGTAGAACGTTCTTCAATGTTTCGTCAAGTTGGTTCTTTATTATTTCCATTGCGGAGAAAAGCTGCTCACAACAATATGTTGACTCGAAGACTGATATATTATTCGCTGCATTTTATGATGCTTGGGAAAGACTTCCACATCTAAATTCTGATACTACCGCGACAAATTAAGGGTATTAAAGAATCTGTCCTTTAAAAGTATGAAATCCTGCAAATCTTTTATCCCCTGGATTGATTGTGGCTTCCTCAGCCAGCTATCGCACTACTCCTATTGTTTCCACGAAAAGCTAAGCGTAAATGAGAAGGAAGAGCGCTTCCCCCTCGACAACCTGCTACTCGGCCACCACTGCACGCGGGCGCCCCCGTGGAAGCCGCCGCGGAAGCAGAGTTGGAACAGCCTGAGGTAGATAAGGCTATGGATTGCCTTCGCCTACTCCATTACAATCACAAGATGAAAGCATTCGCGCCGTATAAAGGAGCGACCCCGCTGTTGTAGCCTATATCCGCCACAGCCGCCCATATAGTTAGATTAGTGTTCGGTTTCATGCTGTTAACCAACAATATCGAACAGATTTTACATTTATCAAAGCGCATACGCCGAACTCTTCGCCCACGCATCCCGTATCCCCTAATAACATCACCAGCAACAGCCATGCTGGCGATCACTGTAGGAAGGATTCCATGAAAGCCGTGGGTGGGTGCGAGTGGCGCGGGCGGCGCGGCGGGGGCCGTCGCCCTTGGGCCGGGCGCAGGTCCGAATTAGTCCGAGCGGCACTCGCTCCCCGCCCCTGCCCCCTCCCTCCGCCGCGCGCCGCTGGACGCCCGCCAGCCGCGCCCGCGCCTCCGCCCCGAAATACACCTCCTCCGCGCCGCGCCGCGCCGCGCCGGCCAGGGGCGGGGGCGGCGGCGGGGGCGGGGCGAGGACATTACGTAAAGCGGCGACGCATCGCCAGCGCCCACGCACTCGCACGCGCCTCCGCGTGTGTGAGCGAGAGTGGGTGGGCGTGTACGATGTGTATCTGTGCTGGGTGTTTGTTGTATGTCTTATGAGATGAGAAGCACTTCGCCTGAGTTGTACGGCATAAAGGGGAATGTGAGTATGAGTGAGTGAATGTAGTGTGTCGGTAGACGCAACGCAACTGAAGTTGCCATCGTATCCACCCACACCCACGCGCGTTGCTATCAATGTAAACGCTAGTGCTGTTCGTTAAGATGTAATGTAATATTTTCAATTCCATGGATCTCCCACTCCTCAATTCAAAGGATTTCTCACTCCTGTTGTTGCAGAGAGAATTGCTAGCCTTCCGACATTTTTCCATAATGATACAATTTCTAAATATTCTTGCTTGCGAGAACAGCTAGAAATTATTCAAGAATTATTACGAAATAATGTACGATATCAGCCAAGAAACGACTTTCGTCAGCCATTTAAATGCTTTGTACGCATGTAGACCACGTCAGCTCAACAAGCTGGATTTACGACATCGGGGGCATCGCCAGGCACTTCCGTCATTCAGCTCCTCTCCTTTCCCGACAGCGAGGGCTCTCCGTGCCGCGCAGAATTTGTGTTTTGTGTTGCGATTCGAGCAGAGTACGGTACTTGTGTTTCCGAGAACAAGCTGAAAGAGATTGTACGGAAAATCCTGCAAAACAAACCAGAAAATGGGGAGCGTGTCTTTATTGAATACAAACCTTAATCATCTCGCGAGCATTATCCCATAATTACTAACACCAAACAAAATACAAGCATTCATTGTCGGTAAATATGGATGTTCAAGAAATAATGGCGGTAAGAATATGTCTATCAACCTAGTCTTCCCAGAAAGGATTTTGAATGCAGTATTGCTTGATGCTGGCCCACCGTGACCCGCGACTCTTTTAAGCGTTGGCTGTTTAGGGCAGACGTTTTGTAAAGGAATAATACAGCTAGTTTTTACTTATTTACAGGTTTTCAACATTTGTTTTAAAACTACATGTAGTGTTTTTTTTTTCTTTGTAATAATACCACAAAAAGTATCCATGATATTTACGATGTAACAACATAACATAATTAAAAAGCTTAAATTTTTCCACGAGTATCCATGAACCTTTACAATCTAGCAAAAAGGCATAAGCGTCTCACAGAAATATACAACCTCCAACTACGACATTACAATACATGAGAACCAGCGTTGACCACAAATTCCACTTCTGGCCCACAGATTCAAATTCCATCTCCAAAAAGTGCTAAAGGAACACATGCTTCTGTAGACCCAACAAGGACAACATTTACTCAATATCCTGACTTACAACTCGTCGCATCAAGAGCCCGCGTGACACACATTCCCCCCATTCACCTGCGCGTTACACATTTCGACGTGCGCTCCCGGAGGAAACTGTTGGCACGCGTCGCCGCCGGTCGTTGTTTGCGCCGCCCAACGAGGAAGGGCGCGCGCCGGAAAAGACGCGCCGCCCGACCAGGCGGCGACGTCACCGGCGACGCGGCGTTAAGGGGATAGACTCGGTTATGGCGTGGGACACTTTCAATGAGTTTTAAAACTTCATTTTACATCAAATAATTTTATAACCACGCGCTTGTTTGTTTTCACCTGCCTTTGCGTGGAAAATAATATACTGAATTGAAAAAAAATGCCAAATATCCATTTTTTTAATTTTCAACAGGACTCTTCCAAAAATGATGCTATTTACTTTTTAACTAATAAAACCTCACGTAAAAATATTTTTTCGTTTTCCTTAATTGGTTACTATGGAGCTATATTCCAGAAAGTACCAGGATTTTAATCAAACTAGCAAAGTCTCCACTGTTTTATCCTATATAATTTATTGCGTATTAAAATGATTGTTTTTTCAATCATAAAAAATCATAAATTAAAACTAACAGAGATGAATTATTTTATTTGGTTCTTGGCGTAGATACTGACCCATTAAATTTTTCCTGAAATATACAAATTCTTGCATGATTTCAAAAGTTATCTTCGAAACCAATTTTTAAATTTACATTTTGAGATAATGTGTTTTAAAGGAAAGATGGCGGTCACATCGTAATGAGTTTCAACTGTTCTGAAGCAAAGTATTTCCTTTCACAATTCAAAAACAAATACAGTTGTGAAATTTTGTGTTCACGTGAATGGTGATACATGTATATGGACTTTTTTTTAAACAAATGCAATTTTGACCTCGATGCCTATCTACTCCTCTGAACGCACCGGAATACCTGGGAAAGTCAATGAATTACAGCGTCATGGTGAAGTTATGTGTATTCAGACTAGAGTCATATAAAGGGACTCGGTCAGACTCGATCCTACTCGGCGACGAGTTCGTTATCGTCGACAACACCTGGGACGCTAAAAGTTGCGTAGTTACAAACTTGATAGTTGGATAGTTTCAAAATTGCAAATTATGAAATTGAAACTTCGATAGATGTGAAATTGAAACTATGTTAGCACGGAAGTGATACCACTTTTAAAAAATTATATTTAAAATTATTTGCATTATTAAAAATAATTAAAATCTGCATTAAATTATTTTTTCCTCTGCAAGAAAAGTGCATGATGTTTCTCACACGCGAAACACACCGGAACTATCAACTGCTCGTAGAGTATGCTCTACGCTCAGACTGCTGGGATCAGCCGACAATGAGCGGTTCGGATAGTTTTGGTCCCTTCCAGAAATCTACGTACGCGATACTTAATAGGCAGATAAGGAGCGCGCTCGCCCTCCAACACCGCAAAAGCCAGTCAGCGGGAACGATCGATAATAGAACGTGTTTTGTCCGGCTTTTATTTAGCCACACATCTGTGCGACACGCAGAAATAATTCAAGGCTGCAGTTAAATCTATGCATTTTTTGATTGTATTAATCTCAGTAATAAAAATTGTAATGAATATTGAAGAACATCGCCATTGACATTAAAACCGTTACATCACAACATTGTACTCCCTTTGCCTACAACGCGTAAATACACTTAAGCCAATCTTCATCATGTTTGAGTTGAAAGAGTTCTCAACTGCGGTCAACACACATACACGAATCTCAAGTGAGTGATAAAGATGGATTTCAAGAATTTTGAAATAAGCAGTTCCTTTCGACAATATCGACTGAACGATCGTCGAAGAAACTTTTGTGAATCTGACAAATTACTGGGAGATTGGCCTGAGGGAGAGATGAACAATGATCCATAAGCGGTCATGCCAATCTGAAAACACTGGCTACTAATCTATCTCAATATCTTTGTTATTATCAAAGTAGGCACGGCAAATTGCCACGTATGCAGTAGTGGCTGCTTTCACAAGTGTTTCAAATCAGAGCGCACCATCATTTAATGACAGATAGACGTCAGACAACTTGTTTCTCACAGCTTAAAGTTCCTTCCGAAAGAAACCAGCCTGAACCTCTTAAGGGATGCATTTATCAGTGAAAAAAAAGGTTGCTCAGACAGTGGTGAACTCTAGCGGCAGGTGGGGGAAAAAAATTTGAGGATCGCAAATCGCAGCAGGTAGAGCAGACGCATGCCCGAAAGTTCGTTTATACCACTTAACCATGACCCGGTGCGGGTACCGGCACCGAGTAGCAAAATCTCTCATATCTCCAATGGGAGATCATAGAGTTCGAGTGCCGAAGGTGGCGGATTTTGGAGACAAGCTGTACAGCCAAGACAAATTCACCCGCTGTCTGTAGAAGAATTTTAGATTCTGTGCTTTTGTTGAATACCAGGCGATTGCCGGAGCATTCCTACATTCTCTAACAAACGAGCCATGTACCGCAGGCGAATTTTCCTGCAGCTTTCTTATCCTATCATCTCCCCTTCCTCACACATACTTACACTTAAATGCATTATCCTACCATACATGTCGGGAGCTTTAGTGCTTGTCCCGGTTGGGGCTACGCCCCGCTGGTCGGATACCTGGAGGGACAAATCCCTCACAAGCGGACGTGAAGGTCGTCGGCGGATCTCATCATCCAGCGGGAACGAATCACCGCCACCTCCCGGGATAAAACATTGCCCTAACGGGACTAATTACCATAATCTGGAAACATCAATCATTCATCTCTCTACCTCGCTCCAAAGAAGATGCACTATCTGTGTATCCGAACGCATCCTGAGAATAATACCACTCCGCACTCCCCGAGAGAGGCGCGGCCCGTGCGGCTGACCGGGGTCGCGGCGGCGGCGGACGCGCGTGACTCAGCCGTGACGCACGCGCACGCGCGTCAGCCGATCGCAGCCGCCGGCGCGTGCGGCCGCCACGACGCGACGGGGAGCGGCGCTGTGCGCGGAGCATGTCTTGGGCCAAGAGACGCGAGGGCGGATAATAAAACAATTTACGCGGACCAGAATAGCAGAAGTCGTTAAGGTGGTAGCGCGTTGTCGACCTCAGTTACAAATGTTGAGAGTTCGAGCCCCTAATGCCAACACATAGGCCTCGATGACCTTGGTTGTTGAAGGGTCACAAAACTTCAATGAATAAATAAATATCGAGTCGTATCGTTGTAGGCAAGTAGACCTGTCAATTAATATTTCGTAATCATCCAACCGCACCTCTTGATGGAGGTGATTGATTCGAAAAGTATCATTCCATCATTTGTTTTTGTTTATTGTTTGCATTTTTTCAAGCCTACGGCAGGGTTGCTCAAGAGAGCAGTCCATTTGGCATGCCTAGCCCAAACTGCGGGCAAACACTGCAGCAGACCACAGCTGTGAGTCTGCCCGAATTACTGAATTTGAGTAGTCCTGTTTTATGGGGTTCTTCATAATCTCATGAAAGTCTCTTTTAAAATCCAGTCTATTTCCAAGCAAAAATTGCGACATCATATCCCATCGTTAGCAATTTGCTGTGGATACAACGCGACATTTTGTCTTACTCGTAAAATTACAACAAATGAAACGAGTTCATTTAAATAGCAAACACCTCAAACCATCTATACGTTTCATAACACTAGAAGCAATTTTTGCCCTACCGGATTCAAGATTACTCGCTCTTGTGATTAGGAAAAATATACGGTGATATCTCTTCCTGGAGGAGATAACAATGTAGCTAAGGAGGTTAATGGTGTTTCATGTTCATCAGAATTATTCAAAATAACAACCTCCTTTCTGTTTTTCCGTTTTTCAGGCGTCTTTGATTGCGTCATTTGGCCCACTGAGCGCTACGCAGAGTGTCGGGAAGCACAAGGTAACGTGTATCGGTGTTTGCCTCAGAAATCGGGCGCTTCTGAGGACCTCCTAGCACCTGTTCGCTGCATCTTCACCCTTTTTTCTACTTCTCACTCGCCCACTCTTTACATCTTTTAAACTTTCCCTCAGCCTCGTTACCCACCTACCTCTGGCGATCACATTTTGTGGAATGTCCGAAAAAGTATATTGTTAATTGACTAATTGATTTCTGTACTATATTTGATATTCAAACAGAGTTCCTTCTTGTGTTTCGTGTTTCAATGATATGGGCTACTGGATCTATGTCACGGATCTCCGCTTCAGAACTCTCGCATGTATCTCGACAAATCTAGAACGAAATTAGGCAGGTAATTAACCCTTACCAGACCTATAGAGGTGGCATTTGGGCAATGAAGGTTGCTCAAGGTATCAACTGATGTCACTGCACTGCCTGTGACTGGGAAGTCCTAAGTTTCCTCTCGCGGCGGTGGCACTATTTTCGACACTAACTACATAGTTAGGTCGACGTCAGGCGCGGTCTGGAGGAGAATTCAGGCGGCCGGCGTCTCCGATCGGTACTTTTCCGCGGTGCCTCCGGTCAACACCAGGCAAATTTCGACGCAATACTCTAAGAAAACAAGCGCCGGAATGCACGCGATCTTTCCTTCCTCTTTCCTCTTCTATCCTCATCTCTTAGTTACACACACTAACACTTACAAACACTACACTACCACATATGTCGGGAGATAAGTGGGGTGCTTAGAGCTTGTTCCGGCTGGGACGGAGTCCCGCTGGTGGGTGGTACCTGGTTCGGTAAAAGCCCGTAAGCCGAAGGGGTATGTCGGCGCCGGATCTCGCCATTAACGGGGAAGATCATCATACGTGTACTACAGTTACGGAACTAACGACCTCTAATCACTAATCAATCAAGCCAAATGTCTGTTCGCAGAAATAACATAATAAACATCAAAATCTCTTCAGCACGAGCGCGAATGCTATCTCGAATCGCCGGTACATTACTCATCCCCGCTCTCCGCCCAGAAGCTCTGAAGAGGTCCCTGCTCTCCTGGTCCGCGGCCCGGCGGCGCTGCGTCCGAGGGCGGAGCCGCACCCGTGGGAACGCGGGGCGCGGAGGCGCTTCCAGGAGGCGCGGCGCGGGCGCATTCCGGCGCCGCTGGCGTCACGGGCCGCGGGCCGGGCTTCGATTTCGCAGCGGCAGCGCCACCGGCTGTGGGCCGCGTCACGCCACTGCCGCTCGCCGCGCCGCACGCGCCTTCCACCCACTCCGTGCCCGCAGAACGTGTACCCTGAAGGTGGCGCACTCCGGGCCATCTACTGTTACCCGTCAGTGAGGTGAATGATTTATCCCGGGAGGGAGCGCGTTCCTCCCCCACAGGGTGGCGATACCTGGCTTCGACCTACGCGACGACTTGCAGGTTTCCCTCTCCTCAAATCTCCCCCCCCCCCATCGCGGCACCGAACCTGGCTGGCCCAAACTCTATGTTACCCACTGGTTTTCCATCATGTGTGCTACATGTAAGTGTCTGTGTGTGTGGGTGTGAGCTTAGAGGAAATGTCAAGGATAAGAAAGAAAATATCATATGCGGTTGATGGCCCGTTTGTTAGAGTACTGCTCTGGCACTCGCCTTCTAAAAGGGAAAACAACGGAAAACTACTGATCAGAGCAATTAGTCGCTAGAATTCTCTCCCAGGTAGAGGCAGATTTGGCCCTAGCTACCTAACCAGTGACAAAAATCCGCCACCATCGGTACTCATCTCTAGAGGAGGAGAGCCGTCGTCTTCTTGGGGCTATGAAACGAACCTGCCTGGTTGGTGCACTAAGGATGTGACTCCATTGTGCTAGCCGAGCATTAATTAATACCGATACCGAACACGCAGCTACACCACATTGAAACGATGGAGGAAAGTTGCTTGGCGGCAACGGAAGGTTATAGAGAATTCTCAGCATCAATCAACCTTTTAGTTCATGCGCTTTGGGGAGTTTGGGTCTTCGTGGTTCAGCTGAAGTTTGCTAGGATAAGAGAAGCGCAATTTCATACCAAGGCGACCACGACACTATGGGTTCCATCTAAACCAATATGTCGCCAAATAAATATTATGCTGTACCAATATACCGGCCTCACAATAATTCAGTACTATACCTCAGTGATGAAAAATATTTCCACCCTTCTGGTTTCTTGAGTACTGGGCTGATGTTATAGAAACGGATAAATTGCTCTCAGAGTCGTGAGATACTCATCCATTTATTTTATTTATTTACGTCAAAAACAGTTAAAAACTGTGTATGACGTGCTATGGGGAGAATACTCACCCACTGATCACTGTCGTTGAGCGCTTCAATTTCAGGAAAAAAATTGTAGCACTCACCTGCAAATAAAAAAAACATGAGTATAATATAGCTATATATAACATAGACCAGTATTAAATAGTCTTAGTTTAAAATTCGCAGTCTGGGATAGGATACAGAAATTTAGATACAAAATAGGATACAAAATAGGATACAGGATAAATGACTGTAACAAACAAAAATATGCAAAAAAGTGTGATAGGACCAATAATCTATGAAAACTTCAAATGTAAGGGTTGAATGAAATGTAACCACCTAGCCGTCGATCTGATGCATACTCTGCAGCTCTTCCGGAATCTTTAAGAGGTATTTGCCCGCAAGATATTTAATGGGCTATAATTATAAAATAATAATAACACTAACAATAACATGTATAAACAATGAATATTAGTTAATATTACGTCTGGCAAAAGATTGACACAATTCACCCGATAACCTATTAATTTAATACCAGAATGCCTGGAATGGTGCATATTAGAACATAAAGCATGTTAGCGTTATGAAAGATAATAATAAGATTTTTTTGTAAGCTAGAAATAATTCATTTACAAAGATATCCATCCTCTTCTTCCATTTTCATTTTCCCAGTGGTGTTTCCTGTTGCCCAGAAAGAGGACAAACTACTAAGAATTGCATTTGAACGTAAGACTTACTATACGATTCAGAATAATTTCAAACTCTGTTTTTTGCGTGAATATAAAAAATACAAGTAAGGCCCGGACTCTTAATTCGCAAAGGTAGGATCAACAAACTTTCGTTATGAACGTCTCTGTCGTAAAAGGCCCATTAGCCCTGAGCTTGTCAACCGCCATTATAATCCGCCTAGCGATGCCCGAAGCCTGCGATCAAGGCGCGCCTCCGCCTTCGGCCAAACAGCGAGAGCCGCGCGGCGCGGCGCGGAGCGGCGCAGTAAATAAGCGGTGGCGGCGGGCGGCGGTCCGCCCATCGGGCGCGGGTCGCCTATTGACAGAGGCCGCGCCCGCCGCCCCCTGCGTTGGCGCGTAATTCAGCGGCGACAGACGGCGCCGCCCTCCGCCGCCGTCGCGACACCCTATCGCCCACCCTGGCCCGCCGTCGCTACCGCCTCGGTCTGCTCTTCGCCGTCGCATTTTCCTTTCCTCTCGTCCTTTCCTCTCGTTCTTTCCTCTCGTTCTTTCCTCTCGTTCTTTCCTCTCGTTC
>BOPP01000008.1:4292571-4320801 GCA_017312745.1 Gryllus bimaculatus | reverse complement strand
GAAGATTCTATCTAATTATCCTGTCAGGTAGTCGATAAAAATGTACAGACACGACCACATCAAACCAACAACAACACAGCGAATGTGCGTAGGCAAAAGTTCAAATCAATTAAGGAACAGAAAAAACTATACCACCACTCCTTCTTGCTCGTTCAAACAGAGCATTCCCGTGCTAGATCGGTAATAAATCCAGCGGTAAGTGATTACCACTAACTCTGTTCCTGGTCCCTCCTCCCTCTGCATACCCAATCGCCCGTATCTGCGAAACCCAAATCACCGATCTGGACCACAATCTCTATCCTTCCTCGATACGCCACAAGATCCGACCGTCACCCCGTTTTCCCTATTTGACCTTTATTTTCTTCCTCTGTTCATCCTCCTTACTCCCGCCACATCTCTAATCCTCGTGCGTTTCTTAACGAAATTTACAAAACTGATAATTGAACTTTCCACGACACGCAGAATAACTGACCAATCACATGTGTAGACCGTCAGATCGTCCACACTCACGCCCCGCGTCCGGCAGGGCCAGCCGCGGCGCCACGAACCACCGCGGCACCAAGCGGCGAGTCGTCTCACAGAAAACTGCTCACATCAATCTGCCGACGCTTAAGCGAAAACATAAGCCAGTTGGGGCGCGAATTGCACCTTTCTGGCCTTTCACCGAAGCAGACAAGCGATTTAGTCGTTCCGCTGTAGGTGGGGCAACACCTCAGTCCCCGTTCGCTCCCACTCAGAAAGAGCCTTAATGTGTAAGTACAGGATAATCCTGCATCAATTCTCTCACATTCACCTACATATCTTACTTTCTTCTCTTCATCACTAAATTTGTATACTTATCATCCTTGTCTCTTACCACCGATACTAAAGCAATATCTTTCCTCCGCTATCCATTTCCTTGCGACTCTGTTGTCTGATGCGTTCAGAACGTTCCCCTTCAAATCCTCTGCTCAAGTTGTGTTCCTTTATTGTTCATTCCATCTCTTGCGTGTATGACAGTCTTCCACACCTAACATATGTCGACTCGAAGTACTCTACTCTCGCGCGTCTTCTCTCCTCACCTATCTATCTCCGCTCTCTCTCTCGATTTCATGTATCTCTCTCTCTCCAGCCTCGGGGTGCGTAGGGGGAACAGACCTCCACATTCTTAGATCATTCTGATACGTACCGCCGCAAACATTAACGGTACTTAAAGAATCTGTCCTTTAAAAGTATGAAATCCGGCAAACATCTCTTATCCCCTGAGTTAAGTGGCTTCCTCAGCCAGCTATCGCCACTACTCCTATTGTTCACGAAAAGCTAAGCGTAAAATGAGAAGGAAGAGCGCTTCCCCTCGACAACCTGCTACTCGGCCACCAGCTGCCACGCGGCGCCCCCGTGGAAGCCGCCGCGGCAAGCAGAGTGGAACCAGCCTGAGGGTAGATAAGCGCTATGGATTGCCTTCGCCTACTCCAGTACAATCACAAGATGGAAAGCGATTCGCGCCGCTTATAAAGGAGCGACCCGCTTTGTAGCCTATACCGCCACAGGCCGCCCCATATAGTTAGATTAGTGTCGTTTCATGCTGTTAACCAACCAATATCGAAACAGATTTTTAACATTTATCAAAGCGCATACCCGAACTCTTCGCCCACGCATCCCGTATCCCCCGTAATAAACATCACCAGCCAACAAAGCCATGCTGCGCATCACTTGTAGGAAGGATTCCATGAAAAGCCGTGGGTGGTTGCGAGTGGCGCGGGCGGCGCGCGGGGGCCGGTCGCCCTTGGGCCGGCGCAGGTCCGAATTAGTCGATGCGGCACTCGCCTCCCCGCCCCTGCCCCTCCCTCCGCCGCGCGCCGCCTGCGACGCCCCGCCAGCCGCCCGCCGCCTCCGCCCCGAAAAATACACCTTCCTCCGCGCCGCGCCGCCGCCGCGCGGCCAGGGCGGGGCGGCGGCGGGGCGGGCGCAGACATTACGTAAAAGCGGCGACGCATCGCGCAGCGCCACCACTTCGCACGCGCCTCGCGTTGTCGTGAGCCGAGAGTGGGTATAGGCGTGTACGATGTGTATCTGTTGCTGGCGTGTTGTTGTATTGTCTTATGAGATGAGAACACTTCGCCTGAGTTGTACGCATAAAGGGTAATGGCAGTATGAGTAGTGAATGTAGTGTGTCGGTAACGCAACGCAACGAGTGCCATCGTATCCACCCAACAACCCACGCGCGTTGCTATCAATGTAAACCCGCTATGCTGTCGTTAAGATGTAAGTTAATATTTTCAATTCCAGGATCCTCCCACTCCTCAATTCAAAGATTTCTCACTCCTGTTTTGCAGAAGAGAATTGCGAGCCTTCCGGCATTTTTCCATTAATGATACAATTTCTTAAAAATTCTTGCTGCGAGAACAGCTAGAATTATTTCAAAATTTACTTGAATATAATGTACGATATCAGCCAAGAACACTTTCGTCAGCCATTAAAATGCTTTACGCCAATGTAGACCACGTCAGTCTCAGCAAGCTGGATTTGACGAGACATCGGGAGCATCGACATGGCACTTCCGTCATTCAAGACTCCCACACTACTCCGTTCTCCGACAGCTGATAGGCTACTTCCGTTATGCAACGAACGCAGAATATTCATGGTGTATTTATGTTGGCTTAGCGATAATACGATGTCAAACTAGAAGCTTAATTCACCTGCCACGAAACTGGTACCCTTGCTGTGTACGACAGCCACGACCAAGAGCCTGAGAGAGAAAGCAGAGGAGGTATATGTACTCGAAAAACCTCCTGCTAGATAACTATAACCAGATACCATGGGAGAGCTTGAGTGGGGTAAAACGTTACCTGAGTAACCTTACAACTACCACAACATTAATCAATAACCTCTTGCCGAGCATACTTCGCCTTATAATTACGTGAACACACAAACCATAAATATACAATGCATTCATTAGCGTATATTAAAATGACGGATGTTCATATAGTTAAATAAACTGGCCCGAGCTTAAAAAATATGTATTCTATCAATCGCGTAGTCTAACCACAAGAAATGGAGTATTTAATGCAGTTATGGGCATGAAATGACCTGGGACACCATGCCGTTAAGACACAACAAATGCGTCGTTGTTGAAAGCGATGCCTAGGTAGGGCAATACAATTATTGTAAATGAAACATACATATCTTAAGTTAAACTTAAATTACATGTGTGCTATTCAATACATTTTGTTTCTTAAAAAATACATGCAGAGTGAGTTTTACTTATTTTACTTTTTTTCAATACCAACCAAACAAGTATCACAGCATGAATACATTTTTACGATGTGTTTTACACTCAACATAACCATAATTACAACGCCTTTACAGAGTTTGCTTCAAGACGATAGAATAATAGCACTACCCAAACTCTTTCCCACAAATCTAAATCACAATTTCATCTAAACGCATAAGGCGTCTTACACTAGTAAATTTCAAACAAGCGCGTCCCCAAACTACGACGTTAAATAATTACTCCACTACATTGAGACAATCACAGACGTGTTAGATGAACCGACGAAATATCCACTGTACTGAGCCACAGAAGAGTTATCAAATGATCCGCAACTACCACAAGAAAGTGACCCTGAAAAGAACACATAGCTTCTGTAGACCCAACGAGAGGAACAAAAACAGTTTAAGCCTCCAATATCCGACAGACGCCGCGGCAAAGAAGCGAAAGAAGAGAGTCAAAGAGAGATCCGACAAGACCGAACCACAAAAAAAATATAAACACCAGAAAACAAAACGACAATAACGCCAGACCCTCCAGAAAGCTATTCACAAAGCTACCAGTATAGAGAAAGCAGCACTGCAAGAGCACACAGACAGTGAGACACACATCCCGCACCACACCTGACGCGAGTGTACAGGCGATGTGTACGACTGACGCTCACCGAGAGGAAACTGTTGCACGCGTGCGAAACGCGACACGAGTCGTAGATTTGCGCACGACCCACGACAGAAGGGCGCGCGCCGGAAAAACCGCGCCGCCCGACCAGGCGGCACGTCACCGCGACGCAGGCAGTTAAGAGCGGATATAGAGACTCGATATGCTGGGACACTTTCAATGAGATATATTTAAAGACTGTCAGTTTACATCAAATTTAGTATTTAGTAAACCAACGCGCTTGTTTGTTATTCACCGTGAGGCGCCTTTGAGCGAAGGAATAGAGATAATCGGAATATGTGAGCAGAAAAAAATAACACAAGAATACCATTGTTTATTGTAATAATTTTCACAAGGACTCTTATCCAAAAAATGATGCTATTTACCTTTTTAACCTAATAAAACCTCACGGTTAAAGAGAGTATTGTTTTCTTTTCCTTAAGTGTGGTTACTATGGGAGCTATATTCAGAAAGTACCAGATTTTAATCAAACTAGCAAAACTCTCCAACGTTTATCCTATATAATTATGTGCGTATTAAAAATGATTGTTTTTTCAATCATAAAAAATGCGAGTAAATTAAAACTAACAAGATGAATTATTTGTGATTTGACGTTCTTGGCGTAGGATTACTAGACCCATTAAATTTTTCCTGAAATATACAAATTCATGCATTGATTTCAAAAGTTATCTTCGAAAGCATATTTTAAATTTACATTTTGAGATAAATGTTGTGTTTGTGAGAAGGAAGAGATGGCGGCTCCAAGATCGTAATGAGTTTCAATCTTTCTGAAGCAAAGTATTCCTTGTCACAATTCGCTAAAAAACAGAATCAGTTATGTGAAATTTTTGTGTTCACGGAATGTGATAGCAATGTATATGGACTGTGTTTTTAAAACAAATGCAATTTTGACCTCGATGCCTATGTGAGAGCGTGCCTCTGAACGCCAGCCGCGAATGAGCCTGGAAAAGTCAATGAATTACAGCGTCATGGTGAGAGTTGATGTGTATTCAGACTAGAGTCATAGGGTAAAGGCGGACTCGGATCAGACTCGATCCTACTCGGCGAGCGAGTTCTGTTATCGTTCACAAACCACCTGCGGACTCTGAGACAAGTTGCGTAGTGATACAAAAACTTGATTATTTGGATAGTTTCAAAATTGGCAAATTATTGAAATTGAAACTGGTCGAATAGAGTTTGGAAATTGAACTATGTTAAGCACGCGGAAGTGATACCCACCCGTTTTAAAGAGAATTAATAGTGTGAAGAATTATTTGCATATTAGAAAAATTAATTAAAAAATCTGCATTAAATTATTTTTTCGCGTCTGCCAGAAAAGTGCATGATGTTTGCGTCACACGCGAAAGCCCAACTATCAACTCCTCGTAGAGTAGGCTCTTACGCTCAGACTGCTGGGATCAGCCACAAGTATGACGGTTCGGATGTTTTGTGCGCCCTTCCGAGAGATCTACGTTACGCTGATTACTTAATAGCAGATAAGGAGCGCGCTCGCCCTCCAGCCCGCAAAAGCCAGTCAGCGGGGGAACGATCGATAGTAGAACGTGTTTTGTCCGGCTTTTTATTTAGCCACACATCTGTTGACAGACACGCAGAAATAATTCAAGCTGCAGTTAAATCTATGCATTTTTGATGTATAATTCTTCCCAGTAATAAAAATTGTAGAGAATATTGAAGGAGAGCAAAGCGCCATTGACATTAAAAACCGTTACAGTCACAACTGTACTCCTTTGCCTACAACGCGTAAAAAATACAAACTTAAGGCCAATCTTCATCATGTTTGATTGAAAGAGTTCTCAACTGCGTCAAACACACATACACAATCTCAAGTGAGTGATAAGATGGATTTCAAGAATTTGGAAGATAACAGTTCCTTTCGACAATAGTCACTGAACGATCGTCGAAGAAACTTTTGTGAATCGCAAATTTACTGCGGAATTGCCTGAGGAGAGATGAAGCGAGAATGATCCATAAGCGGTCATGCCAATCTGAAAACACTGCGCTACTAATCTATCTCAATATCTTTTTCATATCCCAAAGTAGGCACGAGCAAAATGCCACGGTATGCAGTAGTAGGCTGCTTCACAAGGGTTTCAATCAGAAGCGCACCATCATTTAATGACAGATAGACGTTCAGACAACTGTTTCTCACAGGCTTTAAAGTTCCTTCCGAAAGAAAACCAGCCTGAACCTCTTAAGGAGCATTTATCAGTGAAGAAAAAAGGTTGCTCAGACAGTGGTGAACTCTTAGCGGCAGGGGGCGAAAAAAAATTTGAGGATCGCAGAATCGCAGCCAGTAGAGCAGACGCCAGCCGAAAGTTTCGTTTATACCACTTAACCATGACCCGGTCGGGTACCGGCACCGAGTAGCAAATCTCGTGCATATCTCCAATGGGAGATCATGAGAAGTTCGAGAGTGGCCGAGAAGGTAGGACGCGAATTATTGGAGACGAAAGCTGTACAGCCAAGACATAATTCACCACGGCTGACATAGGTAGAAGAAATGTTATAGATTCTGTGCTTTGGTGGAATAACCAGGCGATATGCCGAGGC
The DNA here is from genome assembly GCA_017312745.1 of Gryllus bimaculatus. Taxonomy (NCBI): domain Eukaryota; kingdom Metazoa; phylum Arthropoda; class Insecta; order Orthoptera; family Gryllidae; genus Gryllus; species Gryllus bimaculatus. Next base: position 4,314,323 of record BOPP01000008.1, on the reverse strand, counting down.
GAGAATTCACATAAGCGAATTCTCTAACAAACGAGCCAGTACCGCAGGCCGAATTTTCCTGCAGCTTCTGATCACTATCGATACATCCGCGGCTTCAGCTCACAGGAGCATGAACGTGAGCAAAGGCTGTGAAAAAATGGCAATGGTATGCGCATACGAGCATAGCAGAGTGTCGAGAGGAGCTTAAATGACATTGCTGCCCGGTATGCGCTACGCCCACGCTGGTCGGATACCTGGAGGACAAATCCCTCACAAGCGGGACATGGAAGGCTCGGTCGGCAGATCTCATCAGTCCAAGCGGAGAGAACGAATCACGCACCTCGCGCAGGATAAAGACATGAGCAACCTAACGCGGACTAATACCAAGTGAATCTGGAAAACATCAATCATCATCTCTCTACCTCGCTCCAAAGAAGATGCACTATCTGTGATCGAACGCATCCGAGAAATAATACCACTCCGCACTCCCCAAGAGAGCGCGCCGTTGCGGCTGACCGGGTCGCGGCGGCGGCGACGCGCGTGCACTAGCGGACGCACCGCGCACGCGCGTCAGCCGATCCGCAGCCGGCCCGGCGCTGCGGCCGCCCACGACGCGACGGGGAGCGGCGCTGGCGCGGAGCCATGTCTTGGGCCAAGAGACGCGAGGGCGGATAATAAAACAAATTTACGCGGACCAGCAAAGCAGAAGTCGTTTAAGGTGTAGCGCGTTGTCGACCTCAGTTACAAATGGAGTAGTTCCGCAGCCCCTAAAACCAACACATAGCCTCGCATGACCTTGTGTTGAAGGGTCAACAAAACTTCAATGAATAAATAAAATATCGAGTCGTATCGTGTAGGCAAGTAGACCTGTCAATTAATTATTTCGTAATCATCCAACCGCACCTCTGAATGGAGGTGCGATTGATTCGAAAGTATCATTCCATCATTTTTTTTGTTTATTGTTTGCATTTTTTCAAGGCCTACGCGGTATGCTCAAAGAGACAGTCATTGGCATTGGCCTAGCCCAAACTGCGGGCAAACACTTGCAGCAGACGCACAGCCTGTGAGTCTGCCCGATTACTGAATTTGAGTAGTCCTGTTTTATGGGTTCTTCATTAATCTCATGAAAGTCTCTTTTAAATCCAGTCTTATTCAAGCCAAAAATTGCGACATCATATCCCATCGTTAGCAATTTCTGTGGATACAACGCACATTTTGTTCTTACTCGTTAAAATTACAACAAAAATGAAACGAGTTCATTTAAATAGCAAACACCTCAAACCATTCTATACGTTCATTAAACACTAGAAGCAATTTTTGCCCTACCGGATTCAAGATTACTCCTCCTCTTGTTGATAGGAAAAATATACGGTGATATCTCTTCCTGGAGGAGATAACAATGTAGCGAAGAGGTTAATGGTGATTTCATGTTATCAGAATTATTCAAAATAACAAACCTCCTTTTTCTGTTTTTCCGTTTTCAGGCGTCTTTGAGTTGCTCATTTGCCAGCTGAGCGCACGCAGAGTGTCGGAAGCACAGGTAACGTATCGGTGTTATGCTCAGAAATCGGGCGCTTCTGAGGACCTCCTAGCCACCTTTTCGCTGCTCTTCACCCTTTCACTTCTTACACCACCCACTACATTTTTACTATCTTATCATACATATTACACTCTTGAGACCTACTGGCTTTTACCCATACACACCTCCACTAAGCAATCACATATTTTAGTTATATGTCCGGAAAAGATAATATGTAATTGACTTAACATGCTGTACTAATATGGTTAGTAATTGCAAACAGAGTGTACCTTCATATGAGGTGTATCGTGTTCAAATCATATGGAGCGTACGGAATCCATAATGAGTTCACGATCTCCAGCCTTCCGAGAAGCGTCTCCAGCCGATGTATCATCAGACAAAAATCTACTAGAACGAATTAGGTGCAGGTAAATATTAAACTCCCTTACCGAGAGCCTATATAGTGATGGCAGTTAGAGGCACAAGTGAGAAGGTTGCTCAAGGGTAAGTCGAAACTGATGTCACTGCACGTCTAGTAGACTGAGAGAGCCTAAGTGTTCCTCTCGCATGCGGATAGGCACTATATATTGTCGGACCACTGAGACATACATAGTGATGAGATCGACGTACCAGGCACGTCTGAGAGGAGAATTTCATCGGACCAGAGAGAGACGACTACGATAGCAGGTCAGAGCTTATTCCGGCGGATGACCATCCGGATACAACAACCACGAGCACAGAGATTTTCGTTAAACTAGCAGATTTACTATCTATGAAAAGCACAGGCGCCGCAATTTCAGCACAGCCGTATGCTATTATAGTCTCTTCTCCTCTCATTACTCTACCTAATCCTCCACTTAGATTACACACCTAACACCAAACGCATATCCAATCATGTCCCTGCAGACAATCTCCGCGAAAAAGCAGCGACAACAAACTCGATGGCGTGCGAGACGACAAACTTTTATACGCGCTAATTGGGCCAGTTGATTACATTTTGGATATTTCGCCTGTCCCCGCTCTATTCAGGGCCGACGCCTCCGTCCTGGAAGCATTCGCCACGAAACCTGCCTGCACGTGAGAGCTGAGCTCCGCCGATTAAGACAGGAACACTGTACCAATAAAAACGCCGAAGAAACAAACAAACTGTTGATCTGCCCACGCGGAGCGCGCAACAATGTCATCGACAGCACTTTGGGAACTTTCAAACCCATACAGAACGACCTACGACTACGCAACATAAGTCGAAGAGATGCCAAGCTGAGAGGTGCTAGAGGTCTTGTTCCGGCCTGGACGAGCTAGTACCCGCTGATGTGGGTGGTACACTAAGCGTTTCGAGGTAAAAGTCCTGTAAGCCTCAAAGTGTGTATATCAGCATATATTTACTATATATGTTCGTCGACACGTGGAATATACTCCTCACAAATTGAATCGGGAGAAAGTTGATCAATCATACGGTACTACAGTTACGAATCTTAACTGACTTCTAACAACATAATCAATCAAAGACACCAAATGAGTCTGAGTCGCGAGAAATAATCATATATAAAATAGCGAATCAAAAGCTCATCAACAACGAGCTCTGAATGACGGTATATCTCGAATCTCGCCGTACAATTCTGCGAACACCCGCTCATCCGCTGACTAGCTGCGAAGCCTATGTACCTGTCTTCTCTGTCCCTGCGAGCCTACGCGGCCACTGAGACAATTATCGAGAGACCGGTAGCGACACCCTGTATGAGCCGGTGAGCGTCACTCTGGATCCTGAGTCTTCCATGGTATCGCGGCGCGCGCGCAGTTCCGGTGCGAGGAGCGCGCGAGTCCTTCATCTGGGACCTCGCGTGTGCAGGACATATCCCGAATAATTCGCACCGCAGCGCCACCGCTGTTGTGGTCGCGAGCGTATATCCCACCACTGCCACTCTCTCCCGCGCCGACTAGACTTCTGACAGAATACCATACTCTCAACATCCGTGCCCGCATGTAACGGATTGTATACCACCCAAGATATGGTCTAGCAACTAACACTCCTAGTCGATGCTACTCTCGTACAAAGTGAGGAATAAGCTTATCCCGGAGTGGAGCATTGGAGCAGACAGTTCCTTCACACCACACAGAGGGTGACAAGCCGCATTCAGACATTTCTACCCACGTACGACGACTTTGTCATGTTTTGTCCTCTTCCATATCGACCCTTACAATAAACATCCGTCCCACCCCCCCATACGCGGACACCAGATTGACACAATAGCCACTGCCCTAGATCATTATCCATATGATTAGCCATCTGCGCTAATTGTTTTCAAATATCTGTAATCTCATCATTAGAGAGTAGACTACAGAGTAAATCGAGTGTGCCTCCTGCGTCGTTCTTTGTATATAGAGTGTGCTAGCTTAAGAAATTCAAGAATAACGAAAGAAATATCATATGCGGTTGATGGCCCGTTTGTTAGAGTACTGACCTCTGGCACTCGCCTTCTAAAGGGCAAAACAACGGAAAACTACTGCATCAGAGCCAAATTAGTCGCTAAGAATTCTCTCCGCAGAGTGAGAGGCAATGTGTGACACAACGCTAGCTACCTAACCAGTGACAAAAATCCGCCACCATCCGGTTACTCATCTCTAGAGGAGGAGAGCGCAACGTTCAATTATTGGACCTAAATAATGAAGAACGGAACCTCCTGTGTTGGTGCCCACTAAGGATGTGACTCCATTGTGCTAAAGCGCAAAACAGCATTAATTAATACCCGCATACCGAACACTCAGCCTACACCACATTGAAACGATGCGAGGAAATTGCTTTGGACGAGCAACGAGAAGCCGTTATAACAGAATTACTCAGCATCAATCAACTTTTAGTTATGACGATGCGACCTGTGAGGGAGAGTTTGGTTAGCTTTCGTGTTACAGCACTGAAGTTGCTAGGGATAAAAAGAAGAAAAGAAGAAGCGCGAAATGCAATGACCAAGAGCGACCAACGACAACATATGCGTTAGAGAGAGGAAAGAGAAAAACCATCAAAACCAATAGACACGCGCAAGATAAAATAATTATGCAAATTAAGCCAAAGTAACCGAGCACTCACAATGAGATTACGAGTAACAAAAGAATACCTCAGAATGAAAAATATTTACCAAACCCTGTGCTAGAATTCGTTGAGAGTACGTGAGGGCCTGATGTATATAGAAACGGATAAGGAATGCTTAACAGAGAGTCAGTGAGATACTTCGAATCCATTATCGATTATGTAATTGTATTACGACAAGAAAAGCAAGTATAAAAAACTGTGTGATGACGATACAAATAATGGGAGAATACTCAGCACGACTATCACTAGTACGAATAATGAGCGCGCATCAAAATTACAGAGAAGAAAAAAGAAGTAATATAAGACAACTCAGACCTGCAAATAAAAAAGAAAAACAGAGTGAGAAGTAGTAGAGAAAATAGACATAGAGTAAGAAGTAAAACGAGTAAGAGACCAAATAAGAAAAAAAGATAGTCTTAGATATAGAGAAAATATCGACAGATCTGGATAGAGGATACAAATTATAAGACAAATAACAAATAGGAGATATACGAGAAAGAATAGGATACAAAAGAATAAAAATGGACTGCAAAGCAAGAAACAAAGAAATATAGAAGCAAAGAGAAGAAGTTAGAAGTAGGAACCGAAATAAGTCGATCTACTCTGAAAAGACTGTCAAATGTGAGAAGGTGAAATAGAAGAAAGTAAAACCACACACGCCATCGATCTGATGACATATACACATCTGCAAGAGCGTGCAGCGAAGAACCATAGAGATATTTGCCCAGGTCAATGAGAATTAAGCTACATCAATATAAAGAATTCGTAGAGGATAATATATGAGAAATATATAGATATATAGATCGCAGCGTAGCAAAAACAATGAGTTACAAAAGAGACACGAGTCTACTAATATATATAAAGAAGTGAGTAGAATCAAATCTAAGCTAACTTAAGCCAAAGATGATATATAAATACACAAATAAATCAGACAGATCCACCTATCTATGGTTACTGAAAATATCACATATAGTAAATTGTACACTAGAGTATTATATGCCATCCTAGAGAGAAATTGTAGATGAAAGATCATTTATAAGACAACAGACATTAGAATAACACCAGCAGTGTTGAGGCGTAATGAACACCGAAGGATAAACATGTAGTTAATTATTTATAGTGCATACATATAGCCTATATCAGGATACGTATAATACTTAATCATGATTTACAGAGATGATTTCAGCACAAAACAATTCACTCACTCATCACATAATCCGAGTATGACCAAGAAAACTCCAGTACGTTCTCTTACACACATATCTGAAGCCCAACTGAAATGAGAGTAACATACATAACACTACAAGGAGAATATTCGTTAGCCCTCACTATCTGTATATGATCTTACACTCTGAGCGATTACACCACAGGAAAGATGAATTACAAGAAACGTCCTAATTGTAACATATTAGAGCTCCAGCGACTCACACCACCATATGACAGAATTCCTCCCGACACATGTGAGATGTGCTGCACAACGAAATGTAGAGGACACTTACAATCTACAAGACTTCTCCGACTCTATCAGAGTTACGAGAGAACCCGTCATCCTCCGAGATACAGAAGACATATCCTCTTAGATACCTGACAGACACTATGAGCTATGCACAGCTATGTGTACCAGACAACACATGCTGAGACCTCACAGCGACGACATGGAGACATGCCGAGAGTCTTGGCAACGCAACAAGAAGCCTAGGCCAAATCAATGAGAGGTAGTCGACGAGCGCTGTCGCTAGAACGACATCCAGCCCCCAAAAAAGCTAAGCCAGAGCGAAAGCACGCGCGCATATCGTTGAGACAAACAAGCATGTGAGCCGCCGTATCAAGATAAAGAGTTCATAACGCACTCTTCCACCCTAACTGCCGGCTGCTGCGCGCCTCCCTGCGCTGCGCTCCCCCTCCCCTATCCCTCTGGACTGCGGTCGATAGTCAACACCGATTAGTCCAGTATACGCCAGCTATCCTCATCCCTTATTTCCTCTTACAATCTCTGGCGCGTCTGAACGCGTGTCAGTAATTATTCAACTATGCGGCCGCTACCTACTGCAGCTCCTCTCTCTCCGCCTCCGTCGCGTGTACACCCATCGCCTCACCCCTCGTCCGACCCTGTCTGCTCCCGCTCTGCTACGTCTCTGCTCTGCGCTTCGCGATTTCCCTTTCCTCTCGTTTCTCCTATCGTCGTTCTTCTTTGTCCTCCTACGTTTCTTTTCTCTCTCGCTTCTTTTCTCCTCTCTTTTACCACTCCTCTCTCGTTCATTCCTCTACGTCGCGTTCCTCTACGTACCGTTCCTCTCGTCTGTCTCTCGTCCTTTCTCTCGCTCCTTTCCTCTCGTCCTTCCCTCGTTCTTCCGCTCGTCCTTTCCTCTCGTACCTTCCTCACAGTCACCTCTCCTTCCCTCTCGAGTCCGTCTTCCTCTCGTCCTTCTTTCCTCTCTTTCTATGCCTCTCGTTTCTTCCTCTCTGTTCTATTCTCGTCGCTTCTTTCCTCCTCGTTCTTCCTCTATCGTGCTTCCTCTCGACCTTCTCCTCTCGCTCCTTTCCTCTCGTCCTTTCCTCTCGTCCTTTCCTCTCGTCCTTTCCTACTCATCCTTTCCTGCTCCGTTCTTTCGCTCACGTTCTTTCCTCTCCGTTCTTGCTTCTCGTTCTTTTCCTCTCTTCTTTCCTCTCTAATACTGTCCTCTCGTTCTTTCCTCTCGTTCTTTCCTCTCGCTTCCTCTCGTTCTTCCTCTCGGTTCTTTCCTTCTCGTCTTTCTCTCGGTCTTTCCTACATCGTTCTTCCTCTTCGTTCTTCCCTCTCATTCTTCCCTCTCGTTCTTTCCCTCGTCTTCCTCTCGTCCTTTCCTTCTCTGTCCTTTCCCTCTCGCTCCTTTCCTCCGTCCCTTTCCTCTCGCCTTCCTCTCGCTCCTTTCCTCTCGTCCTTCCTCGCTCCTTCCTCTCGTCCTTTCCTCTCGTCCTTTCCTCTCGTCACTTTCCCTCTCGGTCCTTGCCTCTCGTCTTTCCTCTCGCTCCTTTCCTGCTAGCGTTCTTTTCCTGACTCGTTCTTGTCCGGGAGTTTTTCCTGTAACCTCTCGTTCTTTCCTCTCGTTCTTTCCTCGCGTATCTTTACACTCCTCGTTCTTCCTATCTCATTGAGGGAAGCGACATTAATGACCTCCTCAATTGAAGCTGATTCACTCTCCATTTCTTGATCGCACGACTGTTTAACTGTAGTAAGTGTGCGATTTCTAGATATCCCCCCCCTTTGGCTTTTCGCGTCCTGCCCTATCCCTATCTCGGCGCGCCGAAGAGGAAGGACCCAAGTAACCCGTGAAAACAGAGCCAGACCGGACACTGAATGCCCTCGATGTCTCTCTCTTGAACGCTTACATTCCTGCAGTTCTGCCCTGTCTTTGCCCCAAGAACCGTGAGTATCAGCCACTGCACTAGCGCAATAGACATCAAGGCTCAGCATCGACTTCTCTTAGCCTGTCCGTTGGCATCAATGCTAATGTTTATTTCCAACACGTTTCTCTACTGTATTCTGATTCAATCCCGAACTCTTCCTCGTCTCCCAGTGGTACTGCTTCTGCAAAATATTCTAAACTAAAAATAAGCAGATTTTGTCACGATTTTAAACATTCTTCCCTGCAGAAATGTCCGCTCTCCCCTGATTGATTTACCTACCTCCTATTTCTTATGCGTGTCCATAGCCTAATGACTGATTTCTTCCCATATTTGGGAAACTGCCCTAATTTTCTATCCAATTCCATCAAATGTGTTTCTTTATAAAATCCACAGCCATCCCCATGGCACATTCAGTTAAAAGTATAATTGTACTTGGATTCCGATAAATCGGCTCCCTCGACTGCATTACGGTTAATATTTTAACTTGACTCTTTCTAGCGAATTATATTTTTTGCCGAAAAAAAAATGATTAATACCTGAAACACGAAGACCTCTAGAAAATCCCAGTGCTACCCCCCTATTAAGGGACCCGAGTCTCTTCGCGATAGGAGCGCACGGCTTAAATCATATTTCTGTTCATTAACAAGTATATTTTTTCCACACCCGCCTTCTATTATGGTTATCCGTGTGGCGAAACGCGGGCCTTAATTGTTTAGGGGCGTGCTTCACAGCTTTAATGAGTTAATGAAGCCGAGGCGCTACCGTAGTCAAGTATGAAAATGTACTAAACATGCTCCTAAATGAAGTACTCCAGAGCGTAAACTATGACTATTTAAAACTCTTAAAACTGCTAAAAAGAAAATTCAAAAACTTTAATTGTTAATTCATTCAATATTTTATTAAGGAATTACTATTGGAAATTACAGTACCACTGGCGTTCTTTCAAGTCAGTATCAACACAAAGTATCAATATGATTTGTTAATCTTTCCAAAAAAAAAAAAAAAGTTAATGCCACCAAAACATATGATCTCATGAATATCACTAGTGGGAAAATTCAATAATTCAAATTTACATGATTTTCGCATTACATCTTCCAAAACTATCTCGATCTTTTCAGCCGAGTCCCTTTTTCTGAATAATAACCCCTTGTATGACCCTCCTAAAACCCCACCACTGCTCCCGCTTTCGTTGTTTTTCCATTGGAAGAGAGCGAAGTTCGCACGGTAGTGCGTATTAGAAAATAACGTCCTGCGCAGCCCCATCCTCTGGCTCCTCTTTAAATAATTTAATGAATATTATTTCGCAGGAATCTGCATCTATTGCGTTAAAATGCACGTATACACTGCGTCTACGCGCACAACTTGAACACCCTCATATCTGATTAGAAGCAGACAAAACAAATGTACTCTATCAGAGATGCCAAATTAACATTTTATTATTCATACTACTTGAAGCACTTAGCGCCTGTTAGTCCATTTCTTACTCGAAGGCTGTCATATTTAATTTTTAGCAAATATTCTGAAAGAAGACTACCACGACATCAAGTTGGCATCATTACACAGTTGCCTCGGAAAACCATTGAACCACCACCCCCGCAGCGTACATTCCAACTGAACAAATCGCTACGACACTACCCATGCCGTCGCTGACAGCAATGGGAACTCGCCTCCTTCCAACGAAAGCACTCCAAGTTCCGGCGCAGAGCCAGATTTCCGGGCGCAGACGGCGGCTGTTTTCGCGCGTGGCCTCCGCGCCCGCGCGGCAGGCGCGGATGAGGGCGTGGAGGGGCGGGAGGGGCGCGTCCCGGATTGCGCGCGGCAGAAACTCGCGAGAAAGCTTCGTCCCCCGCGCCGCCGGCGGGCGCGCAGGTGCCAGCGGCTGCCCCAGGGGCTGCGCGCGGGCATAATGTGCGCCCTTGCTCAAGCTGCGGCGACCGCCCCGCCCCGCCCCGCGTCGCGACGCCGTTTTCACTTTCCGCGCCCGCGCCCGCCCCCACCCCCTGAAATAGGCGGCCCACCTGCCCCCGTTCCAGGAAGAGACGGCCAGCGCCCAAGGCCGGCGCGGCCGCGGGACGCAAACAGCGCCCTCGGTGGAGGTTTCCCCGCTGTTGTTGAGACGCAGCCCTCGCGCTCGCACTCGCCGTGGCCTCGAATCCTTTCCACGCTCGAGGTTATGTAAATGTAAAAAAATAAAATAAAAAATGCGTTTTGTCATGTGTTTACCTCAGAGACATTTCTCAGCGATCGGCTGTATGCCGCTAATCTGACGTACCTTTTGGACGTCTTTACAAGTGTCTTGATGGATCTAACGATGATAACTGCCGTAAAACGAAAGATACTATACTACTTCAAAATTCCGTACTAGTTTTTCTTTTTATACGAAATCAACAATCTTCAATGACAGTTTTCCATATTATAGAAATAGAATTAATGGACACCAATACAATAGTTTAATACTATAAATTGAAAGTAAATGCCTTAGCAATTAATATTACCCTCCGGAAAGACTTCGTCCGAAACCCCATCTGTATCTTCTGGCGATTGCAATTCTTACATGCAAAATAGTTGCGATCCAAGAATGTACCATAGACAGATACTTCGATGGCAAAATACTGTCGTCAGATCCGTGTTCAAACTCTTCAATGACTTCTGGCTATTACATGTATTCTCAGTCGCGTCTCAAAACAGCTTCGTTATATTCTAGATAATTATCTAAAGCATACCAATTGTGTCACACGTTTGTTTCGCAAAACGTATCCTGTGTCATATCAACGCCGTTGCTCTTTCGAATCCATTAAATAATATTTCTAGTAGTGAAAGTAAGAAAGTTGAAGTCTCCGAAAATTTTATTCGAAACGTTTGTAATCAAGAAGTGTCTTTCATCGTCATGGAGGATGTTTACAAACAAAATTTGAAATAAAAGCTTTTACTCCCCAAACCAAACATAATAAAATACTTTTACATGTTAATGTATAAATTTCTATATAATTGTTCTAAATAATATTTCAAAAGAATTTCAGTTTTCAAATGTTCAATAACTTTTACATATACTTTTCATAAACTTACATTTACTTCTGAGAAATTAAATAATTTTTAGATTATTGATTATTTGACTTTTAGTGGTTGTGTAAAAGATCTACCTTGGAAAGATACTGATGATAAAGATGCTTCTTTAAGCAAAACGTTTTTGATTACACTGATGATTTAAAAATAATTTAATTTAAGTTATCTTATTATGACTTTTTGTGAAAATTAAAGATATGAAATACTACATTAGATCAAGACAATAAAATTTTTAATTTTGCTCAGATTCGATTTTAACACAAAATTATGCCAAATAGTACGCCATTAGACACTCACGTTCTTTGAGATACTGATAGTAATCACAGTACGAATCAATTCGAATTGAATCAATTACACGTCATTCTTTTTTACGAGAATAGCCTGGAGCCAATTTTGAACAAGAATCTCTGAGCGCATCTTATACTTCGGAATTTTCCGGAATTTTCCTAAATGCTTTCAAGCTGTGAGGCCATAAAAGAATATTGAGGATCTTCGAGATGGATCAGCTTTCATGCGACGAACTTGTGACACAGATCGATTAGTAAATCTGCTCGAGAAAGACACCAAAGAGAAAAGGTCAGAGACGAAAAGATCTAAATTAAGCTCATATACACTGACAGACCCAACATGTTTCGCTCGACCTTAAAACAGAAACCAATTCCAAAGTAAAATTTCAAAAAAAAAAGGACATGAATTGTCACGACAATTTCTATTTACTCCATGCACTGAGTCAAATCGAAATTTGGTTGCGGAAATAAAACAAATATTGGAAGATATTTTCACAATCGTCCTAGACTGATACCTTGCACCAATACGTATGAGAATACTTAGTTTGTCGTCATACAAATTAAGTTTTAATTGCAAGTTCTTTAAAATGTCAGCATTTGTGTTATAAATGTGTTTTGACAAAAACGTTAATTATCATTTCACTGTGTACGAATGATTTGGATATTCTACATACATTTCTTCAAGAAACGTCATACTTTTGTGATTATTTTATTCAGAATTCCATTACTTGAAATCAATCTAACCCTTATCAGTAATTTTGAAAAAAAATATTTATGTGCGATTACAAGACTTTTTGCCATGAATATAATTACCATTCCCTTTTTTTCAAGCTCTGAAACATTTCTTTGTAGAAATATGTGTGGCACATTGATTGACTGCCTGTTAACAGCTACGGTTTAACCACCGAAATTAATTTAATTCTTAATTATTGTATGCACTACATTTTTACTAGTACTCATACATACATTTACTCTGGTTTATGTAATGCAATACTTGTCTCATAGAGCTACTATGCATTTCTGGTTTAACTTTAGGCCTACTCAAATTTGGAACGACGAAGTTAACAGTTCCAAGAGTAAAAGGACTTAAGTTCATTAGAAACAAATACTTAACACCAAGTAAGAAGTTCGTATTTAAAAAAATTAAATGCGTGTTTTCAAGATTTAAAAGAATTATAGATCCACTTAGGATAGATTGTTAAATATAGTGAAATTTTATGTCATTTGACATTTAGAGCGACATCGAGTCTCATAGTCGAAGAGTGAAGAATTATTTTTGTTGAAGCTTTCAGGTATTTGATGATTGATGTTCGCAACAAACAAATGTTTTGTAAAACGTGGTAAAAGTAGTCGTGCAAAAGTGAAATTCAAGATAATGAAATCGTTAAGAAAAAAATAAATACTTTTTCGGCAATTTTGGAGGCCTTTAATAACTATATGGTAAACTGTACTTAAACGCTACAAATAGGTTACTCTCAACAAACGTTATACAAGTGTCTTGTTTTATTGTCACTTAAACAGTAAAATTTAACAATGGCGCGAATTGGTTTCCTCCTTATGAGAGTAGAATGATGCGAAGATGTGATGCAGACATAGAGATTAAGAATATTTACTCCCTCTCAGTAGGCGATTGGAGCAGTTTCTCTGACATTAAATTTTCTAAAAATTACAAGACTGTAAAGCGAAACGATTTAACCGATTCCATTTCCAATTTCACTTCCTCAAAATTCGTCTTTCCATCCTTCTCCAAAAGAGAGACTTCTCTGGTTCCGTCCCGGATGAATACATCCTTCAGGGTTGCATCAGAGAGGGAAAAGACCTCACGAAGTCGTGAGCATGCAGCAAAGTGCGTTATCAGTTTGAAAAGAGACGAGAGGCCAGACAGTGCACCCTGATCCCAAGGAATTCTCACGCGGTCGCGGCAGCACCCCGGTGCAGCGGGGCGCTGGGTGACGTCACTGTTGCGTCGCTGGCTCCCTGGCTCCCTACCACGCAGCCGCCTTGCGCGGCGTTCTCGGAAGCCCTGGCAACTGTTTTTCTCCTTCGCTGGCGATTGGCGGCCGTAAACAGCTGGCGCTCAAAGATGCTACTACACAGCGTGATTTGGACACCGTATTCCTTCTTTCTTCTCCACATTTTTATTATTATTATTATTATTATTATTATTATTATTATTATTATTATTATTATTATTGTTATTATTATTATTATTTGCACTTCCTTCTTTGTCTCCTTTAAAGATCTGGATTTTCGCCTGTACAGGCAAGGAAGACCAAACTTGCTATTACGAAATCCCCGAAGAAAACCACGAGAGTATTTATAGAATGTTTTCTGGAATTGCAAGTGTCCTAACCACTTTTTCTGTTCCCTGGTGTCATGTCGTTTAAGGTCAAAATTTCAGTTGTCGTTTCATTGTCGTTTAATGTCATTTTCCCTCGAACATCCCTCTACATACTTACATTAAATATAAGATGATTTCGTTTTATATACAATTTTCAGATCCATTCCGTAAGGGAAAGGATGGCTGTCACTATAACATTCTATTTGAGTTTCTTTGCAAGTTTTCTAACTCAAGTCTTTCGCGGGCGCATCTAGAGCAACTAACTTAATTCTGTCTGTAGACCGATAACGCCAATCCAGGTGGCCGTATTCTTGAAGACCACGGGACCACGGGTGACGCACTCCGCGTAAAGCGTGGATATTCAACTTGTCATTGTGGCATGGAAGACAAAGGTAACCCCCAATACATATCACGACTTCAAAATTGAAAATAAGAATCAATGTTAAAAATAGGTATATTCAGAAGAAATAATCGAATATGATCAATAATCAAAAGAAAAAGACAAAACACGGCATAAAAAGTATCCGAAGATAGAGCTGAAGGTTATGAGTGAAAATAAATTCAGAGGGTAAGGGGGATAAAAATGGAGAACAAGGGAGAAATAAAACGAGTAAAGGCATGCAAAGAACGCCAATCCCCATGGCATAGAGGTGGGGAAGGGTGGGGGAGCGGGGAATGGTCAGCGCGATCGCGGGGAATTGGGGAGGGGCCGTCGAAAGGAGACGACGCGCGAGGCTCTGATGTGGGCTGGTCGGCGCTGTACTGCGACCTCTCCCCGAAATGTGAGGCAGTGCCGCCTTCGCAAGCCACCACGCAGGCCATCGTCAACGGCAAAGCGCACTGCGGCCCATGTTTGGACGTTAACGAACAGAAAGTACACAAAATGCCAAGAAAGAAAATGAAAATGTATGGAGAGAGATATTACAGAAAAAAAATACTTAAGGAAGCAAAGAACGAGAACTGAAGAGTTACGAAAATAAAGAACCAACAGGAGGATAGCAAACTCTGTAAAGGAAGAACGACGAAAAGAGAAAAGAAGATGGAATGTGTTGTGCATAATGAGGATCTACCCCAGGTATGCACCCGATATTTCCTATTCTCTTCCTTCCAATTCCAGACAGGGATTCTCTCCCTTATTACCGACTATTTGCAGCCGAGATGGGCCTACGGGATGTTTTGGGATTAGAAAAAACAAGAAAACTGGCTGAGACGAATTAAGAGGCAAACTCCGGCAGTCGCGTAGGGGGCGGGTTCCATTTCGGTTGAGTGAAACACCGTAAGGACGGATGGGTCAACTTAAGTGCCGAACGTTTAAAAAGCACCTGCAATGCCATACAATATAAGAAATAGATGGGCATTTCTTAACCTAGCTTTGATATCTGATATAATCTGATATTTTCTATAAACTACATCTACACCGTTTGACAGCAATATTCACACCCCCCGGTTCTGGAAACTTCCCGGAAGATATTGGTAGGACTCAATTTTTGAACAGATTTCATTTGCAGGGTCATTGTTTCCTTTCACCCAACGATAAATAAGTACGATTATCGCGCCTCTCTCACATTGATCACAATAATTTGGTCGTACGAGTACTCAGTCGCATGTGTGTCAGTAATCAGGTGTGATGCTATATTTGTTCGCGATTTTGCCCGAAAAGTTGCTAAATGATAAAATTGGGCGGCCCGTTTTTCTGGCACTTCCGCATTCAAGTGGAAAGCCTAGAAAGGATAATACAAGTGCATATCATTTGGAATTAATAACTTCAATAAATGTTATGTAACGCAACAACGTAGATAAAAAAATCTTCCAGAGGAGCCTTGATCCAGACACAAAATTATTATGAAAGAAATGATTGCTTACAAATGGCACTATAAAGTACGTAAACAGATGAAAGATGGAATTAATTCAAGGGAGGTTATGTCCGCTTACAGCATTGTGAGAACCCATTTGAATTAATCATGACGCTGAAGACAGAGATAACCGATGGAGAAGCGAACAGATTATTACGCATTGCAAAAACTTCAAGAGAACAAGACGACAACTTATCAGAAGCCCCATTTGAAGAAGGACTCAGAGAGAACATATCATAGACATACTTCAGTTTTCATTCCTTCAGTCAAAGAATGACAGTTAATCAATAAAGTTCAATTTCTTGTCGGTAAAAATGGCCATCGAGAAAAATTCCCGAATTAGATTCTCCTCGTGAGCAGATATTATTAATCAAGAAAGAAATTACTCTAATATTTCAAGAGCAGGACTACCATAAACATTCAAACAAATTGTAAATACAATTTCAGTCAAAAAATGGGGTTATTTACACCAGTTTAGTGAAAAAAACACTCAGAAATCTGGCAGACGGCTCAGACATCTGGCAAATCTATGAATCAAAACGAAAAAAAAAAACATAATTTATTTCCTATCTTCTATGAATCTTCATATCTTCATATCTTCTTGCAATCTAGTCTGGCTGTTTAACTAGTTCTGGATAACAATAGATGAAGCTTTTACTGGTGACGAGAAAGTTGTATGATGCAAAGTGTGCATCAATTCGTGCTCTCCAAATGTTGTTTGAAATGTTTATATTGATTTTAAAATGTATTTAGGACAGTTTGTATAATTGTAATTTCGTATTGAATATATATATGTATATATATATATATATTAATATAGTATATATTATGATATTATGTGTAATTAGAGTATTTTAATAAACATATTATAATAATTTTATACATTTCTTACATATTCTTACTGTTTTCAATTATATATATATATATATTATATATATATATAATATATATATATTTTATATTTACGTACATATTTTGACGTTTAATACTACATATTTTTTCGGTCTCTAATAATAAATATATTATTTATTGAAAGTGTAATTATATAAAGGACCTCGACGTAAGGGCGAAAGCCTCTATAGTCTTTGCCTTACCACGCGGTTGCATCCAACCATTTCCGTTCTTATGTTACAAGTCACCGAAGCGGGAATTTGCGCTCTGCACCGCAAGTGCGCTTATGACGGATCACCCCAGCCTCCCTCCGTTACCATTTCCCCGCCTCTGCGGCGACGGGCGCATTCAACGTGGCAACCGCGCGAAAGCACCATGTGACTGGATGATAACCCCCCGGACCTCTACCGACCTCGCACAGATAAGATAAGACGCCGCCGCCGCCGCCGCCGCCGCCGCCGCCGCTGCTGCTGCTGCTGGTTCCGCCGCCGCCCGCCTCGTGCTCTACCATCGCCCCCCTGCCCGCCCCTGGTGCTGCCTCCGGCCACCGGCACCGCCCGCACCTGTGTCATTGCCCCTCCCTCGCTCCCACTACCCGACTCGGAAGGATCCCCCGGGCCACAGACGTGTGGACCAGTGGGCGTTAATGATCATACATACATTTCAAGACTTCGTGAGGCCAATTCATTGCCTGTTTACCTTCAGTTTGATTGGGAATTAGATTAATTATCTGTAGAAACCTCAAGGAATGAAATAAAAATATAAACTTCTAACCTTGTTAATTTTTATGAAATAATAGTAATAACCAGTATAATACAAATTTACAATTTCATCAGTAAACTCTAGTTTGTTTCTTTGTTTCAAGCCCAATGTCAATTGCAATTATCTCTTAAGGAATTCGGGAAGTGACTATTGTTTACATAACTGTCGAAATCTCTTTCCAGAAACCGTTCATAAATAATGGTAAAATTCAGATTACTAATCTGGTAAACCGTGTCATGTTTTGTGTTTGCTCAGTGAGGAGTTCGTTATTCGAACACTGCTCGTCATCTACACATAGAAGCTAATCGCGAAAGTGATTGTTAGCCGACTCCTTCGTGGTCCAAACCATTCGGAATACATCACGCACTATACGGCGCTTGGGAATACAATTTTTTCGAATCAGAATACCAACTCGCCCAGCCAACCGAGGCATTTACGCTTCAAAACAAAAATACAATTTAAAATCATTACACAGCACTGCTGAGTTCACTTGCGATTCCACCACGCAAACACATGCACAGATAGAGAAATGCACCAGGATGCCAGTTATGCAGAAAAAGAAAATACAGAAGTGCTACTGAATGATGCTCGTAATTGTGATAATGCAGCCAATTCAGAGTGTTTAAACGAATGCTAAAATGTTTTATTCCATAAAAATCCAAACCTGATCTAATCTTAAGCATTAGATGTTTGAGGGCCTTAAGAAATAATTTTGTACACTGTATATCCGATTGTTTTTCATCGATTTGTCGAAAATAAATAAAGCTTTAAAATGTTTATCACAAAGATTCGTATTGTGGATTAACAACGCGGATTCATTCCTCTTGTTTCTTTTTGTTGAGAACTTTCCGTGTTTACACGTTGACAATCTTTAGGGAAAAGTCTAGAAAAATTGAATTCCGCCGCAATAGATAAAGGAAACGCAGAAAACGAACAGAATCATTTAAAAAACGAGTTTGAGAGCTTGTTCACGATAGGACCATTCCGAAGTGATAGATTATGAGTTTTACTGAAGAGAACTCGCGACAGAAATAGACAAGGTGCACCGACTTTATTTGCGCAGAAGCCGTGGGGTATACACGTTTTTCCAGCAAGAGTAGTCATTTTAACGCGTGTTAAGGTAGAGAACAAGATATGAAAAGGAAAATAGCATAAAACGGAATTTCGGCATCTAATAAATTACCTGCAAATAACACTTGAAGCTTTGTCTTCCACACGTGATGATCGTTTTACATTCTAAGGTCTTTCTCTAAGGTCTCGAATAAAGCTAGAGGGTTGATTAATTTAGACACAGTTTCTTTATTAGCGAATGCCATTACAACCTTCATATTTGAAATTTTCTAAAATATCCATTTTTACCCTTTTATCTGTAGACATTCCTAGATTTTTCTTGAAAGTTATTGCAATGTTTATTCTTAAAATATAATTGATACCAAAACAAATTGGCAGTATTTTTATACCCTTATAAAATTTTCCAACTGAACAACGCATAATTTTTTTACAAGTACCTGCATCAATTTGCTTACGATTTTTTATCCACCTCGATCAACTGTGAAACCTTTCGAAGGGTTGTACAATTTATTTAAAATAAATTATTTGACGTTATGGAAACCTGAAAACATGTTGTGATATAGTTTTTCTCACTCCTTGTGAACTCTAAAATGTGTTGCGTTATTGTTATATTAGGATTTATTTAACCATGCACTTCACGAATATCAGCTGTTCACGGTTTTATCCATGATATATCAACTTTAAAATGTGTTGCATTATTGTTGTACTAGGTTTTATTTAACCATGCACTTCACGTATATCACTGTTCACGGTTTCATCCAATCAGGAGTTTGAACGTCCCCAAAGTTCATCAATGTAGCTACATAGCTCAAGTGCACGACTAAATAAAACATACTATAGTGAAATTTATGCTCAATTAAAACTATAATAATTAACATAAACGCAAGTTCAAATGTATTTAAAAATAGTAAGTGAAATGACAAACAATTACATTTCTAATTGCTTTCTTTAGAAATTAGAATATTTTTAATGCATTACGTCCAGCAAGGATTTCATATAAATCCTCGGTGGCTCGTTGGCTAGGCATGCTCGCTTTCCGCGGCGCAACCCCTTGCTCGATTCTGGGAAGGAGCAAAAATTAATTGTGCGCTTTCTTTGCAGTGCCGAAGTATCTGCTGCTATGTAACGATGAGAAAGCCCACTACTCAGGTTGAGAAGACCAGAATGCAGCTAAATCTAAGTGCCAGGTCCGACCACATTAAGTCATCTCTTACAACCAAAAAAGTTTGAAAACTTCTCATCTACTATTTGTTAGTTGTTCTCAAAACGCTCCGTTTCATGTGTGTTCTGGTG
Organism: Gryllus bimaculatus; assembly: GCA_017312745.1. Lineage (NCBI taxonomy): Eukaryota > Metazoa > Arthropoda > Insecta > Orthoptera > Gryllidae > Gryllus > Gryllus bimaculatus. The sequence continues at coordinate 4,294,789 of BOPP01000008.1, read as the reverse complement.
CGTTACAACTATTTCTTACAGAACGCATAGATCTCCAGAAGAAACAACGAGCAAGAGCTAACAAATTCATATTACTTGGCCTCAGGTACCCCACCTCGTCATTAAATAAACGAAGATTTTCTTCAGAAACAGCGCTCAAGCCTCTCACCTTCAACGGTAAGGCCGCGGTTCTAATTCCGCTCGATGCATGTGGACTTTCTCGCGGACAATCAAGCGACTAGTGGGCGGCTTCGGTCACCACAAATGTCACAAGGATCGGCCGGCGATCGAACCTGAGCCCCAACGCTGATGCGCGTACATGCTAGCTGGGTGGGGGGGAGGGCGAAGCGGGAAGAGGCGCGCGCTGGAGCATGTAGCGCTCTGGAAAATCTCCACACACGCGTTCGCGCCTCTGCGCTGCGCACGCGCCGGTGACGTCACATACCTCGCGAGGAGTAACGCATGTACAAGTCAAACTCGATAATTAAATAAGCGACCCTTACCTCACAGGCTGAGAAAAAGCTGGAGCGAGGATTTTCATTGGACACGCACTACATTTACGTGATATTCAATACACCGGCTTCAAATATTAATTCCGGTGGCCGGGAAACGGGCCACCTTTATTTAAATTTTTTGTAGTAATGGACCCATTTTTTGAAATATCCAGTAGACAAGTGAACGCGGTAATTGATATGTTCTGTACGACAAATGCAAGGAAGGACTGCAAGAAAGCTGTTTCTCGTCATGCTCTAAAGATCACGATATCCTTTAAGAAAGTGTCAATTTCGTATCTATTCACGTTTCTTACTGCTTTAATGACTTTCATCAATAACCACAGATTTTTCATTCGTTTTCAATATTCGAATACATCTTTACAGCGAGCGAAGATTATTTTTTTTTATTTTTTCTTTGATCCATTGTCAAATGGATTGTCACTTCTGCTGGAATTGTGGCTGAAATTATATGAGAAACAAGATCCAGTTTGCAAGAACGAGGAGCAACAATAGTATTGACTAGACACACAAAACTGGATTATTTGAAAAAATACGGTTTAAGTAACTTTATGTTAACACTTATAGATCATTTTTAATTGTCATTAGAGGCAAGAAAAACAGATGAGAAAAACAGAAGCGCCCACGTTTTTTAATTTTATGACATTTTATTATTAAAAACTGAGCATTATCATGAACTCGTAAAAACAGAAATTAAACTAAAATATTCTCAACCACAAAAGCCGAATTATAAAGAAGAGAACGTGAAGTCACTCAGCCGTCCTACATGTATAGAATGAATACGTGTTACCTTTTACTGTTTTATTCAGAATTATAATCAATATCTTCTATGTTATTATGCCAACTATTGGGCTGGGTATATTGTGAGAATTTAACTAAGTATGTATAAAACAAGTTCAACACCACACAACAATGTTACGTGATTTTCATTTACTGAACACACCCTGAAATATTTTTGTTAGTAATATCTTTCTATTTACTTCTCATAAATTGCCATAATTAACTTCCATGCAACGCAACTTTAATATCTATTGGCTAATTTAAAATATCTCCGTAAATGATAACCTTTATTTACCATTGTTAAACAATTGGAAGAACCTTCAGACTTTCCAAGCAACGGAATATGAGTGAGTAATAATTAATGTATGCAAAAATAAATGTAACCCGATAAATGTATATATTTAGATCACTACAGGTTTTGATTTAGAGAGTCGTTTGAGCTTTCTACTCAACCCTTTAGCATTTCCTGCTATTTTAAATGAAATGTAGTGGACTCTTGAATTATTTGCTCCTATTACCTTTTTTGAATAATCATTAAATATTTATAATATTTTAAATTAATAGAATAATTGCTAACTCTCGTCATTTGTTCGTTTTGTTGAGAGAATTGTAATCGATCTATTGAATGGTCGTCTTGCGCTTGTGAGTGTCAGTATACAGTTAGCGACGGAAAGAGAGCGACGATTTTCTTGAAGTGTGGTGAATGAGAGTTTTAAAATGCGAAGTTCAGCAAGTGTATGTAATTTTTCAATTCTTGACGAGAGACCACTACAATTTGAAAGAAAACACATAGATAAAATCAGTGACTTTCTCCCTGGCTCCTGAATCACAGGCCTCTAGTGATAATAATCTGATCCAAGACGGTGTCTCAGGCGGCCTTGAGACGGCACATCCTGTAGCTATCTTCCGCCTGCGAGCATCTACGTCGCCGCCGCCATCGCCGTGTC
>BOPP01000008.1:4276341-4289591 GCA_017312745.1 Gryllus bimaculatus | reverse complement strand
CTGATATAAAAACCTTGCATTGGCCAACCATTTTACATAGCAATCTGCATTGTCAATCACTACTTGTGGTTCCATTAGATTGTCATGGTTTTCAAATAAACAAATCAAGAACGCTGTCTCCGACATTTCTGATAATACCGAGTTGCATGATTATAAATTATTAAAAGCTGATAAGCCAGTTAGGTTAAACGATAGTCTTGGAAGTTCAGGAATTAAGATAGATATTTTTATTAGAATTGAAAAAAGTATAATGTAGAAAAGTATTTTACCTCTTAATGTTACACTTTGTAAGACCTACTACAATTTAGGGAAAGTTTGGTAATATGGCTCATCTTGCTGTTAACCCGCCATTTGCCGCTTAAAAGTTTCAAGGGTACGATGACAAGCCGTCTCTGGTAGTCTCAATCGAGTCCCACCTTTAGGGCAACCCGCTGGACACCTGTTGTTGCACTTAAGCAGGCGTTCACGCCGAAGCGCTTCACAGAGCTTTTTGCAATGCATGAGCACCTTAGCGCAGGAAGCCATTTTACCTTTTCTAGCCTGTTTGCGCAGGCTCGAACGCCAACGACACGCACCAAAAGTAGTAGTGGAAAACGTAATTTCTATGCGCAATTTGCAAGTGATAATCACAGTGACTGAACCGCCGCCACAAAAACACTAAATGGTATGGCTTTAAATTGCCCAAAGCTACATTTTGATAGGTGGCATTATTTGTATGAATTAACTATTGTATTAACAATAAATAATATAATTATTAAACTATCACTACCTGGTGCGGCAGCTCTAATCAAACAAATGCGAATCATAGAGAATTATGAAAATTTTAGCCGACACAACTGACACCCCCAGTTCGGAACTATTGTTTTCATTTTAGAACGTAAAATGGCTGTGCCAAAATTATTATTACACTGTCTCACACGAACATTCTTGTCACGTGCGTTGTCTCATAACGTGTTTATGATACACTAAGGAAAAGACTATATTGATAACTGCTGCAACACTGTCGAAGACAAGAAGGAGACATACAAACCTCGCATTATTCCATTATTCACCTGTAATTTCACGATTTTTTGTGTTGTCTCTTTCATGCTGTGTCGAGGAGATGTCGAACAACTCAACGCAACCACCACGGGTTGTGAATGAGACTACTGGTACACCTTATCTAAATGAAATAATTTAAGATCGAGAAAACAAGCGCATAAACACCGTTTAAACTGGCTGGGCGATGAATGTGCTTGTTTATATCTTCCAGTTTGTAACAATCCATTTATAATAAACTTTAAGATTTATATAATATAAATAATAAATAATAAAGTAGCTAATATATAATAATCAATAATCAATAATAATGAATAATAAATAATAAATAACCCACCTGGAGTACTATGACCTTTGACGTTGGTGGTGGAGCTTGAGTACCGTCAATATGACTCCTGAGAGCTTTAGGCCGAGCAGGTAGCGTAGCTACTGGTTAGGGTTTCCGCTAGTCGACAGCGTTCGAGGGGGAGGGGTCAGGAACGATTATGAAGTATCCGAAGAGGATTCCTCAACCACCAGATAGGAGGACCTTACAGCAGGAGGCAGTCGCTGAAGACACGAAGACTGGACCTCGAAGGAACCGTCTCTCCAGGAGGGGAATGATAAAGTAGAGCCTCGTAGCCGGGGTAACAGTTAGAAGGCAAAGTCTCTAACGCAAAAAACTGGGCGGAGGGATCGCAAGCCCCTTCAATGTTGGGAGTATAAATACACAAGACGATGGCAGGTGGAAAAAAGCCATAGAGATACAGCCCTTATCAGCACCCACACCCATTTGGGCAAATGGAGGACAGCATCATTGGTAATTTTGCCTCGGAACCAGAGCCGCCACTTCAGCAGTGTATATAGACGAATGCCCTAGCGTTATCTTTCCGGCGTCCGGCGGTATTGCCTTGGGCATCGCCGGGCACAGATGGTAGAGCATAGCGGCGTACAATAATGTACAAGCAATGCGAACCGCTAGTGGTGTGTGTTGAAACAGGCGGACACACACCGGGATACCCGAAATTTTACTTTACAGGCCGAAAGTAAGTAGCAGCTACTCAAGATGACTGTTCAGCTGCACCTGAAGCACAGTAGTTTGCCCTAGAGCATCACTTTAGGAACCACTGTGCATGGTGCCATGCCACGTACGGATATGAGTTCAAGTTGTAAGACGAACAATGAAATAAAAATGAAGACATACAATCAGTAGTTATATTATTCGCGGGAGATTACCTCGAATATGCGAGTTCATATTCAGGGGATAAATAATAGAATATGCGGGCGAGGTAATATCGTAAGATGCTGTTACCCAGCGTAGTACCCAACTTAATCTCAGCCGCAGCTGAGACAAGATATTTCGACAAGGAATCCTGGAAGAGCAATATCCATAAAAAATCTGATTAGAAGTATAGTTTCTTATGTACAAAATAAAAAGAATGAGATTAATAGGGCTGGAAGTGCGAAGCACAGTAAATAGGCAATTCAAGGGATCGACAGATAGCTGCCCTGGAAGGTATATACCCTGTCACACAAATTATCAAAACCCAAGCAAATCTAGGCGATTCCTCAATGCGACGTAAGCGCCTTCAAGGACGAAAATATGCTGACTTTCAGAGATCAAAACTGTATAAGAAAATCTCGAGTATTCTACAATATCAGGACTGGCAGAATATTCATATGAGGAATGAAATGCTAATGTTAGAACCAAGATGAAATCCCGAAACAACAAACTCAAAGAAGAAACTGGCGATGATCGCCTACGGTATAAAGATAGCCGAATACGCAACCACAAGATTATTAGAAAGAGAAGTCCGCTCACCATTACGGACCATAATGAACAGAGCACTAGAACTTCTGGCATATATTGGAAGCAGTAGGCTAAGATATAGAGAGCAGAATATGGTGTGGCTAAAATAAATTATCGAAATTTCACCAACGAATCGAACTCCCAGCACGAAAATGCAGAAGACACCTCATGAGAAAATCAAGACTACAGTAAAGAGAAAATAGACGCCTAGACCGATCAGAACAATCGCTACACTACGGAAAAGCTCTCCATAAGACGGAGACAGAAGTATATATAATCTAGAATAAACAGAAGTAAAATCATGAGAAGAAAATCATCGACACACTACAATCCATAATCCTGATTTAAAGTTCATATGCACTCTGAAATTTAATAGAGTACTCTTAAAACAGAAACTAGAGCGATTTTTACAGCCAAGCATGAGACACGATATTACACCAAAAGTCGTAAAGCGGAAAATTAGAAGAATACAGAGACTTTCTCATAGAGCCTAAAAGGGATTCATAGCAGAAAGGTTGAATGAAAAAAACACAGAACGTGAGACAGACACGTTACCAGAGAAAATCTATCTTATTGAAGAGTAGCCTAGAAAACCCCGAGGAGTAAAATATGGTTTCGCAGCGGAAAAGTCACGATTCAACGCCAACTGCCACCTTGGCTAAAACAGAGTCAGGAATGCGCAGCAGAAAATCACCGAAATGAGAAACCGGGTCAAATCACCACATACAATATGTCTTACAACAGAAGTTGCTACAGAGAAACTTCAAAGATGTGCGAAAATGCCCTGATCAACAGGTGCTTCATATACGTACAATGGTTCATGAAAATTCACCTGCGGCTTTTCATGTTGTGACAACATATTTCTAAATCTACTAAAATCCACCTAATCTGGAATGTAATCCTGAAGCAATAATTGTCAGCACTTCCTGAATGAATGAATGGTGCATCAACATGATATGGAATGCCAGAATTAAAAACCAGATGATACTACATGATGCCATACGAGTATATATGAGAGACAACACTGTCTCAATTCTTTCATTACAATAGGTCAGCATCGCAACATAGTGTCTAATGACTGCAAATGGATAATCGAGAAACAGAAGAACACTGATATGTAGCAAAGTCTAATCTTAGCCAGATAAATGTCAGGGGAAAAAGGATGCGGAAGCAAGGGTTCACCTTTGGATAGTTAAGAGAGCAACGTACCTCATGTTGTATAGTAGAATGTGGTCATGTCTCAAGCATGTAAGAAGAAAATGAACATACTTGATTTTCACCTGCTTCATTGATTATAGATAAAGGCATATGGGTTATACATAGGCTTCCGCGCAAATGATTTGGCTCCTGGGTTTACGTGCTTCCGCTATATCGTGTGGATACTCGACAATTCGTAAATTTCCTGTATAATCTCAGACGATGAGGCAAATGGAAGAACAAACTAAGTCGTGAACACTTCAAAAATAAAACAATGATTACAAAGGAAATAATATAGAATGCGGCGAGAAATCTTTCACAGGAGATAGCCTGGCCCTGTGACTAGTTCTGCTTGGCAGGATGAAGCCGTTATCGACACTCCTAAGAAGGACCTGAGGAATAGGTTCGAACTGCAGAAGGCACTGAAAGACTGCAGATAGCCCATTTAGCGTATATGGGACGACATACAAAACTCTACTCTGGTACGATGCGTGGCTTAAAAAACTTCAGATGAAAGTTACTGAAGACTTTGCTTCCCAGGCGACAGAATTAAATATGGAAATAAGGCATTGAATAAATGCAAAAAAGTACAACAGAATACAGCAAAGGAATAAACTCACTAGGTGAGACCACATACGAGACCTGTTGATGAGAAAACAATCACTCTGCTCTGCGTGAAGCTGATGAGCTCTACAAAAATACACTTTGGGAAGGATTTCGAGCAAGGAAAAATATGTAGTTTGCACATCATCAACTGCAAAGGGTAGTAGCTTACAATAAACAGAGAGCGAGGATTACCAACGCGACTCAGAGTCAGGTTGTTAGAAAACTTATCCCCTCATACTGGCCGTGAGAACGTTTATACTCTCAAACGAGAATGCCAATTATAACACTCGTATGCGATATAAACACCATTATCACCTTTTCTCGCTGGGAATTAATTCTATAACATGATCCAACAATCCGAAACCTAGAGAAATTGAGAGTAAGACTGAATGTAGAAGTTCAAAATGACACGCTGAATAATACGAAGATAGAATCGACCACCTATAAAGGCGAATAATCGTAGAGGAGCACACTGCACTCGTAACAATGAATCGAAGGTGCGAGGGTGACTGTAAAAAGGTATTGTGGATGAGTTCAAAACGATAGTTCTCGGCATGCGCCAAACAGATATATAACCGATGGAGGAAGACTATTTTGCAGAAGAAGGCTAGGCGGCCGACTTGCTCTAGCTCACAACGTGTAACTGTGCAGAGCAGTGATGACAAATATAACGCCCACGTTCAAATCTGTAAAACAAAGATATGCAAAGGGCTAGTCAGTCTCATCAATGTCAGGCAATGAGAAACAGAATACGTGAGGGGGATTCCTGGACAAACAAGAGAAGACACTCTGCACGGATAGCATATTGCCAATGCTGTCAGTAGAACACCTATATCAACAAAGTGCGACACACGAAAATTGTTACGCATAACAAAATGCGCTCAGTTATCAGAGAAATACCAATTAAGATTATCCATTGAGAGCGAAGGTTCATGGATAGCAAATACGAAGATGCAGCGTGTAGAATTGTCCCACAAAAGAAGTTATCCTTAAAATGATCATCATCAAGAGGACGCCCAGGAGGCGAGGAAGAAGTGACATAAAACTGATGGTGATAGGGTGTACGCGATGTGTGAGTCGTAGATTCATGAAAACCCATTCAGGCATAATTAATATAGGACAGGCTGCAAGCTGTCTACCTCCCACGGTGGACTTATAAAGTGGCAGGACCATCGAATATCAGAAACAGGAAGGTGGTGAAGCAACATTGGGCGAGTCGCTATTCCAACTACTAGCGTGAAAAAAGACAAAGGCTACAAACTCAGTAAAGGGATGACCATACATACCCTAAGTAATGCATCCATTGATGCAGAGGAGAGATACTGAAAATGAACACATAAGTATAATAACTTAGGGACCGCTGTAGTAAATTGCTCGACAGCAACAAAGACAATTTCAAACACAAACAGACGGGCTGAGTATTACGTCATATCGGTGGGACAGGTGAAATCTGCATTAAGAAAGTTGTTGGTTTTAATTGATGTTGCGAGTCGTTTAATACACAGCACATAATGGGATGACAACATGTACCAAGAGACTAATCAAGACAAGAATTACAGAGTTAACTAGTAATTTTGCCGTGGTTTAATTAATAGAACAAATGGGCGGGAGGAAATCTGTCAGAATGTGATAACCATCCCCAATTGTTAGTATCAAGCAGACTGGCGTAGCATAACCAGAAAAACTCTACCTGCATATCAGCTGGAAAAGATACTGTCTCCTTGGATGTAAGAGCAATACAATTTCAATCGGCCTCCGAAGTCTGTAATATATCTGCACCTGCCACTGGATGTCAGTGACGAATTTATGGAGAGGACATAGCGTTGGGTTTTTGAATAGCTCATTATTGAAATTGTATTGTAATTAAGCTATTAGAATAAGTCAATGATATATGATTTCTATCGTTTTACAATCCTTGAAAACTAGTATAATTTTATGTTTAGTGTAGAATTCCTTAATAATTGAATTTAGTATAGATTAATTAAATATGGTCTGATTTTTACCCATGCTCTGTGTATGGATTGTATCTAGGTGTAGGTATCATGGTGAAATGCCAAAAAAACTTTAGAAGAATAAAACAAAATATATTAAATAATTAATAAATAATAAATAATTAAAATAAATAAATAAATAATGGGTCTTTTAGTAGATGTATGAGCTTTCATATGGCCCACACTTGCAAGTGCTGAAAACACAAGGGCAATTACATACAAGGTGAGTATAGAGTAAGAAAGTAATTGTGTATAAGTAGAATCTGGTCGGATGAAAAATATTATTTTAAAGAATAAGCGTATTAAAAACTTAATACCAGAAGTTTAACAGATGCACAATATTACAAAAAAATGTTTGAAATCCTTTCAAGCAATATTTATAAAAATTGATATGAAAGCTCATATTTAATAAATACAAAGACGAACAGTAGAAGATCAAAAGTTATGAAGATCAGTGAACAGAACTCTATTGTGCATACCATTAAATGAACTACGACCGATTTATTTATTATTCTTAAGGCCAATAGCTGATCATTAATAGAGATATTTAAGACTAGTAAAATAAGTGAAGGATCGAAGGTTAAAACTAAGAGTGTAGTTATCTTAATGGAAGTACCTGAGACCAGTTTAGAAATGGATTCAAAAAGAATATGTTAGTGCTGTTGTGTTAACCTCATCAAGGCTGCAGATAGAAAATCGTATCAGGGATTGCACATCTATAGTTACGAAAGTGTGGACGAAATAACAATTAATCCAAACATAGCATCTAGTTAAATATGCAACAAAAGTCGTTTGTACAAAAATATTTTGACAAAAATGAAATAAAAAGAGGATAATGCGCAAACAGAGGAGAGTTTGCATTCATTCACCATTTTAAAACGAGATGGCTCTGAAGGCCCAGATGAGATTTGCCGGAACTGCTAATACATAGAAAAGGGGACAGAGTAGTGAACGAGACGTTAGAAAAATAAAAACTGTAGCGTAATTATAAATGAACGCTAGTGAAATCGAGTGTACAGTTGATTTACTGGATAGAAAAACAAGGAGATATCGCTGCAGACGCTTTTTTTACACTATATCATTCATAAAATAATGTCCGGCGGATATGAGATTCTGTAAACAGAAGGGTATCCGGCGCTACGGACAGGCGGACCGTACACCGTCCCCCTATTGCAATTTGGTTGGCGAAGAAATCAGATCACAGATGGCTCGCCAGCCAGGGTGACGGTGCGCTACGCATCGTCAAAACCAACGGCTCCCTCCCCGCGCGCGTCGACCGTGCTTCTTCGCCCAAGCGTTTACCACTTGCCCTGCACATCGCACGCCCCTTGCGCTATCAACGGTAGGTGCTCGCCAGCCGGCCGCCCTCTGTCCTTCGCCAGCCCCTATCCTATCTCCCAGCCCCTACCCACTGTCCGCCCCTCCCCGCCCCCCGCCGCGGAGGCGCGTCTTCGATAAGCAATTAGGGCGCCCGGCGCTTCGCACAACGACGGGGACGACGACGGCAGGCGCCGGGCGAGACGACCCATCGACAGCGATGGCTGACGCCCCTCACGCGGCGGCAGGGGCGCGGACGGCACAAGGGCGCGCATCGAGAGCTCGTTAAAGGAGTGCACAGGCGAATCTCCCTGCTGAATGCAACCCTTGGGCCGATACACCGACAACCCACGACCTCCCTACTTTTCCACTGTGACTTCCAAGCTGTAAATCTCGATCAACCCACGTGATTGCTTGTTATGGAAGATCAAGAGATCCACAAAGCTCTATCCGATAGAAACTTTACGTCCAGATTATACTACACAGAAGTTAGCAAATATCCATCGCGTGAGAATTGAGGTTCACAACCCGGAAGATAGATAATGAATCAATGGATCTGCGTTATAGATCATAATTAATATGGGCTGGAAGAAGTAAGCAAAGCACAAGAACAGATGTAGCAACCTATCTTTGCTTAAAACAAATAATGACAATAAAATAGTTTTATTGTAATGATCCTTCTTATCTTCAAATTACAACTTCTTTCCTCAGAGCTCAGGTAAGGACTCAGAGCTCAGTTCCCTCGTCCGTGCCTTGTATAAGACTCAGGCAGTGCAGTAGAAGTGTACGAGCGACTCCTGTCGTGAGTCACATATGCAATGCTTGCAAAGAACACTTCTAAAGAACGATTTCTGCATGACAGAGGCGAACGTAAATCAGCAGCCTCAACGTGAACCTGAGACAACACGAACAACGCCTTGCTTTTTAAGTGTTTCGATCTATATGCATGTAGCGTTTTGTGCCTGTAGCTCTGGAGTTCGAAGAACCTAACACAGTGAGTCTGGAAAATCACGTGCACCAATGTTATCGTATGTTCTACGTAACGCCTTATCACCAGGAGCTACACAGATCCCACTGTAAGGTCATTCCCCTATCTACGGGATTAAATCTTCTCCGCAGCATCTCCGGACTATTTTTGAAAATATATACGTTCTTCAAATGTTTAATATTTGAAAAGTTAATATGGTAATTCCAAATTTACGTGAGATCGCATCGCATTAAGAGCACAGCCTTTCTCAATGTTCGTACGTCAGAAGCAAATGAAGAAAGTGACATTTGAAGAATAAGACAAAAGCATTTTTAAGAAGTTGGAAATAAGATACACATATGCAGCGTTTACGATGTACAAATTATTACAAATATTAATTTTAAAATTCATTTCCTTCTGGTTCATACACGCTTAATAAAGTTGTTCTTTCAAAATAGTTTTTTAAATGGTGCAAATGAAATAATAAAATTGTATGCGTAGGTGGTAAATTTTAAATAATATTTTATCAGTTATTAATTTTTCAGTTTATCATTTTTTCCGACTTTTTTCTCATTACAGTTCACAAAACTTACTAAGTAAAACTCTCGCTCGTTTTCTTCAAATAAATACAATACAATAATTGCTCGATTTTTTTAATAAATTTAATTTCAACCTACTTCAACAGCTACTGAGGGATGCGTTACCTGTATTTTTCAAAATTTCTCATAGTAAATACTTGGTTTCGAAAGGAATGAGTCTCGATCGATGTTTCTACGATAAAATTAAATTACTGAAGGATGGAATAAGGGAACGAACAAGGAAAGAGTGCACGCGGGTAAGATCTAGAAATAGGGTTACCAAAGAAAAGACACGGTACCAATGTTGAAAAATATTCTTGAAGTCCGTCATTATTCAAACCCACATTAATTAATAGTGTTTCAGGAAACGCAAAGGCTAGATGACCCCGTTTGGTCCCATCTATTAACATCTTTCACTGAAGGTCTCCTTTCCGCAAACGACGGCTGAGACAGTCGCTCAACACGCCCACGGCCTCCTCGTCCCAATGACCACGACGGCGGGGGGAGGGGTAAGAGGGAGCGCCGCGACGCCACCTGCAGGCGACGCCGGCGTTCGCACCCTTCGACGCGCGTCGCACCGCGCCGCGCCGTCCTGCCGTGCCGTGCCGTGCCGTGCCGCGTCCGGCCACGCCGCACCGCGCCGCACCGCAGAGCGGAGCGCGACAATCGACGGGCAGTAATGAAGGGGCCGCACTGCCACGCGCCGCCTCCCCATCGGCGTCTCATTAGGCCGCGAAAGCCCACGCAGCTCGACGCCTCACCCCTCGACGCCGCCGCCGCCGCCGCCGCCGCCGCACTCCCCCACCCTCCACGCGACATCCGCAGCCGAGACGACGTAGTTGAGTTTTTGCAAGAGGTGAAATCAAAAGACGCCACGCGGCCTTGCCAGAAAGAATAACAATGCGCATGCGACGATTATCTCTAAAGACGTAATTTCTATTGGCGTAATTACATTCCTTCGTTCGTTTGTTCTTTCGCGCAGTTTTGTCGTTCATTACATATGTGTTAACGATTTTCCCACCGTAAGCATCTGAAGCGAATATGACTATGTACAATTATTATAAAAACACCAAAGAATGGAATGTCATTTGAATTTGTATTACATGACAGTCTGGTTAAATTTAATTCTCATTACAGGACGGTCTGGTTAAATTTAATTCTCATTAACTGAAAAGTGCGCATTGCATTTGTTTAGGTCTCGAAGGATCATGTATATGTCTGTTGAGTAAACATAATACAATGCAATAAAAATTACAGCAACGATGATGTCTGTAATGTTTTTTTGCCTGTTACATTCATAATAACATTATAATAACTTCTATGATATAATATTTCTATTTTCTATTCAAATGAGAATTACATTTCAAGACTACGTATTTTGGAGCAATAAATATTTTCGTGATCTGAAGAGACAGAAAGATTTCTTCATCACGTTTCTTTAATCACATCCTTACAAAAATATACTCTAAGTTGGAAGATACACAGAAATTCAATAGGCATGTCTCTCATTGTTATTTTAGTGTAATTCTAACTTTATTGTAATTTTACTCTCGTTTTTGTGTATTTGTCGCGCAAAAACGCAGTTTCTTTCAGTTACAGTATTCTCTATTGACGACAAATTCATTCCTGCAAAAACTGCAATCGCACGTTCAGCGGCACTCTCGGCAGGCCAGGAGGCTACGTGGCGGAATCGGCTCCGGTGCTTGAGTTAACGGACAAACAATTCACTTTCTGAGAGAAGCGGCAGTTTTGCCATCAGCTTAGAGACAAGAAACTACTGGACAAATACACGGGATATACAAATCTGCCATTTCTCATGGTCCGCAACCCTGTTTAAAAGAGGAAAAAATTTTGAAAGATGAACGAGGTGATATTTTTAAAAAAATAGTTCATTTATCTTTTTTTATTTTATTAGTTTTTTTAGTTATTTAGTGTATTAGTTTTCGCAACAGAGCGGAGTGTGAACTTCTGAAGCTGTGCACAACGCAGTCACTGCCAGATGTCGGCACGTTTTAAAGTTAAGCTTCATCGGAAAATTCAGAAGCGTTAACAGTATGGTGATCCCCATTCCAAAAGAAAATGGTTGACCTTAAGTGACAATTCCAAAGAAATATCAGGTTGGTCTCTGATCAATTTCTGTTTATGGTTAATGACTGTTACAGTGGTGGTGGCGGTGATGGTGAAGATTATGATGATGATGATGATGATGATGATGATAACGGTGGTGGTGGTGAGACGTTCTCAATGAAAGCAAACTTCGAACCTTCACCTCCCCTTCCAGAACCTCTCACAAAGTGCGCTAAGGATGCCAAAACTGCACTCTAGTTATGAAAGTTGTGGGGAAGAGGCGGCGGACACGGGAGCCGGTAAGGTCCGTTGTCTTCGGATGTCAGTCGGCCCGCCGGATGCGACGCCCTCGGAAAAGGTGGCGGAATTCCCTCATCACCAAGGCAAACCGAATCGATCGAACCTAATGTCCTCATCGCAGCGCCTATCTCGGCCACCACTCACCAGGAGCGACATTTGTCAACCCTCAGCCCCATCGCTCGTCTTCTTTCGAGCTGCTTTTGATTTAATAACGCGGGTCCGAAAATGAAATGGCTCTTTTGTTAGTTTTCGTGTGAACCGAGTTCATGTTACTAGCCATTCCTTCAAGATAAGGATTGCGAATATCGTGGAAATATATTTCAATGAAGTAATATGTCAAAGAAATTATGAAAAAACTCTGAAATTGCTTGAATTTGGGGGTGTTATTTTTTGTCGATGATGCAAAAGACAAAGTAATATCTGATGTAAAAGAAAATTTCAGAGTACCCACAAAAGTAATGGTAATGTACACCGAAACATTTATCTTTAGAGCAGATTAAAAGAAGGCACTGTGGACTGTTGTAGAAATTAATGAACCTTTCAGAATGCTTCTACAGTTTCTCATCTGTTCTTGACAGCTGTTGTATATTAGTGAGATATGGAGAACAAGTGTAGAATAACACTGATGGTGAATATGTAGAAAATGCTGCAGGCAACCCTTTCATCTCTCCGTAATGTCGAGATATTTTAGTTGCTTTCGTTCTTTATCACATCTTCCTCCTACAAAAAGGGTGCTATGAAACATTATCCCGCAGCATTCATAGTAATTCAAGGTTCTATAGTTCGTAGTAAATACGCAATTCAATCTTATTTTTCAATTGTCTGTAATGATATTCAGGCGCAGGCGCAGTAAGAAATCGAGGGGGGATAATACTTACACATTCTCTTGTCACATCATCTTTTGCTAAAACCCAATACTGTAGTGAACTGTGATGCCTTCCACAAGCCATATTGTTTTGGAGTTTCTGAATAGAAAAAAAGTTCTTTTAATTTTCATTTTCGGGAAATTCTCTTTCTAATTCTCAGCCGTTTATTTGAGATGCCTTGTTTGATTATCCTTACACCCTTGTAACCATTAATTGAGTAGTTGGTTACTTTCATTACCACCACTGCAGTGCTTATAACCGGCCCTGTCGTTCACCCGTTTCCCGGTTCAAATTAGGCTCCCATCACTGATGCACTTTGAACTCATCTGGTGGAGGGAAGCTGCAAATCAATAGTAGCGTTTCGTCGAAAATCTATAAACACGGACTTGGAGTTGAAGGTAGAAAAAGGAGATCCCTCAGCGTTATTTCATTCCATCAATTTTGGGGGGTGGTTGCAGCCACCTTTCAGACCGTCTCCTCGGCACCTAACCACGCCTGCGCGTCCCCTATCCTTCCGCTGGGCTCGTCGATCTC
>BOPP01000008.1:4202722-4276246 GCA_017312745.1 Gryllus bimaculatus | reverse complement strand
TCCCGCCCGCGCCGGGCGGATGCGCCGACATCCGCGCACGAGGCTGCGCGTATTTACTAACCTTACCTGTACCTTTACCTTTTCCTTTATTTACAACATCCGAAATCGATATCGTCACTGGCATTATGTTTGCTGAAAAAGCACGAGACCTGTGAAAATTTATCGACGCACTGGTTGTCAAATATTTGTTTTCTGAATACGAAGTATGTTTCGATCAAGTGGGCGCCAGTTCCAACAGAGGAGGCCCTCCCGGTTTCCTATTCCGCCGGGCGCCGAGTAATGCGCCTCTCATTCGTCTAGCGCCGTCCGGCCTCCGGCCCCGCCCCCCGCGTCACCGTGTCCCGCGCCACGCCGCCGGCGAAAAAACAACATGCGCCCGACGCGCAGTGGCCCACAACCCAAGCAAGAAGCATAACTACGAAGTTGTTTCTTTAAATACTTTTCTTTTGATTAATTCAGTATTTTCTGGAATATTTTCCTTTTTCCTTACTTCGCATTCCATTGCTTTTAATTTATTCTGTATTTCAAGTTCCAGGAGGAAAACGTCCAATTATTGAAATATCATGTGTTTATTCATTTCTAATTTGCAGAATCCACGCAGATGCATGGTACAGCAAGGACGAGTGACATGATTTTTAATGAATAATCAATGTGAGTAAAGTTATGGACAAATGATGGAATGAATGCCTCAAAATGGGGGGAAATTCCGTTTAAGCAGAAAACCTACCTGAAGGCCACAATCGAGAACCCATTTCGTTCACCAAAATGGCCAACAAATCTCTAGTACCGGAAAGCCCCCAGCTATCATGCTGGTCGTCACCTATGAAGCCTACAAAGCAGGCCATTCATTATTGTACTATTACTTGTTCGTTGGAATTTGTTTTAGGAGGTTTCGTGTGAGTGTATTGTGAATTTATAACTTTGAATTGCGGAATAAAAACACTAACTCAAAATCCTTTGAAAAGTTTACCTACATTTTTCCCGCTTGTCTACAATAATTGCGGTGACGTATTTTCAACATTGCCTAGATAACTTGGTCGAATTTAGCTGCAGCCTGGAGAAGAATTCTATTGACCGACTGCTCTGATCAGCCGTTGTCTGCGTTTTTTTCCTACCAATACCAGGAAAATGCTGGGGCAGTACTCAAACTGGGCAGCATGCTATCTTTCCTTCTCCTTGTCCTAGTCTTCACCTTACACACACATGTCGGGAGCTTAGAGCTTATGATCCGCTTCGGGATACCTCGACAGAGAAATCCTCCGCAAATGGAAGTGTAGGTCTGTGCCAGATTGCACCATCCAGCGGAAACAAAATCACTGGCACTTCCCGTAATAAAATGTTCACTCCATTAAAGGGAAAAATTACCAAATCAATTCACATGATCGAAAACAATCAATCAATCAAAACTTATTAATACGTCACTTTTGGACAAAAAAGTGTTTGTGTAATAATAAAATGTACACCAGGTAAAAACATTACGCCCTTTTCATAATCCGCAATTAAAGCCGCCATTTTGTGTTTTAAACCCTGACGTCATATCCGGATTCACCGCCGGCCAAAACAATAAACAACTTGAAACCCGGTTTCCAATTTCAGCTTCCTTTTCTTTCCGCGCTTCTTTTCTGCCTTCCGGCCCACTGGGCGCCGCCTTCGCGCGAGCGGCTTCTGCGCCGCCGGCCAACTTAATGCTGCCGACATGTCCTCATTATCGGGTGTTTGTCGGTGCCTCGCCACCTTCTGGTTAGCGCGCCTTCTTCGAAGAGCCCGCGTGGGCGCATCGACGTTTCAATTAGGCAACTAAAGCATTGCGTGCTAATTTTATGAACTGAGAGTGTTTGATGATGTGTGATTCTGACATTAGTGACAGCACATCTCAATTAATTCCTGTAAAATGTTCGTATGCTCGGACCTTCGTTGCTAAAATGTCCATAAAGCGTACACTGAACTAAATTAAATATATTTTCTGTTCGTTCGTAAATGAAAAGAACTGGAGTAAGTGCAAATATTGATTTCACGAGGAAGTTTCAAGAGATGAATATGTTGACGCTTTTGTTACAACGTATTTTATCACATCAAGTCGGTCAAATTTAACACGACCGGGAAAGTCCTTTGCATCGAATTCTGCAATAAAACTAGTACTCTCATATTGAACAGTAGGAGTGAAACATTTCGCAACAGGAAGAACTAGAAACAAATATTTGTACTTCCAAGAGATTCGACAGTGTAATTCTTGAACGGACCCTGCAACGAAAGGCATAGTCTCCAGTAATTTCGTTTGCAATAAATTACAAGTAAGGTTTTCTATGTATATAATCGAACTGTAAAATTTAGAACCCTAATAGAACTATAAAAACAGATGCGAGTTGGTTTCTCAGAATTAATTAACAGATTGTTCTTATATATTCAGTATTTATCATTTATTGCATTACTGCCAACGTTTTGGTCCTGTTTTAGAACTTGCTTTAAGCTCAATCGAACATAAACAACCAATCACAACACGAAAACCACATAATAATTATTTCACAGAATATTCGGAAAAAATAAATTTATAAGACCAAACGTTGAAATGTAATAAGTAACAATATGCAAGAACAATAACAATATGCAGCTG
Organism: Gryllus bimaculatus; assembly: GCA_017312745.1. Classification (NCBI taxonomy): domain Eukaryota; kingdom Metazoa; phylum Arthropoda; class Insecta; order Orthoptera; family Gryllidae; genus Gryllus; species Gryllus bimaculatus. The sequence continues at coordinate 4,273,635 of BOPP01000008.1, read as the reverse complement.
CAATATGCAGTAACAATATGCAGCTGTTAATATGCAAGAACAGTTTATTAACTAAAATTAGCATTGGAAAAAAATTCGGAAGATAATATTCTCTACAGTGACATTGTTAGGTATAACATTGAAGATAAATCGTAGGTATTCTCAAGTATTTAAAAGCAAATAAAATATTTAAATTATTTATTCTTGGAAGTTAAAACAGATAACTGCAGTGACTTTTAAGATTATATAACACGAGATTGAGAGCAACGTATTAAATTCTTCAATATGAAGTACAGACAGATTTTTATATTGTCTATGAAATGAAATGTAACTTGAATAACAATTTCATCTTTACGTTATCAGAATTATGTTTACACAAATTTTTATTCCAATAACCTTACGAGAGACCTTTAGAATAAATTTTTTATCATCTCATTGTTAACAACTTTTAGTGACACAAAAATAGATAATTTTCCTTTGTAAATCTGGGATTCTAAATAATGCATGACGCTTTGAAATTCTATCAGGGCAAAACAAAAAAGAAAATAAACTATTCTTCATAACCCAGTTTTTAACCTTCTCTTTTAACATTTCGAGTGGAAAATAATTGTCTAATTTCCTTAATTAGACCACAAAAAATAAGTGAATTTTGTTTCGTAAACATAACCGTAACCCATCGTTAATAAAACGAAAACATATTTATTCAGTATTGATTTAAATATTTCGTATAATTTTATATATTTCAAATATCTCGAAAAAATGTGTTTGTTAAATCAAATAAACGCAAATGAATTTGCATTTCCTTCAAATTTTTCTAAAAGATGTGTGAACCCAAGCTCCAGGTAACCCCTAAGTTTCCAATAACATATGTCTCATCTCTTGACGTATGACGTAGCCATGCGTTGCTAGGTTATGTTGGAATAACAGAAGCAAGCAATTAAAATGTGTTATTTTAATAGCGTATTAACATAATTCTAACAATAAACTCATCGCGGGAGATCCCCATTTCAGCAGGCTTAGCATAACAGTACGTACCTGAAAGTAAAAAAGAGTTCCATTAGCAATAATAAGACATGACATTTTGAAAATGCATTTCAGTTCTTTTAATTTGCATTAATAATACGATTCAAAGAACATTGAGATCAAATGAGGAATTTGAGGCTTCCATCAAGAACACAAAACACTTTACATTTTTTAGTTTCTTCTTACGTACATAGAATAATTAATAATTGGTGGTGAAAATACAAATTAACGGATGTTGAATTTAAAAATTTCAGTGACTTGAATCTACTTTCATCAGGTGAGGAGTGCAAACTGTTTGAATATTCCCCTTTGTAGTACTTTTTCAACGAATATGATAGATAATAAACAGTAAAATCTAATACTGAAACAACTTCATTTATGTAAGCTTGTGAACAGGCACGGTGATCTGATGCCATGATACGGAGTCTATTTCTGACAACACCAATGCGGTGGATCATTTCATGACTTGCATCCATTAAAAAATCGATCTTGAGCATAAAAAGAGTGGGGCAGCAATAAAACAAAGCCGATCACTGAAATTAACTACCACACCTTATATATCATATATATATATATAATATATATATTATATAATTATATATAGTATATATATAAAGAGTCGAACGGAAAAAGACCAAATTGTTTCTTTGAAATTATGTTAAACACGATGCTTTTTTGTTACAAATACCATCTCTACACTCTCCTATCAAAGCAATGTCATTTACTGTATGTTTCTAATGAAATAAATTCGCCAGATTGCCAGTTGTGGCTAAAGCCATTTTGGCCCCAGGTAAAAGTTACGTTAATACCATCTCAAGTAAAAAAATTGCATAATATAATGGTGTACTTGTTTTACTAGCTTCAATAAAATAATTTGACACTGTAAAATAATTTATTATTATTATTTATAATAATAATTTTATTAATCGAAACCAAATATTCAAATAACGAACGTAACGGTGATGATGTCTCATTGTGAACTTCCAAAACCATTATTTAAACATATTAAGAAATAAGTACTCAGCATAATTCCTTAATGCCAGAGCATTTAAATTATTTTGTAACCTGTTTTAATGCTGAAATTTATATCTGCGTATGTGTAAATGATTCATTTTTAACTTTTGTGAAGATATTTCTCGTTACCAATCGTCTTAAGGCCATGTGTCTTCTCTGAACACCATTAAAACTTACCACAACCTTACAAAATGGGTCCTTAATTCATGAAAAATTGTTATTTGATTAATTATTCCTATTTTGTTAACTGCATTTTATTTCTTTGTAGAAATGTATCATCCCGGCTTTCGGAGCCCCTTAAGCAGTTTACCTATACATTGTACTTACAGTCTATACTGTAGTCTCAAAAATTCTTCAAATCGTTTCAGATTGGATACAGTTTCTTTGTCATTCCAAACAATTTCTTTCAGCGCTCTAGACTGTGCTGTCTGTGACAACGTGCCATCTGGACGCCCCCCTCCACCCAGCTGTGAGCTCTTCCTCCAGCGGCCGTAGGGCACCAGCTGCGCGCGCCGTCTGGAGGCTGTGACGTAACGCGAGATTAATTGCGAGTAACGCCGCGTTAACTCCCTCAACGTAGCACGCGTTCCGTGACTCATTCTGCCGGCGGCCGCCTGCCCGCCGCATTTTTCGTCGCCAAATTAGCAAAGCCCCCGCAACAGTCGATTTCATAGCCGGGACATCATCCACTCTTCCGTGCGGCGTTCGAAGAACCCGCCGCCAAGGCTCCTTTTTCGGGCGTCGGGGTGAGAGTTTCATGTCAGTCGAACGCACTATCCTCGTTAACCCACCGCGATGTAGGTGAGAAGACATAGAAGAGGAAGGGGAAACCCCTTTTTGTGTAATATTTAAACCAAAACTATTTTTTGATCCAACAGGAGCAATGAAAAAATATTACATTTTGTATAAAACTTCTGCATCTGATTTGTAAAATACTTTTCTACAAGGCAAGGAAGGAACAAAAACATAGCTACATTAAATTCTGACGTTATATTAGCTTTGACATTACCAAAAGGTAATGCCAACATTAATATAACTGTGGTTCGGAATAATTGATTCACAAACTGAAAAATCTGATTACGCTTTGAGAATAAAGAGTATTTTATGTCTTAGTAATTTATAGTTTAATACACTGATATGTTCTAAATATTCATCGACTATTTTTGGACATAAAAATGAAACAGGTTTTGTCATTTATATAAATTCAAATATTTTTTCGAAAATTTTCTTTTTCTTTCTTCAATTGTAGAACATAAATGAAACATATTTTGGTTTAAATTAGATACCATGTTTATTGATCACTCGATTTATTAATTTAATAGAATTGTCTAATATTTCAATAGGATCAAAATTAAAGGCAATGGGCACCGACCACCTCCCCCCTCCTTGGTAACACATGGTGCGACATTTTCCGTCGTAACTATTTGCGACACATCCAAGTTCTTACGGTCAATGCCTTCATATTAAGAAATAAGACTTCAGCTTCAATGGACTAAGAACACACCTACAATTTTCAGTAGACAAAGTGAATATTTTACTCATTAATAAAAAGACGGAGAGGCGGAGAGATACAAGGGGAAGACAGTGAGACGGAAAGAGTGCAGTTTATAAAACTATATCCATTCTTATCACGAAAGCACTTAAGTGAGATTCATTAAAAATCCGAACAATACTTATTAAGAAATTGTTTCATGTCTAAATGCTCAAGTAAGGGTCTGATCGATAAAACTAATTATTTTCCTTTCATTTTCTTATCACCTTCACATTCTTCAGTGAAGCACCGTTCCAGTGGGAATCAGCATGCCAGTAACGCGTTTGAGCACAGTCGATTATCGACCTGTCAGCAGTCGACTGCCCACTGCCCACGAGAGCCGACCAACATCTGTGCGAAACTGTAGGAGTAGTCACGTTAAAAATATTTCTTAGTGCGTTAAATATTTAGATAAATTATTTATTTTTATTGTTTTATAACATTGCTAATACTTTTGCCGGAAATTCTTGACGCACTCCACTCGATATTTATTATTACCTCGCCCGAGCATTTCACTCTCGAATGGAAAATAGTTCAAATATTTTGAAACGAATTACCCACGACCATGTACGAGTTGGTCGAAGAGTTTGAAATGTTTCGTCTATTACGATATCGTCAGCAATCACTAATAAATATCGAGTGAAGTGCGTCAAGAATTTTCGCAAAAATATTATCATTGTAATAAAACAATAAAAATAAAATAATTTATCTTAATATTTAAAGCAATAAGAAAAATTTTAACGTGACTACTCTTACAGTGTCGCACAGACGTTTAATGATAGATGTGTAAATAGAACACGTTGAATATGTATTTGTGCTAATGTTTTAAAAGAGCGATTTTTCAACATTTGACAATACGACAACAGGCGTATGCGAGTCCTATTATTTTAATTTCTGTATGTTTTGTCGTGGTCTATTCTTAATGTAAGAAAACGAATAATATAATGAATCAGATAAATAATACCAAAGAAGGGTTGATAATTAATTTACATAATATGTATAAGCGGATATTAGAATATTAGCAACGCGTTGTCCTTGCATGCAGATGATCGCCTCGCGCGAGTTCGTACCCGCCCACGGCAACAAATCTTCATCTCTGGCTTTGCCTCAGACGAAGGACGGCTGTGGCAGATGGAACCTACACGGCGCAATGACTGTTTTCCAGCGCGAAACGAAACGAAAGCTCCCTGCCAGTGAGGTTGAGCAGCGGCAGAGCAAGAAGGGGCGGAGGAGGGGGAAGGGCGGGGGCGGCTGCTCGGGAGCAAACACGCTGTGGCCGAGTGGCCGGGGCCCGGCCTTCCTCAGGATGTATCGACTCCGGCGCACGCCCGGCGCACGCCCGGCGCGGTAATGCGGCACTCGTATGCGAATCGCCCGCCCGCGCGCTGCGCGAGGGGAGACTTATTACTCCGCGCAAACACGGCACCTGGCGGCGGGTGCGGGGCGGCGGCCGACGCAAACGTCTGGGGGCGGGGGTGGATGAGGGAGAGGTCGCGGCGGCGGCAGAGTCGGTCTCGAGGGGGTGGTGAAGCGGCGAGCGGGAGGGACAGGGCGGGGCAGGGGCGGGGACAGGGACGCCAGCGCAGGGTTGTGGGGGCGGCGAAGACGCGAAGTCCTGCGGCCAGCCGGCGCAGCCGCGTCTGCCTCAGCAATAAAGCAAAGTCGCGGCCGCCGGGCAACAGAACGTTGAAGTGGTATCCAGATACACAGTTCGGCTCTCTCGTCGCGACCTCTGGAGGATGGGTTCAGAAAGTCCGGAGAGCAATATTGAATACGTCTGCTTTCATATATTGTAATTTTTTCTCAAATTTTAACGCTCTCTTGTTTTCTAAAGTCACTAAACCTTTACTAATAACTTTTTTATTACATTCGAAATATTCAATCATTTGTTAACATAAATTACGGTAGACAACAATACATATTTCAACATTTCAGTTCTTATAGGTCTAATTACCAATAATATTTAAATATTCCGAAAGCGCATAATAATGAAAACATTAAATACGAATTTGTATTAGTTTTGCAAACGATGTCATAATATTGACAGTATTCTCAGATTATGTGAAAAGTGTAAAAGAGGCTGAAGTATTTCTGTTCATGTAATACATTTTGCTCAGTGACGATTGCGGAAACAATAGAAGCAAAATCATAATCCTTCTCGTGGAAATGTGCGTATCAGTAGCATAGTTTATTAATACTTCGTGTATTATTAGCAAATTTACAATTATGTAAAGAGTTATATAATAGCTAACTCTCTTTCCGGGTCATCACCATCTTCACCACCCGTATTAACAAGTTTAATATGAAAAGATAGAAACGACGAAAAAGTTGAAGTGGATGACATCGGCAATGACGGCGAATACGTCAACTACAAATGAAAACGATGAACTCGCCCACTAGGCTGTTTCTTTGATTTCCTATACAGCAATGCCTTGAAGGTTTCTTCAATTTTATACCAAATCAATAGTATGCTGTATATACAGAACAATAATTATTTGAAGGGCGCGAGTCCGTCCAAGTCTGCGAGCAGGCGATCGAGGTCAGAGGCGTCGCCGCGGCAGCTGCGCGGGGGAGTACGTCATCGGCGCCTTGGGGAGCAGAGGCTCTTCCGCCCCAGCGCCAGGCGTCACGTGCGTAGCTGCACGCGGGTCTGCCGTTGGCCCCCGCTCTCCTGCCTGCTCCCGGCTCCTGACCTCGGCGTGCATCACCACCCCGACGGGCGTAGGAAGGGGAATGTCAGGTCAAGCACGAGTACTAATCCTCACAACCAGGGCGGTGATTCGACCCCTTGAGACTTTGGGCTTAGGCGCCTTAGCCATTCAGGCTCTTGTGAGAGTTCGTAAAATCTCCATCAAAAAACACACAGTTCATCAGCTGTATTGAACAGTCAAAAAAAAAAAAAAAATTAACGTCGTGTGAACTTCACATGTTTTTCACACACCCCTCCTCTCCTAGATAGTTAAAACAAGATGCGACCGAACTCATACGTTCACGAAACACCGCTATCCCTAAAAATCGCAGTTCTCATTACCGTAACGGAGGTTCGAATAGCTAGGATATCAGGACTGTGGACGAAAAAAATACCCACGCGTCTTTCGGTTCGAAAACAGAGAGATGTTCCGGGTTAGAATGACATGAATTATGACCAAAGCCACCAAAACCAACAAACTAATCTAAAAGTACATTGATTGGTGTTCCGCGCGTTAATAGCCAAGGTGATTAGTCCTGTAAGTGCTGGGCATGATTTTTTATCGCTGAATTTGGCGGTGATGCTGCCCCGCTGAGTGGAGAGATTCGGTGCCAACCTACACGTCGGCTAGCGGGTTTTCCCCTAAACAAGTATCTCCTCCAACCAGGACACCGCCCCAGTCGGGTTCAGCTCTAAGCTTCCGACGTCTTCCGACATGACGTGGTAGAATAAGTGTGTTCAAGAAAGGGAAGAGGATAGAACAAGGAAGAGAAAGGAAAGATCGCATACCGACTTGATCCGGCTATCATAGATCTGCTGCAGCATTCCTGATGTTGATCGGAGAAACGACGGAAAACCACCGATAAGAGCAGCCGGCCTCTACAATTCTCCTTCAGACAGCGGCTCACTTGGACTTCGGTAAGTAGCTAGTTTCGAATATCCAGCCACCGTCTAGACTCGAACCCTAGGATCCCAAAGTCAGAGGTACAGAGTCACCTCAGCTCGTATAAAATTATATAATTTTTCATAACACGAAGTTACAAAGTCGTACGCACAGCGATGGGCGAAAAGCCTCGTTCACGGGGTTTTGTGAAACAGAAACTAAGTTTCCATTCTTCATCTTGCAAATAGATTTTACTAGATTATAAACAGTTATTTCTAGTAAAAATAAAAATTAAACGTTGTTTCGTAACTCGATTAAAATGGGATCTTGTAACTGTTGCAAAGAATTTTTCGAATTTGCATCAAATATGTTTGTAGTATTGCAAACGTAAGCAAGCAACACGAAAGGCAATCGCTTCGAAAACATGTCAAAAAACGAAGCTTTCGCAGAGCACCGCAAGAACCACACTCCCTACCTACGATGAGACGTCACAACAATCCCATTCATGAAGCCCGGTGTATCCCCAGAGGCGCATCGGCTAGCCGTTCCCGCGCCAGCGGCGCCTCGCCGCCGGCGAGCCGGACTGCGGCAGCGTTGGGCGGCGCGGGGAGCGGCGGGCCGGGCGACTTGACCCGCTCTTAACATTCGTTTACATCCAGTTAACCCACGCGGCGTGGAGGTCGGCGCTCGGAGCTCGGCGCCTGCCCGTTGTCGCCGTCGCCGTTGCTGCTGCTGCTGCCGTTCTGCTCCACTCCACGCCGCTCCGTGCTATGCCGCGCTACACCACACCGCGTCTCGCCGGCCGTCGACCGCTTGGCCACGCCGAACGGACATGGACCGACTATGTGGCCGTCAGATATATTGCAAGCAAGGAAGCTCTTAAAATTGTCTAAGCGCGTACAGTCCTCAAAAGATAAAAGAAGCCGCTTCATCACATCTCCATGTATTTACCACATACATGAAAATAAAAACTAAACGTAAACATATTTCCGTTAAACTATGTTGAATATATTATATGAATTATAATATATTCAGCCAATGTTTATTGAAATCCCCATATTATGTACATTTTTGTTTCTAATTCTATTAATGTAGCGGCGGCGATGGTGCAACGGTTAGCGTATCCGACTGATACCCAAATTGGGGGCTTCAAATCCGTTCGAAGCCGTGGATTTTTTAAGGGCGAAAAAATCCTTCTTACACCTTCCTTAGGAGCGGAAGTAAAGGCGGCTGTCCATGTTAGTAGATTTACTTGTCTGTAAAATATCCTCAAGCCTAAATGACGCCTCTGAGCTAAATTCAAATCTGTTTCGTCGCCCAAGAAATACCTCCTTTCTTCGCTAGTAGGTGAAAGAAGCGTAGTGAAATTTGCGAGGTCAGACGGAAGAGAGGGCCTGATGGCCCGAGTATTGCCAAGTAAAATAAGGCATCAATTCAATTTATCTATTTTCAATCTCATTTTTGCATGCCAGGCAGCAATTCGACAATTATTTATGGTCGTCAATTAAATTATAAACTTGCTCTCAATTTTTGAGTGATTTGGTAATAGAATAGCGTTCTATATCTGCTCATAAAACCTTACCGGTGCCTGAAATAAACTACCATTATGTAGAAAGCAAACTTGACAAAATCACAGTGTTACCTTAATCTAGCCTTTCTCGCTCACAAAATTCATTTATTATATTTGTCACTGGTGGGCTAAAGTGTTGCCTCGACCAATGTTCTACACAATCTTCCTAACAACTCCTTTCCATTCCTTCACACCCAGCGATAGGACAGATCCTAGAAAGCGCGCACTTGTGCGCAATGTGGCAGGTGTCGTCCTCCGGGCACGACGTCAGTGCGAAAGCGGCGAGCGCGGGAGGGCGCTCGGCCCTTCGGTCGCCGCGCGGCGAAAAATCCGCGCTCCGTCATGGGACACAGCTCGTTCCAACAGGAGCGGCGTGCGGGTCGTCTGGACAGTCAGAAAGGGAGTGAAACGCTCGGAACTAATAATTGGAAGATAAAGAGAGAGAGAAAGATAAGACAGAGTATCCAAGGAAAAAGAGGGAACAAGGAAGAGATATTAATCAACAATGAAAACTCTTTATCATGATGGATTTAACCTCAGACTTCCAAAATATAATAAACATTAGACTCGTTAATATCTGATAAAAATATAACCTGTTATTGAAGCATGGTAATCGATATTTGACTACTACCTTTTCATAAAATGCCTTGCTGTTTCCAAATATATTGCATCGAAAGTCCAAACATGCATTCTTTCAATGGTGCATATGTTTTTGCTCCCATGAGTTCACAATCACAGTACACAATTATCACCACACTCAACCTTCGATTTATCATCTGCACGGGATCAAACAAACGTGTACCTTTTTCGTCCCTGCGAAGCCACTCGTTCCTGCCCATCCCGCCATCGCCCCCTCGCGTCGCTGTGGGCCGGTCACCAGTCGCCGCGCCGCATGGCGTTGCCTCACTTTGGCGATCGCATGGGAACCGGTATTTTCAACATGGAAGGGCGCCGGGCGCGTGCCGCAACTTCCACGCTAAAACGGCCAAGGTCCAAAGCTCGGGCAGCGGAGGAGTGGGGCCTGGATGGAAGGTGGTCGGGCGGGGCCGGAGGGTCGGGGACCGGGCGAGGAACAACCGCAGGACAGAGAGAAAATTAGACGCGGCAGGCAAGAGGTCAGTGGCAACGAGACAAGGAATTGTGATGGGATAAGAGCCAACGCTGTCAGGCAGGAATTGAAGGGCAAGAGGAGTCTTACGGAGCGAGTGGGAGGAAGACTTGTGATAGTGAACGTGCATGACAAGATGGGTCGGAGACGAGTGAGAATTAGGAAGATGAGTGAGAGAGTGTAAGTAGGTGAGCGCAGAGCGGTGGTGGCAAGCCGAAGCAGAAGGAATGGTGAGAATGGGAAAACAAGAACGGGAGGCGTGGAGGAAAGCGGGGTGGTCGGGAAATAGGAGAAGCAGGAGGGTAAGGAAGGGTGTTAGGCAAGTGCGCTAGTGTACGGAAGCAGCGGCGGGGACTCGCAGCGACGGTGACGGCAGGCGCCCGTTGGAATTGGAATGGACGACGTCGCTTTTTAACTTTCTCCTCCCGCGCGGTCTATAATAAGCGTAGCGGCGCGACGCTCATTGGGCAACGGGCGTCGCGTGTCGCCCCGGCCGCCCCCGCCGCCCCCGCGCTGCGCGGCGCCGCGGGCCTTGGCGGCGCGTGGGCGCCGGGCCGAGCGATGCGACACGACGCCTCGGGCGAGGCGCCCGTGACGGCCACGGCCACCGCCCGAAGGGCGACGCCACACGCGCGCGCATGCAACTCCTTCGGTTGATTGATTGAATAGTGATTGCACGGGTGTCAACTGTTAAGGTCTTTAGACCTACACGTCGGGCAGTATTGTTTTTCTCAACCTGGAGTCTTCCGTAAGCGGGACACAGCCCCAGAGGGGACAAGTTCTAGCTCACGACTAGACTCCCGGCATCTGTGGTACTATAATGCATATATCTGTAAGAGTGTGTAAGTAAGGGGTGAGGATAGGACAAGGAAGAGGAAGGTAAGATAGCGTGTGGTCCGTGGTCAGTATTTTAGTGCATTGCTCCGCCATTGCTTGATGTTGAGCGGAGAAACCACAGAACAATACCGATCATGGCTGTCGGTCGTTAGAATTGTCCTCGATATTAAGGCTGAATACTGCTAGTGATGAAAATTCGGCAACAACCGGGGCTCTTTAAGACTAGGACCTTTCAGTCAGAGGCACTGCAGTGACACTTGAGCCTACTAAGCCGATAACTCTTTCGGGCGGCACCAGTATCTGCATCGACATCAGTATCTGCTTTGCAGCTATATAGAAGATTGGATCCACACCCATTTAAACTGCTGTGCTACCGAAATCCGGAGAGAAAAATGGATGGGAATGTGGAATTATTGCTTTCGGGTTCCGGCTTAGAAACGTAACGCTTGTCCAGAACATAGTACAGTAAAATGTCAAAACCGGAAACTGTACAAGCCGGAAACCTGCTTTAACCGGAGAATTTCTCTGACTCGTGAAGTTAAATGGGATATTACACATCATAAAATGGAATTTGTCCAAAGCGGAAACGGAACGGAATGGTTTTTCGTATTCTGCAGGGGAAGAAATCTTCATAAAATGGTATTTCTGCGACCTTATACAATTGACAGGGAGACGCGAGACGATTTTCATAGAATGAATGAATCTGCAAGTCTGTTTTAATTTCTCTGTCCCAGTGATGTTAGTTTCAGTCGTCGCATCTGCACAGTGAAAGCGAGAAGCTTCAGTTGTCAGCGTAGGGGTCGCTTGTCTCTCACGACACAGACCCTAGGAAAAATGAATTGTCATTATCTTCCTCGACGGATTACACATGTAGCCGATTTCAGTCCTCTACCATTTCTTTCTCAGTGCGGCTGCTTCGCTCCTTTTTTAAATGTATCCGTATATTGCTAACTCTACTTAATTATACTTTACCGTAATTCCCTTCTTATATCTTCACTTATTTGCTGTATCCTTTTACTCTTCTCAGAAATCTCAATTCTTCTGGTTAAATTCTTTTAAAATTCTGTTATTTTAGACCGTGTTTTGCAATCATATTGTGCAACTGGAAAGGCTATAACAAAATCAAATGTTAGTACAGTTTCTTTTTTTAACAGCCATTTCAAAGGCTCTATAGTTCCACATATCACTGAGAATTCACTGATTTTCCTGGTAGCATCCTATTTTTATTCGCAATAAATAAGTTTGAAATAAGTTATTCTTATTCATTTAGGGTTGTGTCTCCATAGGTAATTGCGTTTAATTACAGATGACCAGCATTTCCCTTCCATGAATTAATTATGAAAGTATAATTACACGCATACGTTGTTATTTGTCTTTGCCTGCCATGTGACAATCGCTGCCTTATGTGGAATTGAAACCCACAATCCTCATGCCGATCAGTTGCTTCTGCATCCATCTGCATCATTAAAAGCGACGAAAACGCTTATCTAAGCAGAAATTCGTAGCAATAAAACGTGTCCATCCTCAGACTGATAATGACACTCGTAAATGTTGACAGAGAAAATGTTTGTGTAACGTGGGGGCCTCAGAGTAGCGATATTGACAATTCCACCCAGTTTTTGTAAATGTACATCTGAATGGCAGGCAGGGCCCCAGCAGCCTCGTACGATACATTGCATGTGATTAAAAAATTAACTATTTACATTCGATTTCTTATACTTTTCTATTATTTAGTAAACATAATTTGTTATAAAGGCACATCACCACATTGCACAATGCCAATCTTAGTCACATAATGACACTTTAGTGCTTTATAGTGTGAACTACATGCTAATTTTGAAGTTGTACGACTGAATGAATTGGAACTTTTGGGACGAAAGCAAGACTATAAGAAGGAACAAGGGCGGAAAATGGAATGATGCTGAGTTCCATACGTAGTTGGGAAGTTGATATACACCACGGTGCTTTTGTTTTGGAAAATCAGCATTTTTAGAATATAAGAATCCCTGGCCGAGGCCCAGATAGGTGAATCGTCAATCGATTAGGCGCGTTAGTAGAAGTGAATTGCAACATGAATGACTTCGTCGGAAGGCTATTGTTCGATGTGGGTTATTTAGCTCAGAACACACATAAACACGAACATACATTTTTGTGAAGATAATAAATAGGGCTAATGGTTACTTTTGTTTGTAGGCAAATCTTTACGTGCTTGCGTTATTTTCCAGATTTTTACACCAATAGACAATGTTTCTTGTTCCCCTGTTTTTTATGAATCTACCTTCCTTTGATATCCTTATTAGGCTAATGAACTCCAACGAATTCCGAAGGGTCAACGTGACGTCACAAAACAACCCTGAGCAGAGACGGCGGAGGACGGGGAGGGCAGTGGCGTCGTGGACGGCGGTCGCCGCTTGGGCGGCGGGGCGACGGTCGCAGCGGTCGCGCCGCCGCCAGCGTCGCGGCGCCCGACGCGTATTTGTAGCGTCGATTTCATCACGGCGAGAGCCGCCCCTGGCGTGTCGCCAGCCTGCCTCCGCCGCCGCCGCCGCCGCCACCGCCGCCGCCGCGACAGGTTCTGCGCGGGCGTCGCCGCTCTGCGCGTGCAGCTTCACATGGCCCGCCAGGCGCATGCGTCAACCCGGAGCAGGGGGCGCACCCCTGCCTTCACTCAGCGCAAAGTCGACAGGCATTGATGCGCACTGGACTACCAATACCACGAGATGAATAGACACGAGAGGAGCCTTAATTTTAGCAAATCAAGAAAGTCGCCTTGGGTAGTCTATTTCGTAGGCCAGGTGCGCCTTAATTACTACCACTCGAAAGGTCATAGATGTCGGTTCGTATCCTGATTATGCGTATATGAATACCTGCGGGCAAAAATAATTTGCGTTAGTAGCTTCCTTAATACTGATTACAACCCGAATATCAATGGCAATTCTTTATTACTTTCTAATAAATAACGTTTAGTAATTAACGTTAAGCGTACTTAGCCAACATTCTTTCGGTAGGGGCACTCCCCAACATGGTTACCATTCATATTTGAGTGTGCTGGGTGTCTATTTTAATAAGTGGGTTACAACCTTTTTGCCCGGAGGTATTCATATGCGCTAGTTCATTCTTTCATATGCCAGAATTCATCTCTGACGCTGAAATCATCTAACACGTTTCTAGATTCCCCCGTTAACATTCAAGAACGCCTGTCATGTGTGATTGGGAAGAATTTCTGAGCTTCAGCAGTTCACCTTGTCACATAAATCAGTCAGGCATAAGACTAATAGAAACTAATGATACGAGCATTGAGAGGCATGCCAGTAATCAATCTATTTATTGAATTTGATTCTATCTCTCTCTTGTAACATTGATAATAGATTATTCGAGATTAGGAGTAACATGGGATTGACGACGAAATGATGTAATGAAAGGTACGAAAATTTAAGAAGCCCAAGGAACCCGGTCGCGAACCAAAATTTCACAGGTGGCTGGGATTTGAAACCAAAAGCGAATAAAAAACTACTGCCATGACCTTCACGTCCGGCGTGGCCATTCGAGTACAACTGGATTAATCGTGAATCTATGTATAATGTTTCCTTATTCGTGTCTTCATTATTTTTTTTATTATCGTGCCGCTGAATAAGAGCCTCCATACTATGGAATATTACCCTTTTTTGAAAAATACAATATTTTAAATAATGTCAGTATGCTTTTCTCCCGTTTTGTGTTTCTCCAGTTAAGAGGCTCGGCTACACTTGTTATCTGGATCTGGTGTGCAAGCCTTGATAGTCTCTTACAGGATCCGACCATAAGCTTCGCATTTGCAGGTACCAATTCCGCGAATGAACTTCAAAAATTACACTTGACTTAATTGCTTTCAGAAAGGCAGGTCAGTGGATGGAAATGATCAACGCCTATTGTTGTTCATTATTGCTCTTCACTAAACACTCACTCAGAGAGTTTTCCAAATGACTCATCCCAGGAAACGGCAACTGGATATCAATCAGCTTCTCTAACAACACTAATATGGACTGTAAGGAATGCAATAAATTAGTTAAATGGCTTTCAGATAGGAGTGCCTAAGAACTGTGCTTCCGAGTATAAGACCTTAATTAAAATCTACACGACATTTTATCTCTTAAATTTTAAAGAAAACATCTTAGTCATCGTCTTTTTGTGACTCTGAAAACATATCTAAATGATTCACGTTGCAAGTGTCATTTGTCCAGAGATGTCATCCATTCGGTGTATCAACAATGAATATGGAAATATGAAGCCAAATTCAAGGATGTTATTTGTTTCCACCACGATCTCAACGTTTATTGGCGACACAAGAAACACGAACTTTTCGGGAATCTTCCAATGGAATATGTTATTATCATCTTGAAAATGATATTAATTTTTCTTCTTCTTCATTCGAACTTCATAAGCAAAACACTTTCCAACAAGAGATGCATTGCATTATTATTCAAAATCCTCGTAAAGTCGCCAACACATTTTCTAAACCTCTTTTGAATAAAATTCCGATTAAAATATTATGTTCAAGAATATGATGAAGAGTAGGTGGAGTCCGGACGTTCGTCAAAATGCCTTCATATTATTGTTACATTGTTTTAAAATTTAACATTAGATTTACACTTTCGTTTTTATTTATCTTCTTCCTCAATTTTTAATTGAAGTATTTTGCTGCATTTCTGCTTTTTCTTCCTTTCGCTTCTATTTTTTTTTCTTTCCTGACAAACATCTTGATAAATTTGGAAACCTCCAGATCAAGTCTGCATAACATGAGCACTTCGGAGTTTTGCCTTTCTTTGCAAGCAGATGAGCGTAACCTGGCAGGAAGTATTGAAGATGTGCTTTAGGGACAGAATGTGTTACAAATCGCTGAACGTTTTAGTTTACTGTTGCCAACAGAATTTAATCACATTCCAGTCTTCAATATGGTATTTGAGCCCTTTCAAAATAATTATAATTCAACATTCTTTAAAAATGCTCATTTTTCACATTTTACATGTTTTATTAAGATCGAATAAATGTTTTTAGGCTTGCCTATTTTAGTAAAACTAAATGAGTTTTTGCCTAACTATTTTAGAAAAAAAATATTGCCTGATCTTTCGGGATCGGTTAAGTTATACCATAAAGAAAAAGTACGGAAACGTTTCAGTACAATTTTCTTCATATAATTCAGAGCCATAAGGAAAAATCTGCAGGAATCTTTGCATTAACGTACCTTACAATGACAAATTTCTCAAGACTGTAAGCAATGTCGTTCAAGAGATAGGAAATTCCCCGTTTAAATCAATCAACTGGAATCCGCCCGTTGCTACAGAAGGTAAGCAGCGCTGCAAAGTTGTGCGTGCTGCACGTTAGTTGCAGCTATCAGTTGCGACGTGATAACGCTTTCCATTGTTTCTCTCTGTTCTATTCACGACTTGCAGGTCTCTATTGAGTGTAGGAATAATTAACGCGGTGTCATAGTCCCATGTGATTCTTTCTTGTAGTGCTGAAGAGAGAAGTATTTAGCTGCATTTCTGCCTTTACCAGCCCAAAAGAGGAACAAGAGTAATGAAACTGACCAAAACGATTAGCTTGAACTTGCAATTCATTGAATCTTCATCAACCGTTCCTATGCATAATAGATTCAAAAGGTCATTTATCATGTAACATCTTACAGCAATACACCAGTACAATGCAATGAGGTAGAACCACTAAAAATTTATCCATAAACGGAGTAGTTTTTTGTGTAAGTTTTATTATTATTATTATTATTATTATTATTATTATTATTATTATTATTATTTTAAACTTGTACGGTACGTGTCAAAAGTCTAAATGCTGTAAAATATTAATCTACATGAGCAAAATTGAATTTCAATTCACATATTCTTCAAACCTTTAGTTTCATTATGTAGATTCTTTCGTTTGGATTTCTAGATTTAGTCCATATCAATATTTCCATTCAAAGATTTAGAAAAGAATTTAAGTGAAATATGATGTTTGTAGATGCTGAAAATTTGTAACTACACTGACATAGCATTTAAAAATAATTTAATCATAATAATCAAGAAATTCAATTAAGGACATATGAATGAAGATTTTTTAGCGATAAATATAAGACGATGCGCAAATGTAACTCACCTTTAATAAGTGCTTGTATCCAAACTTTCTTTATTTCTAATACAACTGTCTTGATATTTGTTTGGAAATGCTACAGTCACAAATAATTTTTTACCCTAAGCAAATCTTTAAATAAGAAAAGCCTGCATTTTAAGCCCAATATTGAATTCACGTGTTACGATTGTAAGCGCGAGAAGGCATTTGTGGGTGCATAAGCGCAGTTGAGGTATTCTGTACAACCGTGTGAATGTGTCACATATTTATTGTTGCGTGTCTCGACGTTCGTGGTTTTACTTAGAAGGAAGAGGAGTCGAAAGAAACATTCTAAGCTACGTTCATGTGTCTACTAAAGAGTTTTAAACCAATTTACGAAGTATGACGAACATCATGAGCCATGTTATTATTCTAAATGAATAGTTGGATTAAAAAATTAGCCATCAAATTTTAACTTCCTCAAGAGACGAACCTAAAAGGTTTGCACATCCTAAAACATTTTTGCTTAAATTTGACAAGTTTACTTTTTAAAGATGCAAAATATTACCTCCCACAACAAATCTGATGTTATATGCGCATAAATGATTCACAGATTAAAAACAAGAACGTTTGGAAGTTGTCCTCGAATAAACTCATATAATCTAACTATTTTTCAAAGAAATAACATGAACGAAAACTACAATGAAATTCAAGTGTTTACGGTACCTCATGTTTATTGATTAAACCAAAATATATTAGAACACACATGACACTCTTCTATAATTATTATATTATTCTCATTACGATATTGGAAGTGTAATCGCCATATCAGTGTTCCCCAATGTCATGTGAAACCTCTCCGAAGTCTATCGTCCTCTATCGTCCTGCCAAGTCTGGTGACTGTCACATTCCGGCCGCCCGTTTGGCTTCCGCCCACGTCGCCCTGCGTTAACTTCGGCTCCGCAGCATCTAAAATACTTCCGAGAACGCGCCCGTCGTTGACCTGCAGATCAATTTCTGACCGCTATATCATCTTCACATCGCCATTGGTCCAATTACATAGACCTTGATTTGCATTCAGCAGTAATATATTGTGAGATACGTGTTTTTCGACGTTCCACGACGGAATATGTTTATATGTAATATAATATACGACAAAAAACATTTAGATACGTGTAATTAATTGTGTAATTTAATATACGAGAAACATTTTTATTAAGATTATTAATGTTAACACAGAGAAACAAGAAACCAGAAAATGTAACTCGTCACAGAAGAACGAAGCGTATTAGAGCACGCGTCATGCTCAGTATGCAATGCTTTGGAAAATTATAATCATGCATATTTCTACGATTTTTAATATATTTTTTATTTTGTTTTATGAGAGGCACAGGCGGGATGTGAGGATATGAAGTGAAAAGGCATGATAGAACTCTGCTTAACATCATGCAATGTAATACCACTGTACACGACCTAACACGGCACGTTGCAATACAATACAACTGAGTTGTACAAAACGATTCAACACATCAAGTCTCCAAGGCCACACATGTGGCGTAAAAAGTAACTGTGAGACTAACTCTTAGGAGAAACAACAGACTAAATGAGAGGAGAAGAGCACTTATCAGAAATGGCATTAACATAAATAGAAGTCCGAATGAAAAGGGAAAATCATTTAACAAAAGAGGAGAAGGGTACTAAACTGAAGATGAGCTAAAAAATGAACCGGTAAGCAACAAAGACGAAAATGTTGCGAATGATATACGAATAGGAATTGAAACTTTAAAAGGAAAAACTAAGCGCTTTCAGACTATCAGCGTGGATTAAGAAAACCATTGAAAACAGCCGTACTTTCTTTTCTTTAAGATGTTGCTTCATCAACGGATGAAAATGGATCAGCAATCAATTGGAATATTTTTATATCTTTGGAAAAATGTGCTTTGAAAATTACCTTCATGTAGAATTCTTAGCTTCGCACCAGAATAGATATCTTCATACTTTCAATACACACCTCAAAGAGTAGAAATATCATGGAAGAACATTATTACTCTTTCTTATTCATTATCAACCGAGGGTTTGATCCCGCAGGGTTCGATCTTAGATCTTATTTGAATTACGACAAACGCTTTAGTTACCACTAAATTAGTACAATTTCTTAAAGATTAAATAAGCCTGTAACATGTGTTGTCCTTCTGCTTCTGGAACAATGAGCCCAATTTTGATAAAGTTTTACATGGAGCAAATGCTTGAGACGACCTCAAGATTTTCCTCCGGACATAAATGTTTTTTCTTGGGGCACGTTTCGTGGAGCCCCTTTGTTGCTAGTTGCGAACAGGGCGCGAGTGCCATTAAATTGGCAATAATACTTCAAAATCAAAACTCCAGTGACTTTTCCCATTCCCATAGGTATTTTATTTCTCGAGAGCGAAAGTTTATATTTTTGACATGTTCACAATCATGCTCGTTGACACTTCAACCACGTGTAGAAACAAATTCCACTCTGTACAGTACAATATTCTACGAGCTGGGTATGGAATAGGGATTTTGGAGCTATAGAAAACTTACGCAGACATACTTCTTTCCCATACGTTACACAGTTTTTACTACTTTTGACAATGAATAAATTACATTAAAATTAAAGCCGCAAAGAAAGAGCAGTAACTAGAGGAGGAGCGATGCAGACCAGTGGAAGAGAAGAGGAGAGGAGAGGAGAGCGGCGTCGGAGCGGCACACGCGCCAGACTCCACTGCTGCTGCCGCCGCCGCCGTGCCGAGGTTCTGCGCTCAATCGGCGGCGGCGGCGGAGGTCGCGTTACGTAAGGCGGCGTGCGTCGCAGCGCGGCGGCGGCGGCGGCGCGAGGAGGCGCGAGGTGCGAGGTGCGAGGCCACCGGCGACCGACGCCCGCCGCTCAGCGCCGCGCCGCGCCGCGCTCTGCCCACGAGCGCCGAGCCCCCGCACAGGTAGACCGCACCCCCGGAACGTACACCGCAAAGCAGTCGGGGGGGGGGGTCCTTCCAAGATAACCAATTTTTTTACACTCACTCAACTCTTTCAACTGCATTATGCACAACTGTACGAGGTAGAGTTTTGTTGTTGTAGTTGTTGTTGTTGTTGGCGTTGTGGCCCTTCCGCTAACCAGAATGGTGATATGCGTCTCTACAGGGCAATCACATTTCAAAGTGAAGTTAAGTAAGCCCTCAAGATAAAAATTTATATTTGGAAATGTCAACGCACTATGCAAGTATAGGATTATTTATCCTGGCTTATTATCCATTTCTGATTGGCAAGATAAACGAAATGGGTACTGAATTGCAGAAAATAAAAATTGGTATACTAGTGAAAATTAGTTAATTAAATGGACAATGTAGTTGGCAACTATATTAACATTAGAGCTCAACGGCGTCTCCGTTAGGAAGATAGGAAAACAAAGTACGGGGTTTTGTGAGTTTTTTAATACAAAGATCTAGCATTGGAATACGAACAAATTATCAAAGTGATAATCTTTAATGTCTGGAGATAATATAATCGAAACATTGAGGTGACTGGTACTTAAAATATTTGTTTTATCTAATGTCATGACGATTAAATTTTTCCTAAACAGTCGAACTTGAGATGTACAGTGAAATATTAAGTCACTGAAATATTCATAAATGCTAGTTTTCAGGGGCGAACAATGTTTATTGAAACTAGGAAAGCTGTAAAAAATATATTTTATTAACTTAGCGATTTCACTAAATGAGTTTGATCGAGTTCTGGATGGAGTAGAGACGAGAGCAAACTTCAGAGCAGTGAAAGGGGTTGCCTGCCGAGATGAATAGTGCATTTTGTCAGACGCCGCAAAGTCTCTTGTTTCTAGCCCCAGCCTCACTTTTTGATGCTCTGAATGTTTCACAGACGTGGTTGTTCCACGAAAAATTCATGTTTCTACCGGTATTTTTTTAATTTAAGAGGATGCCGAAAATGGGAGCCTGAGGTCCAGGTATTATGGTGGGTCTACTATGCAGTTTTGGATACCCTCTTCACTAATTCACAATAGGCAAAAATAGTTACGTCGCAAATTAAGGCATGCGTATATTAATATAAAATAATAACTGATGTATATTTCATTCTTCCAAGTTATATAATCCTTTTAATAGATCTGCAAAACTATTCCACTAGACATCTCCAAAAGCTGAGTTTCTTAATAACCTGTTTCTATCTAAGAATGGGGTATGGACACCAACACTTTCCATTTCTGGGAAGAAGATGGAAATATTTTCCAACAAGTCATTAAGAATATGTTTACTTAACAGGCGTGTTCAAATTTCCATTCATTTAGTCAAATGAAAGTTTTTTCATCGAATCAACAATTCCATGAAATTTAAGTTCTGCATTGAAATAAAAGTTTGAAGACATGATAGACATGAATTTTTATAAAATATACCCAATGATCATATATATTTATTTTTATTAAGATATCTTGCCTGACACGATGATGTATGTTTTCTTCTAGTACTATAATTGAGGTTTGATAAACGTTATTTGTTACTAATGTTAGAAATTTCGCAAAATGTCATATTTTATCATGAATCTGAAAATCAAAAGCCATCGATAAAATTATTGTTATATCATTGAATTAATAAATAATAATAGTAATAATAATAATTGGTGAATTATGATTGAAACTATATGAATATAAATAGACCACAAGAACGAATAAATTATATTAATCAGGCATGTTTTGTTATGGCAACACTTCGCCAACAACAGCGAAGCGGTCTGGAAAAACTTTTGTTTAGAGCTTAAGGGACGGAAGAATGTGGCACAGTCTCAGCACGAAAATTACGTGTACGTTCCATGAGACCGCCAATGAAAATCATCCAATTCTGGATGAAAGAGAATTTCCAATTGTAAATAGTTTCGCGTAAGACATCTGCCGACAGCCATTGCGCTATTGCTTGTAGTTACCCAAACTATATGAACGCGAGTAACTGCCTAAATACCTAGCTAGATTAGAAGATTTGTAAATCTATGAGAGAAGAAGAAAATTGACCCACAAAATGAAAGTGTAGAAAGAAGTACGGGCTTAGCACTCTTATTACGTTTATAACCGGGTCCTATGCTATTCAATACAACAGTATTGTGAAAAGCATGGTTATTTCGAAAATGAAACGTAAAATTAAAAAAATCCTAACAATTAATACGTTTCCTTGTTAATTCTATGGGTTCTAGTAGTTTAGTGTTGTATTATTTCTGGCCAGGACAAAACTTTTCCCAGCTTTTTCCTTGACTAGTCATCCTGGTTGGTAACGATGGTAGTCGCTCCTGGGAGCGCGAACCGCGCCTCATTAGCACGTCAACAGCGTCTGCGGAGGTGTCGGCAGCGACGGCGGCGGGAGCTCCTGAGGAGGACGAGGCGGCGCGGTGGTGGCGGGGACGGAGCGTTTAAAGGCGGTTGGCGGTGATGGCGACTGACCGCATGTGGTGCGCGGGGAGCGGCGGGGCGGGGCGGGGCGCGAGCAGCTCATTAGGCGATTCAACAAATAACCGCTCGCGTCCAGACGAAGGATGCGTGCGCATTCATCAGGCGACAAACGGCGACCGCCGCCGCCAGCGCCACGGCCGCGAATAGAGCGGGCAGCTTCCGCGCCGCCGGCGACCGGACTATTTGGAGGCGGCGGGCGCGACCACGCGCAGCGCGGGCCCCCAGGCAGCGCGGCGCGGATCACAGGCACGAGGGACGAAGGGAGAGGAAAGAAACAAGCAACTCTGGCACGAGAGGAAATCCAAAACAAAACAAAGAAAATTGTAGATTGCCGTATTTAAGAGCCTATATGAAAGATTAAGATGAAATTAGAATATGACAAGAGGAAAAAGCAGAAAAAGAAAAAGGAGGAGGAGAAGAGGCAGAACGAAAGAATATACATATGAAGAAAAAGAATATAAGAAGACAAAGCAAGCAGATATATATATATATATATATATATATATATATATATATATATACAGAGAGAGAGAGAGAGAGAGCGGAGTTCATAATGATGATTCGAAGGAGAATTAGAAATGAGATGAGACAAGTAAAACTGAAAGGAAAATTTAAAAATTCATAGAAGATGCCTACTAAATAGTAAAACGGAGACAGTCTCAGTAATTCTACGCCTTTCTGAGACCAACTGAAAGTGAAACTATGCAAATGGCAGCAACGGCCCGCAAAGATGATCCCTTCTCTCCGCAGCAAGTATGTGAGCAGAGTAGGGGGAGGAGGAGAGGTGATAAAGCCGGGAGGGCAGGCGCGAGCGGCGCGGCGCCTTGGCCGGGGCCTTGGCCAGAGCAGGCGGGCCGTCGGGAGGCGGCGGCGGCGGCCGGCGCGGTGCCAGCCCCGATCCAAATCAGCGCGCCCCAACGGGATCGGCCGCCCACGGGCGCCGCCGCAGCAGCCGCAGCCGCAGCCGGTCGCGGCGCTCCGCGGACAGCCACGCGGTCCCAGTGCGCCGCCGCCGCCGCGTCTCGCGGGACCCACCCCGACGGCTTCAGACATTCGACATTCGCCGAGTAGCGAGCTACTGCTCGGCCATCCCCAACCAGTTGATGTGCTCGGCAAATGTTCGCGTCCTTTGATGTGTCCACAAAACAGACAGGCGAGCAATAATGGCATGCAACCCATCTACACAACTCGGGTTTCGGCGAGCGGTCAGTCGCTCGCTACTCTGAAATAAAGTATCGATACTTTCAATTTGAAATCTATCACTCCGTTTTGTATGTGTCTGTGTGTGTGTCTGAATTTTGTGTTGTTTTTGTGTTTGTGTGTGTGTGTGTTTTCCTCTTTTAGTAATCACTTTCTGGTTGTCCATCACCTCTCCTAGAACTACTTGATCATCTAGAAGATAAACTGGTTTATCTAGTGCCATACAAATATTAGCCAGATACCACAATGCAGAACTTCTGATTTGACAGTCTAAATAGGAAAAAAAATCTTTAAAATTTCATGAAAATAATATCACATGTGTTTTGTATACCCCGTTTGAAATATACACAGTTCTTTTATTTCATATGAACACAAGTGTCCAATATTTTATAGTATATGAAATGTCGATCCAGAGGTATTAGTAGGTGGCCTCTGAGCAGTTTATCCCGGACCAAGCGGCAGCCGAAAGCAGAGGCAGAGCAGGACAGTAATTTGGTACTTCTCCAACATTCATCTCGGGATATTGAGAAAGCCACCAATGCCTACATCAGAGTTTCAGCAGCAAGAAATTCCATCAATTCAATGACTACGTTCCCTCCAACCAATTAGCCAGTGACGAAAGTTCTCTTTATAGAAGCTTTGGATTTATAATGTAACAATAACAAGATATGCAACCGGTAAAGAAAGGCGCATTAACAAAGTTCTTGTAACTGAAATCGGTTTCTCATATTTTGAATAACACAGGTGGCCGTACATTATCAAAGATACCATTATTATCTCTATTTTGGTACATTACTTTATTAAAAGTAGACAACGGTGAGATTGATAAAACAAAGATTTCCAGAATGGGAATCTCCCTTTGTATTATCTATTCATTTTTTCCTGTCATTATAATTTTTGTAATTTATTTTGAGAATACGAGAAGAACTAATAGTGAAATCAAACTTATGCCCTAGACTTAATGTCCAACAATGAAACTATCTTAGAACTCGATAACATGAATGGAATGGTGTCAAGAAATACGATAGGCATTTCCAATCTTTTCCCAACCAGATGAAACTCAAATTTGTGATTTACGAGTTAATCAGAACATTTCCAAGGTCTATCCATTTCGGAACATCACTTAACACCTCTCATTATTACATCAGCTCGCTCAGGAATTTTCCGTCTATCGTTCGACACACGACTGATTAGATGCGATTTCTTTCCACCTTCGGATGTCTCTTTAATTCCCCCCTCCCCGAGAACTGTTGAGCGATCGCATGGCGCCAAACGCTGGCGGAGGTGGTGCCCGAGGCATTAGATCGCGTGCCTCAGGGATTAGGGAGGCGCCAGCGGCGGCAGCTGGCGGATGGACAGCCCGCGCGCCAACACCCACCCGCCTACCCAGTGGGCAGAGCCCCTGCCAGGGCACGCGGCCAGTGGCCGGCGGGCAGGCCGCTCAGGGCCCGCTCTCGCCCTAGGGCACTTCGGACGCCGCAATCCACTTAAGGACGGAAACAACACATTCATCTATATTCAATTCTAAAATTTAACGTTCAAAATATGGTCTACCTGTTAATTGAAGCATTAGCATTAATACGAATACAGGGTACCAGAAGGCGTGGATAAATCAAACCCAGGAACGTGATGTTGTGAAAACTATTGACATGTGTGAAATATGAGATTTAATTTTTCACTAATAATAATTTTCCTTAATAATAGAAACCATCTCAGCGAAATAAAAGAACGCCCTAGCAAGAGGCGGGAAAGTCCCTCGGGGCGCGCACGTGCGTTAATTGCGCTTGGGGTTGTGTCAAAGCGCACCGGCATGGCGCCTCTGCCGGATAAGGTGATCACCTCGCACATTAGCTCCATCCACCACTGACGGCATCGGACGTCCAATTCGGAGAAGAGAAGATAAGCGGCCAAGGACAAGGAATATATAACTAACTAGGTGAGCTTGGATAAGAAGTAAAAGCTAAGTGTGATGTAAGCAAGGAATGCATTTTATAATAAGTACAGTACGTAACAGAACAATGATGCAGTACACACAGTCATAATGCAGAATACGAAGGGGAAGACGTAACTGATACGTTTTGAATCATATGTCAGTTGAAATTCTTGGCGACTTATTTGGAAAGGCGAAGGGTGAAATCATTAACATATCGTTAAGATAATACTGTCTGGAGTAAAGAAATTTTAAAAAATATCAATTCATTGTATTTATCAATAAAGTCATCATGAAAAAATAGTAATAGGTAGTTGTGTCTACCTTAAAAAAAACACATGAACAACTAAATGTGAATAGGAGGGGCCGAAAGAGTCAGAAAAGCACAAGAAGGCAAAAAGTCGTTAAAAGAGCCAAAACAAGAATGAAATAAAGATGAAAAATGTAACACGGACGACTGAAATACGTCGTGGGGTAGGAAGTACATTAAGCAAAGCGCCAGCTTCACTTACAAGGCTGGTAACACACCTGGCGAGGGCGGGGACAGGAGAGGCGGGGGAGACCGTGGTGGGGCGCTTGGGGAGGGGGAAGCAGAAGCGACAGTGGCAATCATGGCGGGGCAGTGGTAAAGAGTTTCCATTTCATTTCAATTCAATTCATTTATGCCTTAATTTTTTTTACGTGGGGGGCGAGGCAATGGTAGAGAGTAAGGTGGGGCGGCAACGAGCGCGGCGTCAAAGGGCACAGCTGTGCTGCACGATGTGCTCTAGGTGCAGCAGGGGCGGCGAGGTGATTGGGGCTAATGCGAAGCAGGGGCCTCGAGGCTGGTGTGCGATGGAGAGAAGGGCGTCGCACGACAGGGTCGAGGGGGCGTGGCGCGACGCACGTTCACTAGTAGTGCTACAGAACATCACTTAATCGCACTAGTTTTTACTAATGTCTAGGTTAGCTTTTGGGTATTGCCCTACTTTCTTCGCTGCTGCTACATAACGAAGTCGTATCACCATTTTTACATACTTTCTGACTTTTTCGGTCCTCAAATAGTACCCCTATAATTGAAATATGCCTGTAAGAATATTACAGAAGAGTAAAACATGCAAGTCCAAATTTGCATGTAATTTTGCAATGCATGCAAATTTTCGCTGAAAAATTTGGACTGTGTGGACGAAAATCTTGCTTGTAAAAAGTACTTATCTATGCATTCAAATTTATTAATCGTACAAGTGTTCTTGAAGCAATGAAATTACTTCAGTTCGATACCAGGAGAGGATGGTTATTAGAGGTATTTCCGAAAATTCTACGTACATCCAGCAAAATGGGGAATGGCTAAAAGTTACAAATGCATGCTTCTTTATTGACCATATTCTTTCTCTCAGGGATGTTTTCTCAGCATGCAGCACGTAGGCAGGGAGCGTACTCGCGTGTTCTCATTCTAGAAGGCGCACAGCTGAATGGATTAATTTGTTGCACATATACTCCCTCCACAAAATGAAAGTGATTTTGTAGTATGACCACGAATATTAGATGAATGATGTTCTTGAGTTCATTTCTAGCAAAAATATTCTTATCGTCACATACACACACGAAAACAATCCTCACTCTCCTTCGGTATAAACAGTTTGTTGAATCAAGTGCTAATGACGTATGTCCCAGTGTATTAATAGATTATGCGAATGTTTGGTAGTATTAAACGATTGCTCCAGAAGATTCAACGAAATAGAATATTAAAAATGTCACTATAGTATTTCAATAGCAAATACTGTACTTTTCCAAGTGAAAATAAATTAACATTTACTGTCTGTGCGAATATTTATTTTGAAAAACAGTGAAAAAAATTAACCAGAACTCGTACCACAAGTAAAGTTATAGTCCTAGACGGCGTATTACCGACTTATATTTTTTTTTTAAGTGAAACTTCGAAACAATAAATAAATCTTTAACTTTCACTAGATGTTTCGTTATAAATGAGGAAATAGGAACACTATACTTATATTACAAATCCACCTAATTATACTTAATCAACGTTAAAAGTTCTTTCAAAAATGCGAAAAGTACTTAAACGCAATTCACCAACGAGAACGATTCAAAATTGAGAAGAAATTCAAAAACTAAATATGAACGTCAAAGAAAAATTTCGCATAGCTTTTCATTAAAACTAATGCTTTGCCACCAGTTTCCAAAGCGTTGGCGACACGGCGCGCCCGAGAGGAGCGCGGTTGGCGGTGCGGTGCCGCGAGGACGCCGAAGGCTGGAGGTCACCGGCGCGACCTTGCCACCTCCACAACCGCCGCCGCCCACTCGCCTGGTCCCCGCGCCCGCACCCGCGCTCGCCTCCACGCGACCCGTGGAATGCAGATTTCACTCGCTCACTCACTCCGCCAACACTCAGTGATCCTAATCACTTGTGAAACAAATGTTCCGGAGGGTGCCTCGTCATATAGTGGTCGGACCATCCACCTGACAGCGGCTGGGTTTGACACCCGATGGAGACGGTTTCTCAACACTAAGTAGACAGCTAGGTCAGATTCAGCTGTCTGGAGGAGAATTCCAGAGGTCGACTGCTCTAATCGGTAATTTTCCGTGGTTTCTCCAATCAACACCAGGCGAAAGCCTTACCAGTACCCTAACAACGGACCACGGACAACGCGCGATTTTTCCTTCCACGTCCTCATCCTATCATTTTCCCTTACATACTTCCACATGTCGGGGGCTTAGAGCTTGTCCAGACTGGCGCAGCATCCCTCTGAGGGAGACACTTGGAGAGGGAGTGCTCCGCAATCCGACGGTAGGTCGGCGTCGGATCTCACCATCCAGTGAGAAAACATTCACTATACTAATTGGACTAATGACCAAAGCAGTGATTAGAGTCGGGAACCAATCCACTGCTGAAGTGAAGAGGTGGTTTAATTCGATGTGGAACCGTGTGGTTCCATACACGGTCATGTTCAATACCTCGAGTGGAATTTGGGGTGGGCAAGACGGGTATGTTGGGGCTGCTACCGTCACTCTTTCCTCTCAATACACCTTTGCTCCTTCATCACAATTTCATTCATCACAATTTCAAAAATGTAGCCCAATTTGAGAGAGAGAGAGAGAGAGAGAGAGAGAGAGAGAGAGAGAGATTGTATTGAGGATATTGTGATGTGAATGGAATAAAGAAAGAAAAGATATTCAATGTTCAGAAATTTTACTACAGATTTTTTCATTTAAATTATTTTTTTCTTTTCCCCTTGACAAGTAAAATGTCTTACTCGTATCACTCAAGAAATGACTAACTCAATATAACTAAGATGTCGCAAGTCTCATGTCAAAAGAAAATCCATATTTTATGGGTCATAAAATTGACAAAAAAAATCCATATTACTAATAAACTGCATTTCTTGAGTGTATTCTTTCCTCATATCGTCTAGAACATGGGTATCGAAAGAACAATCAAACTTGGCAATCCTTTTAGAACCTCTCTTCTTGAACACTGTCATTTAAAAGCTGAAAGCAACTCAGCGCCTCTGGATCCAATTGCCACGTACAGGTAGACACCTTGTAAGAACGGAACTCGCATAATGTAACCTTTAAAGCTGTATTTAAATTCTCCCCATGCTCGTCGAATAAGGAAAATGCAGCGAAGCGCCGGACTCTGGCAATGACTCAGGCTCGCGCCATCCTGCCAGTAGCGTACGTAGACACCCAACAGACAGTAACTAAGATTAACTATTACTTCAAATTCATTACGAAAATATTATAATTTCCTATTTAAATTACCGGTCATAAGACGTAAAATACAAATTAACAGTGTTACAACAGCACATACTTTCTACCATTATTTATAACAGCTTCGCAATATTATACTTGTACTCGAACTTGTTACCAACCAGCAAAACGTTTTTTCCCCTGCTGGGATTTCAACACAGATTCTTAGTTTTAGCACGCCATTCACGTTACACCACCAGTCTCACAGGCAAACAACAACTTTTCCAACGCTTTAAAAACAATACTTGCATATTGTCCAATATTCAAAAACTTTCTTCGACGTTATTTCAAGACCTTTGTCAAGAGATTTTAACAAAATGGAGACCCCCGCTTTAAAAAAAATTCTTTACACAATCAAACGATAAAATTTAATCTAAAATATTTGAATTCATTTTTGAAAAAAAATGAAAATGTTGAGACTCCATGTAAAGCACTATCAAAAATCAAAATATCCGCTTCAATTGTTATCTATCTCGTACAATTTTAGGTAATACAGAACCAAGATAGTTTACAGAGTTCAGAGTTATTTTTCGGAACCTCAGTGCAATGTGGAACCTCTGAATAAAAATGTCGCCGTCTTGCACCTTGACGCGCTCCCTTCGTCGGCGGCGGCGGAGGTTCGGGCGCTTGGGCGCACAGCGTGCCAGCAGCGAGTGGCAGGCAGTGCGGCGGCGGCGGCGGCGCTCGGTTTAATGACCACGCACTTCCACTATCGGCCGCAGATAAAAGCGATCGCGCGCCACAGCAGCCGGTGCCGCCACAGGCGTAGGCGCGCCGCTCGCCACGTTTCCGCCCCACCCACCGCGCACGCGCACGCGCGCCCACGCGCAACAAAAGGAAGGTGTTGTTGTTGTTGTTGTTGTTGTTGTTGCTGTTGTTGTTGTTGGTGGTGGTGGTATACCAAATTCCCACAGAGAAGGCTTTAAGAAACAGGGACATATTGTAAGTCTAAGTTCTCCTTTTACTCGTACATGGAAATCAACGATCAACTTTTGTAGTACAGAAACTGGATTTGAAAATAAAAACGATGGAAAATGGAGATTTTCACATAATATTTTATTGCGGACCATTTGGAAAGCGTAAGCGAGGAAGATCTCTTACATCAT
This sequence comes from Gryllus bimaculatus, assembly GCA_017312745.1. NCBI lineage: Eukaryota > Metazoa > Arthropoda > Insecta > Orthoptera > Gryllidae > Gryllus > Gryllus bimaculatus. The sequence continues at coordinate 4,243,473 of BOPP01000008.1, read as the reverse complement.
GCAAACAAGGAATTATAAATATTTTGAAAGAGAGAGCAATAAATGAAGATGTTAGTTATATGAAGCATTAGTTATATGGACCATTATATGAGTTATTCATATTAGAAGATTGGAGAAAATTAATTGATTAACTTGTTAAACATTGTAACGAATCGGTTAACGATTATACCTAAACAACATTTTCCTTTTCATAAACTCTGAACATTTACTATTATTATTATTATTATTATTATTATTATTATTATTATTATTATTATTTATATTATTATTACACTGACTAAATATTTGCATTGACAAAAAGATAGAAATTCTGACGCTCTCTCATTACCTGAACCTATTTCTATTTCTGGGTAATAATTGTAATTAATTATGTTCATGGAATATCAGTTTAAAAAATAGCTAATAAGTTCCATAATTTACTTAGGTACCCGAGCACCGAAAAGTTTGTACTACTTCTCGATAATCCAAATTAAGTTACTTGCCAATGGTGAATAATAACGGCTTCATTAATGTGTAGTTCCTGAATAAAATGAGAAAATATTTTTAAAACCACTCTGAAAAAATTAAGTTACCCACAAATGATCATCGTCCTATTTGCTCCTCATAAGCAGCAAAATCACAACCTTCTCGCATTGGTAACGAAAACCTCTGTTTGACACACGCAACCTCGCACGCACTATGGACCAGATCCTTTGAAAATGGGCCAAGGTTCGCCAACAGAGCTCGCGACTTATCAGCGCCTGCACAATAATTCTGAACTGAATTCCCTTCCACCATTTGTCTGAAGTCTCATAGATTTTACATTTACACAGAAAAGACATTTGGAGACAAAATACAGGTAGAAAATACTAATCTTACTCTAACATTCGTACCAAAACAAAACGACATATTTTTTTTTATAAAAGAACTTGATAGAACTGAATTTTCAATTAAAAATTACCGTTTCTCTCTTGACCTAACATTTATAATGAATAGACATCCCTGTGTTGTGTATGCCATGTCTCCTCCGAAAGGTATCGTCGTGTTGCTCTTTCTTTACACTATAATCTGTTCATTGCTTTGTAACGATAGTACGTGATCTTGGTCTAAGAAGAAGGAATAGCACTGTTTTAAATCATTTTCATAGTATAGTAATTATGATTCATCGCAAAAGGGTGATATCGCGTTAATCATATGATGTGGCAATTAACATATCTAACGAAATAAGAACATCAGAAAAATGAGGCAGAATTCTTCTCGCTCGATTAACCACACCAACGAAATTTTTTAAAAACACAGGACAAATATATCGATTTTGTGAACGATAATATTTTAAACTTACGCATAGCACAGATCAAGAGAATGAGAGCACACATAATTAAGCCTTCATTAGAAATAATTCCCGAAATAACACGTTGATAACACGATTTCGCTAAAATACCATTGAGATTTCTTGTACATGTCATAAATGTACATAAAATAAATACTAATGAACGATTCACTTCCTCATTACACTAATACAAAACTGGTGTTACACAAAGCACACGATTGTCCTTGTCAAGAAACAATACCTTTTGATCTGCATATTTGAAATTTTCATATTAGCAATTGCAATATGCATAATTGAAATATGCTTTATTGCAATATACCGCATTGCAATATTATAAAAAAATATTACAGCATAATGGTTACATACGTAAAAGCAAACCTAAAATCCTAATTTCATGAGGACTGTGACTGAAAACTAAATTAATTTTAACTCTGTAGATATTCTACACCACATTCACCTGAGTGTAGCGGACGCTGCGTCTCTATTAGTCGATGCTACGCCATTTTTATTCATAATTACCGATGCTATTTTAATGAACGCCTATCCGAATTATAAAGTATCCCTGAATGAATGCGTTGGACGCGGCCCCGGGCCGGGGCCCCGCTGGCAACGGCCGCCGCGCACAAAAGGTGCGCGGAGCGAGCGCGTGCTCGCCGGCCCGGGGTTCGAAGGGGCGTCGCCGGCGCGGGGTCGAACACGCGGGGCGCCAGCGGGGCGCCGGCGGGGCGGAACAGAGCGGGGCACGGCGGGGGCGCCAGGGGGCAAGTCGGCGGGCAGTGTTGATAAACGGCTGAGATGTCAATGTCATGGGGCATTAATTTTGTAACGGCCCGAAAGTGGGCTGGACGTAATTAATTGCCAGCACCTGCAGCGGATGCATAAATAAATGTAGCAGTCGTTGCGCGCGCTGAATGGCTTTCATATTATGCGGCGAGCCGAATGAAGCTTCCGATGCGCCGCGCTGCTGGCGGGGCAGGCGCCTCGACGCAGCCTGCAACTCAAAGCGGGACTCGCGCCTTCGCGGGGGCCGCGCCTCGCACGCGATCCAAAGATTTCGCCGAGTACTCACGAGGAGGGCGGTTCGTCTCCTGATGCGCACACCACATACGCTATCAGCCATGTGGCTAAAATAGCGGCATGATACGAACGTGATCCTTTGCTGAACTAAAATTCAGCGAGATGAATTTCAGTGAAGCCAGTAAAATGATTTTTTGGCTTTTGTAAAAAATAATAATATTTCTTACAAAATCCCATATTTAAAACGTCTCAAAAATTGTACTTTGGAGTTTCAATTATATACTCTAATACCCTCTGGAATACCTCTTTCATGATCACGTAGATTTAGATTCTTTGTTGACCGTACAATGTTGTGATGTTATTTAATCGTCTTCTTTGATGGGTTTCCCGGATGATGACTGATGCGTGAACTGCTGTCGTTCTTTCAGGTTTAACATTCAGTACGTTTCAGCGATTATATTTGCGTATCTAATAGTTTGCGATTTAATACGCACACAACATATAGATTATATCAAACACAAAAAAATAAATTCAGCTATTTCACTTCGCAAATGCGCCTATGATGGTAAAGGCAAACGTAGAATTCTTGTGTAGGTTTTCTAAACTAGTTCCGGACTGATGAAATTTAAATAAATTGTCAAATCACGAAGTTGTGCTAGAAATTACCGTGTTACAATTCTTAATTTTAATATTCCTTAAATTATTTACTGTACGTTTAAAAATAAACTGGTCGTCACTCTGCATTTAAGTATCTATTTAACACTTTACATAAAGGTTTCCAAAGACATTTTTACTCGAAATAAATCAAAGTTTGGTCGATATTGCAATTTCATACATACAATTTTTCAGATACTATTCACAATCTGCAGGGCTGTGACAGTCACTATGACAAATTGTAAAGATATGATTTAATCTCCACACATTGCATTTCATTGACTCCCAATAATGTATGCAACTTAAGTCAAAGGAAATAAGCAACTTCATTACACAAAATGCTCAACGATATGCGTGTTCTTAATTTTACTAGAAGCCTAATTGCTTTTTCGCAAACAATAGCACAATGCGCCGCCAAAGAGCACTTTTCAATACCCTTTCGCAACCCGTTCTTGTTGACACATTATACCCATCCTGCAACCACGATTTCATGCATCATTAATTTCTTCTAATTCTTCCGTAATCCGTTGACCCTCGCCCACAACCACAATGTACATTCCTGAAGTTGTCACCCAGAGAAAGAAAAGAGACGGCGCTGAAGGAGAGTCTCGCCATCGACAACAAAACGGAAGGGGCGGCGGGCTCCTGTTTTTTGTAACGCGAGTGCGAAGGCGGGCGGAGGGCGCACGTGCGCCGAGTGCCATCTACCTCGTCACGGCGAACGCCTAGCGCCGGCGCCTCTCTGGCGCTCCGCCTTGCGCCAGCCCCATTCAACCAGCGGCGGCACAGTGGGGCCAAACGACAACACATTACGTGCGACTTCCAAGCAAGTGTTTCAAAAGGAAATGTTTTAAAATGTAAAATGTGCATAAAGAAGAAGACGCACTGAATATATTGGCTATATGCTATCACTGGCTGGAAGGTCGTAGGGTTCGAGCCTCGGAAGAGTCCAGGAAACACAAAATAATCTGTTAATCAGTCAATATTACTGTCTTCTCTCGTAGTGAGATGTGCTCGAATTTCATTCGAAATAATAATTTACTCAGAATAAATGTTTCGATCTCGTGACCAAGGACTATTCTGTTCTACCTCCTGAGTAGTACAGTACGTAATGTTTGGTTAAAAATAACGAAATAAACAGGTTATATTTTCGTTTTTGGAAATATTTACAATTAATGAAGCAAATCAGTGCAAATAGATTGCAAAAATAATGCAAATCGAACAGACTTCTCTAAGCAACCGCCACCGAGATAAGAATGTTTCAACAAGAATTTGCGTTTTTTAAAGGAAACTCATTTTTTGAATTTCCTTGGGATAATCATATTCATAGAACATGTAGAATACATTACAAGTTCAATGACATACATAGAATACTCTAATAGAATCGAGAAGAATAGACCAATGCCATCAGTTGTTTTTTTTTTTTTCGTAACAGCACCTTGCCGCCCAGTGCCACGAGAGCAACGGGTGGCCCTGCGCGAGAGGAGAACGTGACCCGAGCGAGCAACGCCCGGGCTGCCCGGGGCGCTAATGCCATGCACGCCCATGCACCTCACCCTCTGCCTAAGGGCTCTCTTGCGCAAGCGGCCGCGGCAAGGCCAGAGTTAGAAGGTGCCGTTGCGTCCAATCACTCTTCAAGCAATTTGTGTTTCCAACATATCGATGGTTTCAGTGAAGATTTGGTACAATTCCAGGATTTTGAAGGTATGGAGTAATACAATGTTCTACAATGTATTCAATAAAATATCCGTCTCTGAATAAATGTTTAAAAGCTTATTTTATAATTGTTATTATATTGTAATATTAGTTTACGATGTTTTGTGAATCTTTCACATTTTTGTTTTTAAAACAACTATCTTTTGCATCAATAATTCAAAGACTTAGAGAAAACAATTAATTCAATACCTATTTCAAACCTACTGCATTAATATAATATAATAGCTATTTCAGCTCATATTTCTGATAAGCTGTATATATCAAAACAATTTGCGACAGAACCGTCCCTAGAGATAAACGGCAATGATTGATATTTTATGATTTTGCGAGAGACAAAAAGTAGAAAGTGAAACTCATCACCACACCTTCTCCACAGCTCATTGACATTTCAGTAATTTTCCAATAAAGTTTTCGAGAAAGACGCCAGTATATGTAATGGAAACGATTGCAGAAACCTCAGGGTCAAATCCGAAATGTTTCAGGACGACCATTATATCCTCATTAAGCTTCACACAAATTTTCGAAAGTTACCTCCTCAATTCGTAAGGTAACTTCACCACAACGTCAGAATGAAATCCATTTCATGAGAATGTGGAATACGCAATATTGAGGATGCAAATTTTCCACGTAATTGGTAGGGTTCCATTAACAGGAACACCACTCCTTCGATATCAAGGGCCATTAATAGTCCGGTAATGATAGATGACTTGAACGGGTTGCGGGGAGGTCAATTGGCCGCCTCTTCATTTCAGGGCAAATGCAAATAAATAACATTCGAACAAAGCATAAAAGATAAGTCATCCTGCAACAAAAAATGTTTTGATCAATAATGAATTGACCGAGTAAATGATGTTTCCATGCAGTCACTCAACTTAGTGTCTATTCAAAACAAATATATGCCTGACAAACTGATATACGATGTACTAATATACTGTCTATCATACTCGCGAATTTAATTACACAATGCATATGTTCTCAGCACCGAACCATGATGAAAGGGTGCATCGGTAATACTCTTCAACAATTAGTACACACTGATGTGGACTGAGCGAGAGGGATTTTGAAAATAGCCGGAGAGTGCAATCTATCTATCGAATTGCAATATTACAGTACGAACTTAAGTCATTCTCTTAAATTTCGGATTGTTTACATCTTCGTCTTTTCTTAATAGAGTCCATAACGTCCAAGTCTAAACTGTATCATCCGCCGAAGTGTTTTTTGTCGAAACTGTTATGTCCGTCTCAATCTGCTATTTTCATCGAGTGACCGACAAAGTGATTGCTCCTGCAAAAATCCATCCATCGTTTTAAGATAATCTGTCATTGTAAGGTGAATCGAATCTCTTCGATTGCTGCTGCGCGGAGAGTTTTCTTCGCCCGCGGAAATAGATCTCGGCGACTGCAAAGTAAACAATTCAAACGGTAAAAAATGCATAACATGTACTCTTCTTTTACTTTCTACGACGCAACACATCGATTCGAGACTTAGACTACTATTTGTTGCACCTCTGCAACACGTCCCTTAACCCCTCTTAGGAATTGGGTGTATTGTAGAAATCATCCGTTAACTTTTTGTCTCGTCACGTCGCAGTCGGCCAGTGCCTTTTATCCCTTCGGCCAGCGGCTCGGCGCCGTTAGTAACCGGACTTCCCAGATTCACCCGCCCAGGAATCCGTGTTGCCTCGAACTGCTTAACTTCCGTGACTTTACGGAGCGCAGTTAAGTACATAATTCGACTAACGACACCGGTCTCTTCATATAATTCTCGAAATAATGTCCAGACTTTCTGGAAGATCAGCCTAAGAACGGGAGCCGAAAAATAATTATTAAATATGTTTGTTTCTATGTATCTGAGTGTTTCTTTGGCATCTTTCGGCCCATTATGTACTAGTAAGCAGCAACAGCGGGTTATTTCGGTAATCGTTCTTTACAAATATTAACAACAAAAATGGCGGAGATGGGAGCAGTGGCGGATGATAGTAGTGGTGGCGAAGATAGTGGTGGCAGCGGTAGCGGTGGCGGCGGCGGTGGCGGCGGCGGCGGTATGCGGCGGTGACTGGCGCTTTCCACAAGCGCATTGTGTGCTAAGCGCCGTCGCCTCGCCTTTCCACCCCCTGCTCCGCACAAGGAACGTGTAAGCGCATGTGCGAGCGCATGCTCGAACCAGCGCACTCGCACTCGCGAAAGAATCACGCGCAAGAAACTTTGCGGACGCCAGTTTGTTGAAAGAGACGGTCTCCATTCCTATGAGTTAAGTTTCAATAATTCGTTTACGCTAGTGTTAGTTAATGAAAAGTAGATTCATTGATTGCAGTTTTACCGGCAAATCGTCTTCCATACAATCAACACAATTCTTTAAAATTTCCTTAATTTTAGTTGCAAAAAAAATTGAATAGTCTAAAACATTCATTCTTTAGAACTACATTTTTTTAGGATTTATTGCACATGTACTACAGCAAACCGTTTCTACTAAAAAAGATTAGTTTTATAAATCGCTATTTATATTAATAACAAACAATAATTCTTCATTAAATTACAATCGATGCATGTACTATATATCAAACTTTTCACATCGCTACTCTCTCTTTTCGGACATTTTCAAGAAAAAAACCCACAAACGTGTTGCAACCAGAAAGAAGCCACCCTAGGTCATCAACAACAATTTCGTGAAACACTTTAATACAGTAGATGCAGCAATTGACAGACACCTCCCTGCGGAATAGCTAATACGATCTGTTGAGAGTGGGAGCCGAGCCGTGTACAGCCATTCGTCGTGCGACAGCGTGACCATTCGTTCTACAGCCCGGTTCTCCCCCCCCCCCGCCCCCGCACAGGCGATCACCATCTTTTCTTACACTTCAAGAAGTTCCTTTGCGGTCAGCATTATGCGTATCACAGTGGCGCACGTTTACTGGTCACTGGTATATTATATAAGTACTATCAAACACTGGAAAAAATTCCAGGAGGCAATCCTCTACGATACGGGTATAAATGTTGATCCCAATGTAAAGCAAATATGTCAGTTATGGTCGTGACGTACTTGGAAAAATTGTGGAACATCTGCTGTATCTGCTAGAATTTTTTTTCATGAAATTGTGTTCTTTTTGTTGACGACCTAGGTAACTTAACTTTCTGGATGAGCTTCGTATCAAGAGAGTGAGTGTCCGTCTCCGTGGTTGGTAGAACTCGATATCCTCCGCAACAAAATGCACTTGAAAGACCAGGGACGATCATTCACATCCTGGACGGAATTCAATATCGCGACCCTTTGGAGAGAAGTGTTGAGTCGGTACGGAAGTTAGTCACCTAATACCGGCATGTTTCTTCCATCTACAGTAACTCAATTAGTACCAGTAACGGTGTCCGAATGCAACGTCGGACAGCAGGCCAGACGGGGAAACTGCGTCGGCGACGGCGGCAGGACAAGTCGGGCGCCCCCCCCCCTCGGCGCCCCTTACGGGCCACCACCCTCGCCGGACACGGGCCCACGTGCGCCTTAAACGCGCTGTTTGGCGGCGAGCGCGCATGGTAAGTGGGTTAAAGGCGACGCGGGACGCGCCTGCCGCGCAATTACGAGCCATTAACGCCGGTCCGGATAGTAATCCTCGGCCGCTAATTGGTTTGTTGTTAGCAGCGGGCAGCGGCCGGAAACGCAGGGGCTGCGCTCCGCCCCCAGCGCTGCGCCGCGCGAGGGGCGCCCGCCGGCCCTGCCAGCCCCACGCCCTTGCTAGTGCGATGACACCTGTAGGCTCTTGAGGTCCAGAGGCGCCCTCAAGGAGCCGAAGGCACTTTTACAAATGTATAATACCAATCTCTTTCGGACAGGCCTCCTCTTTGAAACTTGGGTAGCTATAGGTACACATCGGATGACAATTCTGATGATGATTATTCCCTTGTCTGATTTATCTGCTAGTACAGACTTAATAATAAAAGTTTTCACATGCGCATTCCACATGCAATAGCACTTACACTTATCAGAATAATATGGTCGATTAACACAAATTAAAGTACACTTTCGTTTTAATGTTTTCACTTCTAGTTATTCATAAATATAGTTTTTTTTACTAATTTACTGTGGTAAAAAAAAAGGCATTCAATATCTCAGCTCAATAAATTATATTCATCTACAAATAAACAAAAATTAATTTTAAATTCAGCAAAAATAAAAAAAATTCTTCAAACAAACTTCGATTTAGCATCGATAGACCTATAGATTCCTGTAAGAAAGATCGTGGTTGTTCCACACATGTTAATATCATAAAACTCATAAAACATCCTTGTCTTAATCGCGATTTTTGAACTCTCCCCTTCGCAGCGTGGTCCCAAGTAATCGATATTCTAAAGTTGGATGCACCTCAATGTTAAGATTTGTCAGCTCTCTAAGATAACTTGATACATGAAAATGTGACGATTCACAATGAGTCGGGAATGAAGGAAGAGAAACAGGATGCAGAGGTGTCAAGGAGGAGAGTTTCAGCGAGGACGCGCAGCAACCGGCAATCAGCCACGCATGCGACGACCTGCGAGTGTGCGATTCTCGATGCCACTTTCGCGCTTTGACTCCAGCAGCGTCCAACGTCTGCCTCCCTCCAGCAGGCGCTCGCTCACCGCCCGGGCCACATCGGTGCACCACTCGCATTCGCAGGTCGCCCCGTACATTCTATCGACTATCGTGCAGGCTATCTTGCGACTGCCCGGTAAGGAAGGGCATTTTTCCCTACAGCTTCTACCAATTTCCTGGGTCATCTTAGAGCATTTTTTCAACGGCAAACGGCTGACTTGAATGTGACTCTTTCGAGCAACGCTCCTACATTTTGCACGGCGGTATTCAGACAACTGATTTCACATTGCTCTGTCCTAATAGAGACACTCAAAGAATCATCAGTTGTTGTGAACACACACTAGCACTGCATTTCTTTCAAGCGACAAATAAAATTATATAATTAGATAGTATTTCTTTTAGTAAAAAAATAGTCGCAATAGCGTCTGCCCCAACCCTTGTATTAGAGAATTTATATTATTTTTCTTCCTTTTCCTCAAATTAACACAATGTGACTTAGTTGTTCGTGCAATCAGCAATTAATTTTCGCGATGTATATAATAGTGTTATATGCTATTCAAAATTAAGAATAACTTTTGACAAGAAATGTTTAAAGAACACGATGCAAAATATTTCTGAGATCAGGGAAGACCATTTGAAAAGCAAAATTTTACGAACAAATTTTGAACACAAATTCGCATGGTGTGATCATAATTCAAATCCGTATTATCAAAAACGGAGGACGGTTATGCTAACTTCTAATGGAATCCGAAAAAGTAAAGAAAACGAAAACATGACTTTGAAAACGAAAAACGATTAATTTGAAGCGCAAGAGAGAGAAAGTGATGAAAAACCGATGAAGGAAAAGGCACTCCGTACGAAGTAGTGGCGGTATTGAATTAATTTCGACGTCATTCCTTATAGATGCGAAAAACCCTTGAACGTCCTTGAAAAATGTACCGAGAACATGAAAAGGCGGCATGAAAACACGTACTAGCCCCCCCCGCCCCCCCCCCGCGCGCCGGCCGCGTCGCTGCGTGCGGTGGCGTGCTGGCACCGAATAACGCCGCAATTTACTTCCTGATAATTCGTCGAGCAATAAAAGCAATCACCGGACTTTTATATGATGGCGTGGTAACACGCACCGAGAGGCGTGTGCCGACAGCGAACGAAGTGATTTGGGAACGATATTACCCCGCAGAACTGAGATTCCAAAACTCTTCCTTTGATTCTTTCGCAAGAAAGTATCGCTTTGATAACCATCTCATCCCACGATTATTTTAAATAATGTTGCAGAAGGAAACAAAGTATACTTGCAAGATAAGAACAGTTTTGATAAAAATAAATGTTCGCATTCCAAACAAGTTGAATTACTTATTTCATCAGTTTGAATCCCATTGTAGGGACCACATTGTAGGGAGCACACGAGATACGGACACCCATAATACATGCTTTACGGAAATAATGCGCCTATTTTGTCGCTTCAAAGTGATCATTATATTAAAAAAGAAAAAAAAGAAAATTCATTGGTCGTAGGTAAAATAATTGCTGGAAAGAGAAAATACTTCTCTGTTCCTCCTTTCCCCTTTTCCTCTTTCTTAAAATTCAGAGCACATTCATACTAGAAAATAAACATTTAAAAACACCAACTAAAATAAAACATAAAAAGTAAATGCGCGAAAGTTACGCAGAGAGCCTTGAATGCAGACACTCGCCTTAGAATGAAACAACAACGAATTCCTAATGTAGCCTTTATCGAGTCTACCACGATCGAAGTCCTCGATGAACGATGCATCATGAGCTGTGACGAGTTTTACAACAGATGTGCTCGCTAGTATACACCGTGGATCGTAAATGCACTTGTGCGTGAATTACTGGGAAACGCGAGATAATATGGTCATTGCCTCCTAGTAGCTACAACTTTGTAGTCCCCTGCGTATCAGCAGATGAGCGTGTGTCCCTTAATTGATGCATTCATTCACTGAACACGTGATCTGGTATGTTATGGCTGAAATTATGACAAATTGCAAAAAGTGCATCAGGTAGCATACGTAATTCAAGAATACATTGAATTTCAAGCTTTGCGTTGAATATACTGTTATTAATGTAATTGTTTTCAAACAAGATACTATCCAGCACGTGCATCTAGTCACTCTATCGTCATTCTCGGATGTCTAGAAAGATAATATTTGTTATTGTTAGTCCAAAATGATAAGGAGAGCGAATGGTTCTTAAATTTCCGAAAGAACAGAAAGAAATAATGAGAAAGAAGAAACCCCAAGTTCTATTGAGAGATTGGCTTTGACCGAGAGCGCACTCAGGCGACCAAACATGAACGGAAAACTTCGTCACTGCAACCCATAACAGACTAATAAGGTCCAGCGTGATCAGAGAAGTGCATTTACTCGAAAAATACAAATAAATGCCCAGAAATAATTCTGGCGGACTGCATATGTCACTGAAATCTCTCATTTCTTTGATTTCTTGGTTTTGTTTTGCATATGACCAGGACAGTAGCACAGCAGTTCAATATCTAAACTATTTAACTATGAACACAATGCATTCGCCCAATTGCACCCACCCAATTGTTGTTGAATCCGTTCCATTCCTCGTTCCCCTCACTGGGGTGAACAGAACTGCTGTGGAGAGATGACGTTATTGCCCAGCGCTGAACGAGCTGGCTCAGTGGTGGGAATGGAAAATGATAAAACTAAAACATTAAATTCTCATTTGATTTTTTTCCTTTTTTTCTAGTATGCATCTCATCAGTTCATTAAAAATAGAAGAATAGTTAGTGCCTTATCTTCTACGGTATGTGTTCACGAAGCTCGCTTGTCGGGCGTAATCTCGTGAACAAGGAAGGTTGTGACCATGAGCAGCGTATGACGCAAGCACAACTGTCTCTTGTATTTACCATATCATCACAATTCAACGGGTTTTACAGCTTGTCTTTCAAGCCAGTTGTTCCCAATTTTTCCGACATACGGCACCCTACACTCCCGTGCTGCGTAGTACCTTATTACTGCGAGTACCGACTACTTTTGATGGTTCATCGAATTCATTGTAACTAGTAGTACAAACGGGATTTTGATATTAACTTTATAAGTTTATGAACGATACTGAAAAATTATTATTGAAAAAGCGCCGACAACAATTAATAATTTAGTAACTTTCGTATAAGACTCACGGACAAATGTTCCATACTTTTGAAAATGAATATTTTGAAGAGAGATATTTACGTTTACAAATAACATATATCAAGTTAAATAATTTAAATAATTGTAGGCTAGTTAATTAAATCTCCTATTAATGTTATGCGAAAAACTCACCCACGTTTAAAAAAAAGAGAAGACCGCAACTATGTATTGACATTATCTCTGTCAAAATTTTAATTAAAATTTAATAATATTATTTTATAGAATTCATAATGTTATTGTTAATGTTAATGTTAAAGTTACTTAAAATTAAATTAATTTAAAAAATAATACATATAATAAATGGGCAAAACTATTTCAAAATAAATGAAAAGTGATATTTAAAAAATCATCATTTGATAAATAAGTTCTGAAGCAAGTGTCAAAGCCACTTATTTCGTAGTTGCTACTACGTTCAACTCATTCTGTCAGACAATCATGTTTGAGAGGAGGAGAGAGAGAACTCCCAAAACTTTATACATCATATCATGTTCGAAAAGGGAGAGTACATTTCAAAAGAAGCCTTCTCGAAATCGGTTATGAACCATAGATAACTGTTAAACAGAACGCATTCGAAGAAAAATGACCGGTTTCATGAGATTTAAAACTCAGCCATATCCGTATTTTATAAATGGGGAATAGTTGAGTCAGGTAGATCTATTAACTAGAGGTCAATTAAAAGAACGTTCTTAAACAATTAGCGTTTCATGATTGCTCTGATTTCAGCCAACGAATGAGATGTTAGGCGATTGTCTCGCCTTTATTCATCCCCTTCCTTCGACATAGGCGCAATCAATTGTTTTCTCGCACATCCACACTGGTCATTACTTCACGTGTGAACGAGGTTTGAATGTGCACGGAAAACTGACAACAAAAAACAAAGATGCAGAGTACTTAAGTTCCATGTCCACAATTATGGACCAAGCTTACTCACTCTGTGAGTGTAATGAAAAGAGGAAATCATCATAGACGGATTATTTGGTTTACTTCTTATGTACCCACGGAGTAACCCAGAGAGTACGGATAAGTGACAAATAATGGAAAGAATGAAGAATATTCATTCATGGGATTGTAAAAAAGCTATTCTTTCAGCTACCACCATCTGGTTCCCGTCTCTCATTTACTCCTTCCAGACTCATACATTGTAAAATTATTTTGTAATAGGGTAACTATCATCAAAAATTTCGAAAGTCTGTCCGATAACCATCTTAAAATGACTTACGAATGCTGATGCTAATACGTTTACTAATAAAATACTAATACGGTTACGAATACTAATACGTTTTTAATGAACTGAATAAACAATAAAAAAAATTGAGTTAATAACAGAGGATGAGACGATGTTCAAACAACTAACCGTAAAATACAGAATAATGAATTTCTTTTTGCACGCCTATTCTAAATTATGTTAAAGAAATCTTTAAATGAAGAATGCTCTATCGAAACAGTGAGTGGTTCTGTGTCAAATAACATTTATTTCAGTTTTTTTTTCTTTTGTTTTTTTTTCTCTTCTTCTTCAACATATATCAGAAAATGTCGAGTGAAGCTCTGTGGAATTAACCAAGTATACATTCATGACTAAGGGCGTTTCTCTGGACGGTTGAAGCCTTGAACGCCTTTCGGGACAATCTACGCATCAGAAGATAAGGACTTAGGAGAGTGCTAAACACTTAAAACAGCTGAGCCATCAGTTTGCCAAAGGTTGGAGCTCAAAATTAGAAAATTTTTCTTCAGCAATCATCAATTACCCAATATTAGATGAGTAAGGTATTTTATATCTATAGAAAATGTGCAACTTGCGCATGTGTCCAACCTTTCCCACTAGTTTCAACGTAAGCGCAGGTGATGTATGAACAAAACACACCTACAGTTCTATTTCTTTGTAGGAGATGAAGCGTCAGGCAACATCCAAGGAGTAGAAAAAACGAGATGTGTTCGCTTTTCATTTAAATGGACTTGTGTGTTATAAGAGTGATGGATTGGAAATTTCCGCTCATACATGTTAAACTGCAAAAGGACCACAAAAGTACTATAAAATCGAGTACGATAAGAAACAAGTGAAGTCAAATGTTTCAATATTATCCGACATCATGACGTAGATACAAGGAAACTGAGCCTTCCAGATGCATTGAATTTCAATAGATCACTTTTAATCAGTTGAGAACCACACAAGAATCCATAATTCGCGTGTATGAGTGAAAAATGAGCAGATATGTTTTTTTCTGCCACTGAGTGCATGAAGCAAAGCAAATCGGATAATACAAAATGAGGGTAATAAATTTAAAGAGAGTTTATAAATCAAAGTGCAATATAATTAAAATGACACATCGCGTATAAATTTTATTGGCTGACAGAGCATCGGCGGCACATCGAGAAACTAAACGCAAGACGCATCTTGGAGAGAATATATGGGACCCCGTATGAGGACCAATTTAGGTGGACGTACGACGGCCTAAGAAAAAAACCAAGAACAGGAAACTTGAGAGGTAAAGATGAGCAACCTAGCGAAGGACAGCACTCACTTCATTAATAGGTTACAATTCGAGAAGAGGAACGAAGAAAATAAGTCAGAAAAAGAGACACAAATTTTTAAAAGTTAAAGAAAAAATATAAAACAGTTGACAAAAACGGGGGAAAAATAATGCAAACATGAGAACGAAAGAATAGGTCACGAAAAAATGAAGAGGAAATGAGAAAATACATTACTGAAAAAACAAACAGAAGAAAGAGAAATATATCAGGGAAAAAGAGTATAAGCGTAGGAAAAGAGGTAAGACAATTTTAAGGATAAAGGGCGTTGACACCTAATATGAAAATGAGAAAAAATAAATTAAGATAAAGAAATGAAAAAACTAAGAATAAAACCCGAAAAAAAGAAAAATCGAAGGGTAACTAAAACTCCACCGATTCGGTCAGTAAGCATTTTTCGCCCGAATCCCACAAACGTGAGCGCGAGGAAAAGAAAATGAGCCGGAGCATCCACTAAGCTCCTCCGATTCCTCCAGCAAGCCCAATCCGCACGAGTCTGCGAGGAGCGAGCCCGAGAAAAAGGAAAACGAAAAGAAGGAATCCTCCGATTCCGCCACTGGATCCCGTGCTGCGTACGCTGCGCCGCGCCGCGCCGGCGCGTATTTCGGGTTGGCGGCGGCGGCGGCGGCGGCGGCGGGGGTGGCGGGTGGCCGGAGCTGGGAGCCCGGCGGGCGTGGGTGAGCGGGCGCGGAGGCGGCGCCGCGCCGGCGGGCGGGGCGTAGGCGGGCGTCGCGGCGCCGTCGCGGCGCGGCGCACCACCGCCGCCGCCGGAGCTCCTCCGCAGCGCGGCACGTGGCGGCGACGGCGGCGGCTGGCGCCACGTGCGCGGCACGACGCCCGCCCGGCCCGCACGCACACGCGTCGCCGCACAGCGCAGCGCCGCGAACGTGCGGCGGCGCCCGACGTGCGACCGCGCCGGATGGAACGGCACGGCGCCTGGCCACTTGCAAATGCACTCACTGCACTCCACCGAAGGCGCAAAGGCCTGGCGAGGATTGCACGGCCTCAACAGCTTCACGCTGAATAATATTTCACAGACACAATGTGCGTGATGATACACGCTGTCCTTTGCACACTGACGGTGCCATCGATCAAACGATGACGGAGATAACGACTGTCATGTCCCCATTAGCTGTGAGAGCGTCTCTAATATTCGATCATCAACACAAGTTTCAAAACAAGACACTCCACTTTTGTAATAGAGTGCAAGCATACAGTGCATAGGACAGGGACTCCAAGAGAATCCCTCGAATGCAGTCCGCGATACTGCCCACGTCGCTTCACTATGGGGAATCGCTGAGTTTACGATGTGATAAAGGCAATATGCAAATAGGCAACTTCTAGCACTAATGTGCTCTATCACGTCAAACCCCTCATAAATAATGACGAATGCTGCAGTTTAAAAACCACATGGTAACGCGGTATGTCGTACTTAGAAGAACGTTTTCATGAAGGCTGAAATATCACAGCATACATTCACCAGGATAATCTTTGATTGAAACTCATGCAAAAGACATCATTAAAATAGATTGGGGTTTGGGAATATAATGTACAGGAAGAGTGAGAAATGGAGAGCGAACACACAACTGTGGCGTTATTCGGGAAACCGCAAGGCAGCAAGCCGTGGCGCGAGGGGTCAGGCTCTGATGCGGATTTGCGGGCCGAGAAAGACGGCGTGGGAGGCGCGCGGCGGGCGAAGGCATCGGCGGCGGCCAAAGGTCGGAGGAGCGGCGGGCCGGCGACGGTCCCTACTGCGCCGCGGGTGGCAGCGGTCCCCGGTCCCGAGCCCGCGGCGGGCGGCGCCTGGCGCCCCGCGGCACGGACCAACTCGCTTTGCGCGCGCGGGCTTACCCTTCCAGCCGGCGGAGCTGTTGCTGTCGCCCTTGTCTTTGAAGTAGGGCACGTTCTGCACCATCCACTCGTAGATCTGCGACAGGGTGAGCCGCTTCTCGGGCGCCGACGTGATTGCCTGCGTGATGAGGTCCGCGTACGACAGGTTGCCCCACGCGTTGCGGCGGCTCGAGTTCTTCTTGGCGGCGGTGGCAGCGACGGCCGCGGCGGCGGCCGCGGCGCCCGGCAGCTGCATGCCGCGGCGGCGGCCGCGCGGCCACGGCGGCGCCATGGACCGCGTCGGGCGCGCCCAGGCAGCCGGAGGCCCGCCGCACTTGCCTAGCCCGGGCTCCTCCTTGATGTCCACGAAGTTGTCGCGGCGCGGCAGCGGCCACGTGTTGGAGCGCGCGCGCTGCTGGGGCTCGAAGCCGCGTCCAACTCGCCCAGCGGCGGCTCCATCATGCTGGCGGCTGCTGGAGGCGCTGCTGCTGCGTCTGCTGCTGGTGGGCGAGCCAGCTCTCCGGAACACCCCGCGAGAAACTCACTGCCAATGCACTGCGGCGGCAAGGGGTCCGTGTTGCGATTTGCGCGGCTCACTGACACGCGCCCGCAGGCGCGACACCATGTCCTCGGCCACCACCCGCAGTGTTTTTGTTTGTTTATGGGCGTGAGCAAGCGGCGTGAGCGCGTGCAGAGGCCGTCGCTGCGGTCCGGGGGGCTGTACGTGGCCGCGTGGGCGAAGGGGCGCTGCGACGCGCGAGGCCGGGGGCGCGGCGCGTGGGGGCGAGCGCGCGGCGGAATCGGGCTTCTGACGGAGCGCGACACACTCGCTTCGGACGCGCGCCCTGCTCCGTCTGCGCGCCGCGCCACGAGGCGGCGCCCCCCCTCCTCGACGCCTGACGTCACGCGCACTCTTTCTGCGCAATCGGGCCGCGTGGTGGGGGCAGCTAGTTCGGGAAAAATTCGACAGATAGCGCTGCGCGGGCGGACGATAGCCAAGGTCGCGCGAGCGGCCCGCCGCCGCCGCCGCCGCCACCGCCGGCGCGCCGCTGCGCGGGAAAGCCGCGGCCATTTTCTGTAGCGAGCGACCTCTAGCGAGCGACGCCGCAGGGCCGCTGCCGCCGCAGCGCTGCACGCGGACGCCGTCGGCGGCGGAAGACGCCGCCCGCACTGCTTCATGGCGTCCGCTCGGGAAGGAAACGGCGGGTGCGGGTGCTGTCCATTTGAGGAGTTCCTCCCATCCTGCTCGCTCGCGCTGCAGCTATTCTGCAAGGCCAGCTATTTTCCTCGTGGAAGTGAACTACTTTAGAAAATTATTCAAATCTCAAGTTTCATAAAATTTCTATTCGTGACTGACAAAAGTTATTGTATCGATAGGTCATAACGAGTTTAATCTCATTGTTTCTGCATATCCATAATTTATTTACACTTTTTTGCTAATTCCACAATTTAAAGTTAAATATTATTCATCTCTTTATTTATAAATGATCTTCACATTTTCTCTCAGTATTTGTTTTGTTTATACATCAAGAAAACCGATGTTTTTTAACATGTTTAGGAAAATATTTTTAACTGATATTTGCATGTATATATATAGTGCTGTCCGCTACTTTATATTTGCTGAAGAGTCCTTACGGAATATTTATTTTTGTCTAAAAAATTATTGGTTGTTGATACGTGATTTCATGTTGAAGGGTATAAATCGAGTAATAACATGAGTATATTCTTTCAATATAGTATAAGCTAAGGTAAGTTTCTGGTTTTGTACGATTCATACAACAACCCCAATTTATAAGACGACGACTCCACTTGTGAGGCTGCTATGTTAGGAATTCTTCCCTAAGAGTGAATCTAACGGATTTAATGCAAATAATGCAGAATTGTGTAGATTATGCTACGAAGAATCAAGGAAGTGTACACGCAACCCGCAAATCACGTTACGTTATACGTACAATCCATTTCGCGGAGGTATAAAAACGATGTGTACGTAGCCCTAGTTATCAACCCCTTAAGGGAACTAGAGTTACAATTCTTAATTTTAATTAACTAAAAGATACTTTTTGGACCTTCAATTACGTTTTCATTTAGTTAACT
The DNA here is from genome assembly GCA_017312745.1 of Gryllus bimaculatus. Lineage (NCBI taxonomy): Eukaryota > Metazoa > Arthropoda > Insecta > Orthoptera > Gryllidae > Gryllus > Gryllus bimaculatus. The sequence goes on along the minus strand of BOPP01000008.1, from coordinate 4,224,591 downwards.
AAATACGTTCATTAATTCCATGAAAAATCGTTGATTATCTATGTTTATGGCATGCGTGCAATTAAAATTTCATCGTGCAATTAAAAGTCCACAACAGTCAATCAGAACTCAGAGAGCTGAGCGAAATCGTTTGTATCGGTATCTTTAATACAGTCTAGGTATTTCCATTCGTCCAAGCAACATGAACCAAAAAAAGTACATCGCAGATTACGTAGTACATCAAAAACATATTATCAAGGAACGAATGAAACAAAATTATAAACAAATAATTATTACCACTTCTTAGACAATCATGTTAATCTTTGTATTGCGATGAGTTAAATTGGAAACTATTACCCTACTCATACTTGGCATCAATCGTTCTGAACCAGAAGTCGCTTTATATTGCACAGATATGTTTACTTCCCCTATTAGAACGTGATGGCCCAAAGAGAGCAGTTGTTTTGGTAAAACTCCTATATATTTTTTACAAAATCAAGTAAATTGTTTATAATTTAAAATATCGATATTCTCATTTACACACCACGTCTTCAACATAAACAAGAATGATCAAAAGCAGCTAATGGAACATCATAAAACATTTAACATGAATAAATGTAAAACATTTAGTCTTAGAATATTACCAATATAAAACGTAATCGTCAGTTGTATTTACCCGCTCTGATAAATACACCAGCAAAACGTCTGAATAAAAACTGAATAGTTTTTCTTTTTCCAACATTAACAAGTGTTGTTCTCTCACATATGCCACCATACCAATTTTTCACGTCTTTGTCACATTCATCCAATATTTCAACCAAAATACGTTAAATATATTCCATTTTCAAACGTTTCTTTTTTCATACATTATTATCTAAGACTAAAGTGATCATAAGTGCACACTGCATAGCTTACTAAAAAGGTCTTGTTCAGAACCAAAATGACGGCATCAAATAGATACAAATGGTAAAGATATGATTGAACTTCTCAAAATTAAAATTGTTCTTTAATGCAAACGAAAGAATATTGAACGAAACACGTCACTAAACGGGTATAATTGCACTCACGGTGAATAAATTGATATTCCCCTGTCGATCAGGCTCCATTCGAGGCACCCCAACATTGAATATTTTTTTAAAATTTGGGGTACTTTACATGAAGACCCCCGAACACTTTCAAAGTTTTATCAAATACGGCAAAAAAATCCATTAAACACTTATAAACGTGGCATATGTCCTCTATTCAGGTTTACTTCTGAATTTTCAACAGTTAGAATTATTTCCGGCGTCTTCCTACAACCACAAAATTGAAGATTTTGTAGTAGACATTTTTCCGTCAAACGAAATTTGTTGTTCATAATCAGTTATTTCAATAAGGTTCTATTTTCGTATTTTAAGGAATATTGCATACAATATATGCAATTTTTTAAAAATTACGAAAACCAGATTTTCTCGAAAACGGCTCCAACTTTTTTCTTTATTTTTTTTGTTAGGATAGTCCTAAATGTACTCTATGAGATGACATAAACGACTTATTTATATATTTTTCACTTTTTCAAAAATTAAAAAATGTAAAATGTTTGACATGCCTTATACGTCGTTAATATTTACATTAGCGACGATTTGTTCATTTCAATATATTTATGGGTACATGTGTTTTAAATATATCCACATAAAGTTTCTCGTAAACTCAACCATTTTCTGTGAAAACTAGCTCAAAATCCCACATTCTCAAAAACGACTCCAAAGTTTTCCTTAAAACGTTCGAAGAGATAGTGCTAACTGCACTGGGTTTTTGGGCACACTTAGTAGTTCTTTTTTAAATTACACAAATGTATTTTTTAAGAGATCTCTCACGCCATTAATACGCACATTTCCACCAATTTGTAAACACTATTGTATTTGTGAGGTAATGTACTTCAAACAATTTCTAATGAAGATTTTCCAAAACTCAAAAACAATTCTGTAAAAAAGAGCTTCAAATTTCGAATTTACGGTAGTGCTTACACGCCATTTACAGTATTTCTTAAAAATGTCTTCTCATTTTTAAATCAAAATTGCCATTTAGGACAAGGTTTTATTGTTCTTTAATATTCTTAAAATAATATCTCCGTTCTACTATTAGGAAATCAAAAAACTAAGAATATGTTTAAAAAATGTACTTTGGGCGGCGATAGATGGCAGCTGGCAAGAGTATGTGGCAAGTCCGAATAGCTTGCCGAGACCAAAGGAAATGGAAATCAAATACGGGAAAGCCTCTGCTGTCCTGTAGCACCACTACTTATATTTACGTATTGTTTCCCATGTAAATCAAATTGCTCGATTTTAAATATAGTAATCATTCGTGTTTATAATTAAATCAAATTTCTCAGTTGTAGATTTATTAATCATCCCAGATCAGAAAGTAGCGTCTCAGGGTGCGACTTCTGGTAGCACATTCGCAATAATATCGTTTCACTCCCGGTATTCTCATGTTGAAAAGTGATGGTGGGCTCCTCCGGTGCACCGATTTTTGCTTGTTCTGCACATCACTGTTGGCGTCACGAAGCATGTGACCACAATATGGGCACTTTGGTTGTAAAGCGAGACCAGTCGTAGGCCACCATGTTGCTTGGAGAGGAAGAAGTGTTAAGAAGCATTTTGAAACTGGCATAAAAGTGATATTTTTCACCGGATACACACTAAAAATAACTGTGTTTCAATGACTTGTGATGATTTCGCATTTAAAATCCCCGCTTATATTGTGACTCAAAGTGGGGCCTGGAGTTCATTGGCTGAAGTCAGATGCGTACGGGCACACCCATTTCTTTCCACCATGAATATTTCGAGTGAGTTTGAAACATAATCGACGTAATATCTATAAGATTTCGTGTTCATATGTTGTGATTGAATCTGTGTTTAAATCTTGGTAAAATCCAAATCCATTTTCCAAATCACGTTTTGCATGAATTTTAAATTTTAAGCTGATAATATATATTTTAATTGTTTTCACTATCGTCCTCATGTTTAAACATATGAAAAAATATACAGTGAAGAGCCAAAGAACTGGTATAACCATACTTATTAAAATAAAGATCTCTGGATCCAATCATAATACGGCACTCCGGTAGGCAACGACTATATAAGACAACCAGTCGGACACAGTTGCTAGATCGGTTACTGCTGCTACAATGGTAGGTTATCACGATTTAAGTGAGTTTGAACGTGGTATTACAGTCGGCGCAAGATAGATGAGGCATAGCATCTCCGCGATGAAATTTGAATTTTCCCGCTTGACCATTTCACGAGTGAACCGTGAATATCGGGAATCCGGTAAAACATCAAACCTCCGGCATTGCTGTGGCCGCAAAACGATTGTGCACAAACCGGACCGACGACGACTGGGGAGAATCATTACACGTGATAGACATGCAACCCTTCCGCAAATTGCTGCAGATTTCAATGCTGAGCCAACGACAAGCGTCAGCGTGAGAACCATTCAACGAGACATTATCGATAAGGGGGTTCGGAGCCGAAGACTCGTGAACTTTTGAAGAGTGCACCGACATTGGACTGTTGATGATTGGGAACGCGTACCCTGATCTGACGAGTCTCGTTTCACTTTGTTTCGAGCGAATGGACGTGTACGAGTATGGTGACAACCATATGAATCCATGGACGCTTCATGCAACAAGGTTAAAACTGGTGGAGCCTCTGTTGTGACAGTGGGACTGTGCAATTGGAGTGATATGGGGCCCGTGATACTTCTTGATACGACTCTGACAGGTGGCACGTACGTATGCATTCTGTCTTATCACCTGCACCCATTCATGTTCATTGTGCATCCCGACGGATGTGGGCAATTCCAGGACAATACGACAACCTACATCCACAATACGTCAGTTCATGATTATTACAAAGTGGCTCCAGGAAAACTCTTCTGAATTTAAACACTTCCACTGGCCCACAGAATCCTCAGATATGAACATTATTGAGCATATTTTGAATGCCTTGCAACAAACCGTTTAGAAGAGATTTCCAATCTCTCTTACTGTTACGAGTTTATGGACAGCCCTGCAAGATTCATGGTGTCAATTACCTCCAGCATTTCTTCAGACCTTAGTCGAGTCCATGCCATGTTGTGTTGCGTCACTTCTGTGTTCTCGTGGTAGCCCTAAACGATATTAGGCAGGTGGACCAGTTTTTTTGGCTCTTCTGTATATGTTATAGAATGTTATAAGATACACTATAGGGAAACTAAGGCAATACAACAACGTTATCACGTCAAAAATCAATTTCAAAAATTTATTTATTTTTTTCTATTTGAATTTGGCCTCAAAATTGATTGACAAAGATACCTTAAAATTTAACTATTTTCCCCGTCTCTGCATTTTTTCAGTCTGATACATGCAATAGAAGCTGAGAAAAAATAAAAAAATGAAAGACGCGTTTCTCGTTGTATCTCTGTGAAAGATTGCCATAGGACACTGCTTTTAGGACATCTACGGCATTTTTATTCTCTTTAAAATGAGCATCGCCATTATCGACTTGGTTTGGAGGCACTTTTCACAACCTTATTCGATTATATCCTTTGTTCCTGAGTTATTAGAATGGGCATTATTTTAAAAAATACACAATTTTTGTTACTCAAGGATTAAAAAAAATCTTTGGCTTTGTGTGTATTAATTTTTTTAACATTCATTTACCTTTATCTGACAATCTGTCCGTCTCCCGTTTTTGGTGGGAGGTGATGATGACCAGAAAAAATGTTTTCTGGTAATAAATTAGTAGTACAAACGATAAAAATTCTGTATCTAGTTTAGTTTGATTCTACTATGGTGGAAGGGCCAGAATGATATGAAGCAAGCCTGCCAATTATTTTTTGGGGTGAAAATGAATGGTAAAAAATGTTGCGGAAATACAGAAATGTTTGTTTGTTGGTTCGTGATTAATGCGCTGCAGTACTGTTCATTCGATTGCGATAAAACTATGTCAATTTATTGCTTGCTCTTATGGGAGGGATATAGTCATGGTGCAATTATTGTAACGCCGCTACATGGTGCAGCAGCACAAAATGATGCTTTATTTAACGGCAATGCCCAATATACAGGCACTTCTTTGTTGCTGAGCGCGTCCGTGAGATGTGGGTCGAGGCAGACAAGGAGGGAAAGATAGAGATAGAGAGTGAAAAAGAGAAAGATGGAAACAGAGAGAAGAGAGGGAAAAGAGAGAAAAAGAGAGAAAGGAGAAAAAGAGACAGAGGGAGAAGTGGGAGAGGGGGAAAAAGAGAAGGCAAGAGAAAAAGTGAGAGGGAAAGAGAGACAGATATGAAAATAGAAATAGAGGGAAAACAGAGGGAAAAATAGAAGGGAGAAAAGAGAGGGAAGGAAAGAGAAAGGGAAAATAGAGGGCAAAGGGTGAGAGGGAAACAGAAAAGAGAAAGGGAAAAGGAGAGTAGGAAAACAGAAAGAAAAGAGAGCGAAAAGAGCGAGGGGAAAAGAGTGGAAACGGTAGAGAGAGAGGGGAGAGAGAGAGAGAGAGAGAGAGGAGGAAAGAAGGAAAAGAGAGAGTGAAAGGGAGAGGAAAAGAGAGAAATAGCTAGCGGGAATTATTTAACTCTTAAATAAGAAAAAGAACGATTTAACTCTTTCAACTTTCAAGCGATATTTCCGCAATTATTTCTTCTGCGGCAGCAACACGTCGGGCATCAGCAGTTAATAATAAAATGGTTAAAAATGCTGGTACTAGTTTGGTTTGATTCTGCTATGATGGGAGGGCCAGCTTGATGGACACAAATCCGGCACCGGCCTATACGTCGACTTGCAGGGTTCATCCCGGCACAGCGCGTTGGGGAAGTCTCTCCGCAGTGGCACCACGCTGGGCAGAGTGCTTGCAACAGAAAGCATATTGGAAGCGCGAGCTGCAGCTTGAAAACGTAAAAGTCCGCCAACATCGCAAGCTCTAAGCAGTAAGTTCGCCACCCGTCATGTCTGCTAGTGTAGTGTATGTAATCGTGTGTGTGTGTGTGTGTATGTGTGTGTGCGTGTGCTTGCGTGTAAGGGGAGAAAGAGGATACAAAAGTTTATGGCCCGTTTTCTAAGCTCCAACTTTGAAGAGAATTTTTATCTAGACACTCTTTAAGACAATTTTTATCTAGACCAAAACGATCTTCATAAATAGTGATTGAGAATTCTTGGCCACGACTGAATAGGTGTCGTGTGTGGTATTCAAGACATATGACAATGACGTCGCTTGGAGACTGGCAAATTTTATCTCGCTTCAACAAAAAATATCAAAATCTCTTTCTGGTTAGTAGATATACGAAAGCACAACAATGCAAATAACACAGGTTTCCTAGAAATGCATTGAGAAAGCTGCCAAAGTGTTAATATCGTAAATAAAATTAAAGCTTTTTACATGTATCTTATATCATAAATAGTGTTTATGTGAAACATTTAATTTCATAAATTATGTATGTATCCACACCGTGGTTTCTGAAGCGGAAATGAAGTTTCCATTAATACACAGTCATTTAACTTACACAAAATAAACATTTAATATCGAGAATGATGATGAGTATTAGATGATTTCACATGACATTCTACAACTTATACACGTACGACCTTTTTTATTTAAAATGAAATTGAATGGTTGGCTCGATACAAAAACTAAATCAATTAATAGGTCGCCATGAATATTGATGCTGATGGCATCTTTTCTTTAGTTTCACTCATTCATTGTTCTTCCGCATTTTAGCGGGAGCAAAGCTAATGATTAGTTGTTGGCGTGGCAGTATATCACGACCAGCTGTTGGGGTTGTTGACCGAGGGCAGGGCGGGCCGCTCCGGACCGTTCCAGATTACCACGGCCGTCCTCCAGCGTGGCCGCACCCGCCTCGTACTCTCCCGCTCAGGAGGCCCACGGCTCGCCTTGGCGATGACGAATCGGAAATCATCCGTCTCCGAATCAGGCAATCGTGGATGATCCACAATCGTGAGGCGGGATAAGCCGGTCTATAACACGTGACGGCATGCTACTGCGCACCGATACTTGGATACTATAGTTCGCGGCCAGCGAGAATAATTTTCATTGCCGGAAACTGTTTCGTTTCGTGAAAATTTCTTAAGTTGAATCGAAGCCGAATCTTACTCCGCGAAAATCTTAAGTGAATGTGCAAATTTATAAGCTGAATATTTTTGAAGCAGACTTCTCTCCTCTCAGAGATTTCTAAGCTCAATATTTCGAGAGCTGCTCTCCCGAAACATCCCCCTTCTAAGAATCCTCCTAATTGAGGGGAATTGAGCGGAGCATGGCGGGGCGAAGCTTTGACCAATGGCTCGAGATCACTCATAACAACCAAAAGTTTCGTCGTTTTCCGCCATGGGCAAGTTTTTTCGCAGTCAGCGAAGCCTGGGAAGCGGTACTTTCACGACAAATAAATTATGCAAGGGACAGGTACATTTTCGTGAAGGGTCTCCAAAGAATGTGGCCAGCATAAGGAAGATAATCGATGGTATAAATTCTTTGCACATCTAAATATTTTATGATCAGAGAACAACACTCTTAACAAATGAGTATTTACAGAATCGCATGGATGCGCACGCCTTTGAACACAAGCCGCGACGAGAGTCAAACACTCAACCTGATTATTTAAAAACCTATAGACCACGCTTCCTCTGGAGGCGACCAGGGCGGACGTGAGCAACCGGGCGGATTGTCTTCGGCAATTTCGGTTCGTCCGAGAGTCCGCCGGGAACGTTCGCCCTCACCTCGGCGGACCAACTGCGCTCTGGCCCACCGGCATAACGACCGATGAATTTCGCCAGGTTGTCCACCCCAGCCGGTAGATGAACAATGTCTACACGGTAGTTTGAAGCGCACGACGCGGTGATTGCAATGTTTGTCGCGTGGTTCTAGTCTTTTCAGCAACCTATCTCAACTTTGTTGCGGCATTGTCCGGTACAGTACATGACCGACTTAGTATATGAATATGGACCGAGGGCGAATATTAAACACGACCCATCCGGCCACACGAATTGCGTGTCTTATTGGTTTTTTATCAGTTGCTGGTGCGGCGTATTCTTACTGGTCCATATAATCATCTGATTGTTAATCCTTAATCAAATCCTGGTTCCCAGCACTCAGACAGCCACAATTTAGTCCGAATTGCACCTCAACAAACAAGACAAATAAATCTGTTGGACCGAGCAACTGCTCCCCGTCCGCGTGCTTGCACTCGAGCGCTCTCCGCCAGCCACTAACCGTCGCTCGCCTCGGCCCGTATCCACCCCGATTTGACCGTTGGTGGCGGCGACGGGCGGCGGCGTTACTTGCTGACTAAACTCCAGTACGTTAATTTAATTTTATAATTGGTACGATCATTGTTAATTGGTTTAATTACAGAACACGTTCTTCGTGTTCATATATATGTATATATATATAATACGGTATAGATATAATATATAATATATACTATATCGATATGAGAGAGAGAGAGAGAGAGAGACGAGCAGGAAGAGAGCAAAGGAGAGGGAGGGAGGGAGAGAGAGATATTATTGGAAATTATCTTTATATTAACGTTCTCAATAATACACCATTTGATTTTTTAACTCCGATTTCCGTTTAGAATTCTCCGTCTTCAGAATTTGTCACTGCCCTTTGTCACCATGATGTGAGTGCATCAGTATTCCATTCCATCGCCCCGCTGAGAACCTTATATCTACAGCGCCTAGTAACATACCAAACCGCAGTGGCTCTTACAGCTGTTGCGGAGATCTACGATAAGGCTCCGTTGGAGAACGGTATTTCCAATTTCCAACAGCATTTCGGTGGAATTTCATTTCATTCTCTACTTACAAAAATTGTAGTAGCGGTATTGTCTACATACATAGAAAGTAGCGTTCAGGTGTTTCGCACGGACTACCAGCTTATCACTTGCCTCGCCCTGTCCACAAGCACACTTCCACAGTTGCTTTATCCACTTGCAGGGAAGGGCCGGACGGAAAAGGTTGTATCTTTAGATGATTCGTGACGATTTGGAAAAATAAGCGAACATGCCAATGCGCAATAAAAAATTATAAGTACAATTCACTATATTATTAGAAGAAATTTGAAGCAAAAATTTAGAGCCGTTTTTGAGAAAATTTTAAAAATGTCCGAGACACTTCATGTAAAGTACCGCAACAAATTAATGAATGTTGTTCAAAATCGCAGAGCTTCGAGTGGAGCCAGATCAACCGGGTTAATATCCATTTTGAAAAAATCCTACGTATGGCTTAGGCGCTACAAGTGTTTACAGGCGGCCGGCCGAACTGGCAGGCAGATGAACGGACGGACATTTAAAAAAACACGTTTTAGATATCAAGGACCCCCAATTTCTGATATCTGACTACAGAAGGTGTTAGAGCGTGTAATTTACTACATGTTAGAACAGGATTTATCAAATTTTCTGTATTAAGGCCCCCACAATACAATTTTTCTGTCGAAAAATAGCCGTATTTTGTCGTAGCATTACATAACTTTCTCTATACTACGTATATTACTCCGTTCATACGTACGTAAACGATCCTAGACACATCAGGCACCCTTTTGGCGCTTGCCATTACATTAGAATAATTTAGGGCTTAAACATTATTTTACATAACACTTCATTATCATTATTATTATTATTATTATTATTATTATTATTATTAACTACACATTTAGTGCCTCGGTCTTTAATGATCGGGTTCGACTCTAAAGTTGAGATGGGAAAGGAGGTATCGCGCGCGGCCCTTGTCCACATTCTAGGGTTTCACAACGGCATTCCCAGGGAATGGTCATGGAACCACGGACATAATTGATCAAAGTAGGCAGCCTATTGTTGTTGTTTTTTAACTTTTTTTAGGCAGGCTCCACGAACTCAGGGGCATGACGGAATCAAACACGCGGTCAGTTCATGACGGAATCAAACACGCGGCCTAACGCAAGTAGGCTCCAGACTTGAGGAGTTATCTTCACTTTTGACACTGGGGTTGATAGCAAACCTTTTCGTCACATTAAATATTCTTAATTCTGCATCTATGGCAGAATTCATTTCGTCATCAATCTTTTCCACACGAAGTACGGCACTATAGATTTAGCTACACGCACTTTTTCATATGAAGATTACAACATGTAAATAGATCACAGTCGAATTGAAGGTAATTTTTGCATTACCGTGCGTAAAATCGAATTTGGATGTGGAGAATGTGAAGTCTGTTTTCTGCCACAAGTGCATATTTACTACCTATCGTGCTGTTGGTAGATACGCGGTTTTCCGTTTTACAATGTGACAAATACTTAATAAATTCTTTAACTTCATTTATAATTATAAATGTTTCAATTGGAAGACAGATAAATAACTTTAATAACTGTTATGAATTAACGAACAAAATGTTTATTTTAGTAAACTCATCTCTTGAAACTAGGAATAATTCAAACCGAAGTCGATGCTCAGCGATGTGCTTTAGTTACGCCAATATTGGACCAATATAGGACATAACATCCAATTGTTCAACGTAAAAACGTAAAACATGAAGCTTGGAAGTGATTTCAAATAATTTTCTTCCCAAAATTCTGATTTATATTATTTTATGTAATAAATATAGCAGTGTAACTCGTAATTATGTACGTAATTCGTGCATGATTTTTAGCCACTAAAAGATCTTTCCAAAATATTGCATCCATTTCCACGAAACCAGCGCGCCAATCTTTTACTTGTTCTAAAATCATCATCAAATACTACGAGACATTATAAATATTATTTTAAAAGAACCCGACTACGCAACATATTACTGTCATTGTACTTCTTGAGAAACTCGTAATGTCAAAGACTACATTTTTTTAGGGATTAACAAAAGATTTTTACCATTGAAGTTCGCCTTGAATATTTTCTTTTGAAGGCACCATTTTGAGAAACATCTGAGCCGTCCAATCCAAGTCTAAACCATAAAGTCATTATGTGTCATTATATCAGATGTAATCTAAACTGACTTTAAAACATTTTTCAGCAACTTTTCTGAACACACGTGCGCCTTTCACTCTTTCATTCTCTAATCAACAACAATCTGACATAGCCACGAGTTCATCTATTTCACGTAACATTCAAAATAATTGTAATTATCTTGCGTTGATCTTAATGTTATTACTTTACAATCTTTCCAAAAATCAGTACGCTCTGAGGAAGGCCACAATACGCTGGCCGAAACGTTAGTATGTCAGATACACCGCTCGTCCCGGATAGCCTAGAAAACACAAACTCCGGCCGCGGCAGCCTACGCAACCATTCCCAAAAATCAATTTTGTATTTAGGGTCAGTCAGAATATTTATGTCCCTCAAGCAAATATAACTTTTTCGTTTATTACCTCAGGTATTAGTTAAAAATAACCAACCTGCTCTGCTAGATGCACGATGCATAACGTGCCTTTAATACAACGGACTCCCTCATTCAGCGCTTAAATACGTCGCCGTTTGTGATAGACTCAAATCGGCATTATGCCATATTGTCACGAGAGTGTTCCACAAGAAATGCTCACGCTTCTAATTTCGAATAAAATTTTAATTTAGAGCAACATAGGAAAATGTGTTGCGGGTAGCCTACAAGATATTTTTCTTAACGCCTCCCGCAAATGAATGCACGGCTATGGGGAGTCGCAGATCAATTATGCATATAAGAGCTTTGAATTACCTCCAGGGAGTGGGATATTTTGGGTAAAAAAAGTATATCCAAACATACATACACACACAAAGAATCAAATAAACATATCACATGTATTTTGAAATCAATAACACAATACGTTGTTTTTTTTTGTTCTTTTATGAATAAGAAAATGTACTCTTCATTTCCGTATTTTATCCGTTCTTTATACCAACGATACCAAAAAACCTGTTTGTCTTACTGACACACATAAATTTAGGTTTCACAAGTAATGCACCAACTCCAGATACATCCTGTGCACAGCCGGTAACTTGTCACCTTTTTTTAGATTCAATAACTGATTTTATATATTTAAAGTTCACGGATCACAGAAATGACTTCCTTTTTCTCGTATCACATTCGGTTTTAATAATTAATAATTTACATTTAAAAATATTTTTCTTGTAAATCAGGAAACATTGTTTGATTGGCACAAAATTGAAAACTGAGAAACAGTTTACGTTATAATATTTTTTTGTATCAGAGTTAGGAAAATAAAGTTTTAACACATTAACTTTAGGCCTTTACTTTACTGTTAAAATAACTGTTTGTTTCCAGGCGTATGAGCACTCAATAGAATCGTTGTCGCTTAGACAAAAATTTTCTTGTTCCACTTGTTCTCTTGTGTACTCTCGTTGCAGTAATCAACAGTAGTCAGCAATCATTGATGTATTCCATCGTCCTTGGTAGCGCCTTTCAACGTCTTTAATATCTTGGTGAAACCTCCCACCCTGATCGTCACTCACTGTTCCCAGGGTTTCTGGCAAGCAGTCTAAATGGAAGTGAAGGAAATGCACTTTCAGACTCGTGTTACATTCTAAAGCTTCATATTTGTAGCATATTATTTACAGAATCCTCATAGTTTGGATCTTCTTAATTTCGCCCAAAGTACACGTTTTTAAAAAATTTTCTCAATTCTTCGGTTTCCGAATAGCAGAACTGAAATATTACTTAAATGATGTTAAAGAAGAGTAAAACCTCGTACTAAATGTCAATTTTCATTGAATAAATTTGTGGCAATTTCTAAGAAAATTACATTTAAGCGTAACTGTAAATGCACAATTTTTAGCTCTTTTATCACAGAAATCTTTCGATTTTTCTATAATTTTTATTTGAAGTCATTTGAAGCACTTTCACTCACACGTTCAATGTATAAACACCGCTGGAAATGTTTATATCATTTAGTTAATAGCATGAGAGATTTTTTAAATCATTTCATTTGTGCGTTTATTTAATAAACAAAAGAATACAAAAAAAGGTGTCATCTTAAACATCGTAATTAGCACTATCCGTACGAAAAGTGTGAAGAAAAAATTGCAGCAATTTTTGGAAAAATAGCGTTTGAAGATTTCTAAAAATGCGGAGATTTGGGTTTTCCAGAGAAAAGGCGTTTTCACACAAAAAAAAATTGAGTTTTCGATTAACTTTATAAGGCATAATTTAAAGAACATGTACTCGTAAATGTAATTATGTAAAGAAATCGCCTTAATGTAAATATTAACAACGCGAAAGGCTAGTCAAAACAATTAAATTTTTGTAATTTTTAAAACCAAAAGAATAGATCATAATATCGTTTCTTTCATTTTATAGGCATCTTATAGACGTAGCACTATCCCTACCAAACGTTTAAAGAAAACATTTGGAGCCGTCTTCGAACAAATTTTGTTTTTGTTATTTTTTAAATTGCACATATTGCAGGAAATATTGCGCGGAAACAACCAAAATTTTCAAACAATGTATGTAGCCTTAATGAATAATTAAATATGGAGAACAAATTTTACTATAAAAAAATTCTATTTTCGATTTTGTTGTAGGAAGAGGCTGAAAAAATTCACTCTTGCAATTTTCGAAAATTCTGAGTTAATAGTGGAAAATGGACCTATGCCATCTTTATAAGTGTATTTTATTCTATTCTTTCAAAAAACTGAAGACACAATTGGAGCCATTTTTGAGAAAATTTTGAAAACGTCCTTTGGGCTTCGTGAAAAGTACCTCCAAACATTCATGAATATTTTTCGAAATCGCAGAATTTGAGACGAACTAGTTATGCGCTAATGATGTTCATAGACAGACAGACAAACAAGGAGACGGACGACATTTTGCCCCCAATTGATTTTTCTGTATCCACCAAAAATTCGCCGATATTTCGCTCCTTACGTAACACATCACGTTCGCATACGAGAAAGTAATGGTAAAGTATGAGTTTGGGAAGTGATAGTTGGCAGCTGGCAAGAGGATGGGGCAAGATCGAGAAGCTAGCCCTGACCAAGGAAATTAGAAAACTCACTAGTACGAGAAAGTCTGTTCTAATCTGTAATATCACTCGTAAAACACTAGGTGCTCAATATGTAACCTAAATATAGGTTATGAATCTATTTGGCCTTCTACATTATGAAAAGCTTCTCTACATTTTCATACGGTAATTGACCTAATTTAACTAAAAGATCTTCGTTATCATAGAACTTTTATATAGTGTTTATTTTTGTTCAGTTTTCTTTAAATGAATCAGTCTGTGGATGTTCATGATATTTATTACATTTTCCCGACATAGTTCTGTTAATGCCGTCTCCGAAAAATGCAAGCAGTTCTTGAATGAAGATGAGAGATCATCTAGAGCTTAAAGATCCAGACTTTCAGAAAAAATAAAACAAAAGATGTAATGAACAAAACACTGAAGGCCTAAAAAGTGTAAAGATCGTTAGAAGAGTTTAAACTGTATGAAAATGAATGTATAAGACTCCAGAGAGCCAATAAATTGGTGGAAAGATTTACACAATGAGACTATATCCACACTAGGGTTTCCAGACTATCATTCGAACTAAGAGATTTGATTTTAGAAATGTAACTATTGATAAAAAAAAAGTATTCTCTTTAGGACAAGTAAGTCAATGTGATGAGAAATCAATATAATGTGCTAGATTGCAATCAAGTCATAGAATATCGTCCTACAACGAACGTAAAAAAGAGAAATTATTGTAAAGCTGCGGCAGATATGAGCGATTTTTCGATAGAAAAACTCGCATGTCAGGTACTGGTAATGAAAAAGTGGATACATTTTGTTCCTAACTGTCTTATTGTTCCTAATCATTTCCTTTAACTAGTTGTGTAATAAGAATCCATATTTGGTGTCTCATTGATACTGAAAAATCGATTTTTGAGTATCAAAAAATATCACTCTGTCTTTCTGTCTGTCCGTATGCCTGTCTGCCCATCTGTTCGTCAGACGGACGGGCGGACGGAAAGACAGAAGACGGACAGAAAGACAAAGGTTTTGTCGTCAAACGATTTTTCAGTACCAAGGATCCTCAAAACATTGATTCTGACTACACAAAAAGTTAGAGAAAGTAATTTAATTTACTTTACAAAAATATCATTTCCCCCTCAGTTTTTCGTTTCCAGATGTCAACTATAAAAGTTTTTCTGTCGTAAATTCGCCGTTTTTCAGTGCCCTATTACAATACTTTCTCTCCTTAGAAAATAAGAAAGCGAGAAGGATAAAAGCATTATATCTATCTTGAATATTATAGTGGTAGAAAGACGTTGAACAAAATTAAACTTTTGCAATTTTTAAAAATTTAAGGAGTTCAATGAAAAAGTTCAAGTTCTTCAAATGACTTCAAATTAAGTTTTTCGAACACACAAAACATTTCTGTGAAAAAGTGCTTCAAATTTTGAATTTACTGTAGCGTTTAGCGCAATATTCTTAAAAACCACTTCAATTTTTTTAAAGAAATTGCCATTTAGGACGAAGTTTTATTGTTCTTTAATATCATTCAAACAACATTTGCGTTGTGTTATTAAAAAAAAATTAAGAACATTTTTAAAAATATGTACTTTGGGCTGCGATAGATGCAAGAGTATGTGCCATTCTGAAGCATCAGTAGTTACTATCTCGTATACGTACGTATATAGGCAGATACTAAGTTTAGAGAACGTTACTTACTGCTACTGAAAATCTATTTCGAAATTCCAATTGAAATACACATTTCGGGGTTCTCTGATGTCGAAAATGTGGTGTTTTCAATGTCTGTCCGTCTGTTTTCCTCTCTGTACGACCGTCTGTGAACAGTTTTTCATTCATGGTGAATTAAAGTATTTGTTAATTTGTTGATTTTTGGTTATTTATAAAGTATTTATTTGCCAAATTAAACAACTTTCGTTACTACAGGAAATTAGTAAAAGCTATATTTGTGAATCTGTCATCGGCTTCTGCGGGCGCTGAAGCCACATGTGCCCTACTCCCTTGAGTGCTCGACTGTGTATTGAATGATTTTATAATTGTTATTTACTTTTAAATCGAGAACGTCTCTGATGCGCTTCGAAAAGAATCCTATCGTCAAGACGCAACTCTTGAAACTCCAACTCCCCACACGTGTTACAATTCCCACGGTGTGCCGGCAGGATAGAGAAGTATATAACTGGCAATTAGAGAAGTGCTGCGGGCGCCGTATTGACAGCCGTGTAAATTCTCTTCGTACAAATTACTTCGCGTAAATAAATCCAGCTTCCTTCTTCCCCTTCCCCTCGCGTCGTCACCCGGCGCGGCCGTTCCCCGATCTCTTCCCGCTTACATTCGTTTGCCTTGCAATTCACTAAATCTCCAAAGTGCACATCAGCGTAAATTCACCGGCGCGGGGAGGGGGAAGGGGGAAGGGGAGGTGGCTGGCGAAGCGGCGAGGGGGGAGGAAGGGGTGAAGGAGGTGAGGCAGCGAAGGGGAGCGAACAATTTACTTTGGAGCGGCAATCGAGCGGCCGGCGCGGAGGGAGGGGCGGGGTCGGCGCACACTGCTCCCAAAAGCGCCGAAAAATGCGCATAACGTGTAATCTAAAGGACTCATGGAAGAAAGTATTATGTCAACGCAAGATGCATTATTCCTAGAGAATATATCGAGCTTATTTTCTCTTGGTCGGTTCAGGAATAGACACTTTCACAGTCGCACGGTTCAGGTGAGTGAAATAGTCCCCAGACTCGTCATAGTGTGTTCGAATGAATTATAGTGTATTCAATAAGTGAATCACTCCGAGAATTCAATTTTATGGATCGTATAAGAAAATACCCACATTTAAAATAGAATTCCAAAACTGTATTTCTAGGCTTATACAAGTGTCTTGTCACTTTTAAAACGTTCTTTCAGTTAGGACATACGAGACATGTTGCACTATTGCGAAATGCGTAATTTCCCTTTGTGTTCTATTTGTCTCGTACATCATACAGTTCCTTCAGCGTATAAATGATTCTAACTGTTCTCTCAATACGTGCTGTAGCTTGTCACGTAACCTGATCTGCATCAATCGGCTTGCGAGGATTTATTTGCGTTGCCGTTCCACGGATTAGCGTTGCCCTTTATTTGGCACATGAAGTCAATCGAGAACGTGCAGAGATCTATCATCATCAGTATCAATTCGAATAAAATGTCTTCGCCGATGCGTCCCGGAGCTGTTTGTGTATCATTTTCGGACGCTTTAGTGTATTCGTCCTAGGAGGAACGGGTTTCATTTTGTACCTAGCCACCCTCTTGAGGTACATAGTACCTCACCACATTTTTTACTATCACATCCATAAAAAAAGTTTAGAAAACCCCACTCCATGGGTGAGATCAACTACTGTCCTTGTAGTTGGAGATGTAGCAGTACAAAAACGTCAGTCATTGAGAACGTTTTATAATTTGTAGTCAGAACTTCAGAGCAAAACCAAAATTATTTCCATTGCTAACTGGACCACATTCGATATCTAGCGACCCCCAAACCTTGCGAAGGTAGTGTTCATTTTTGTGGTCATTATTGCAAAAGGACGTGTTCTACAACCCATTCGTAAACATTCTGCACACACTACCAGGGGTAGATAAGTCAAAATAAAATATTTTAAGTGATTATAAGAGATAGGAGCACGGTAATTTAAAGATTATGTTAATCAAAGTAAGAAAACTTGTTTGTTTCCACTGGTACAACCGTACAGAAGAGTTGTGCGGCGTATAACTGCACGAACAAATTCGATAAATTCATGCCAGTGACAATTTCTTTCCTGAAAGCCATATTATTTTTTTGGTGCAAGCTATAGTGAGCCAATACATGAGAATTAGGTTGCACCATGTAGCAACTTCTTATAGCCTGACACTCCACAAAGAAATACTGAGGCAACACCTTAACAAAAGTGTACTGTTCCTAAATCAGTAATTGATTGTGAATGAAGGATGAAAGGCTATTCATTATAGTGATGACAAATAATGTTATGTTCATGTACAATTGTTTTTGTTCACACTCAAATTTAGAAACTTTTTTAATTATTTTAAAATATAGTTACCAGAGATGAATAACGTACATGGGCATTCATGCTCAGGTGTTTGCTGTTTAGTTTTTAGTATTTACTCCATAATAACATGATTATTAATTTAAAGTGAAATGTTATTCCCCTGACACCCCCTCCAATAACTCAGCTCAGTCATGCTTGTGAGTGTAGTTGTATTTATTTTAGAATAGAATCAATCATGGTGTAATAAATAAATTTCACATTTTTTAAAGTGTCTATGTTATAATTTAAATAATTGCTATCTAAAAAGGAATATTAACATTCTCCTTATTCATGTCCTTTTTTGTAGGTAAATAATTTGATAGGGTCCCTCCTTTTCTTGTGAAATGGAATTCAGAAATATTAAATATAATATATCTGCATAATATTATTACAAATATATAATTAATATTTATCTAGAAAAATATACATTAAATCCTGATTAAAGTTTGTTTTGTCTCTATCATGTCCAGGAGAGTAAGGAATGAGACATTGTCTGTTCTAGATATCATTCAGTTGCATTCACAAAGGATAAATAAATGGAGACCGGCCGGGAGCTTAGATCTTGTCCCGGCTGGGACGGTGCCACGTTGGAGGGAGATACCTGAAACCCCCTCTAGCCCGACAGTAGGTCGGCACCGGTTATCGCCATACAGTGAAGAAAGCGAGCGAAGGATCACCGCCACCGGCCGAGCAAAAACATGTACTACACTTAGGGACTAATGACCCCGGTAGCTGACGTACCCGGAATCACTAAATCAATCAAACTCTATCTCTCTCGCTCACTCTTCCACTAGCTCTAGCTCGCTGTTGCTCTCTCTCTCTCTCTCTCTCTCTCTCTCTCTCTCTCTCTCGCACTCTCTCGCTCGCTCTCTTCTGCTCTCTCTTTCTCCCTCTCACACATACTCTCTCTCTCTCTCTCTCACACATACACGCACACTTGCTTACTCTCTTCGTGCTTTATTCTATATTGTCTACACACCTAAAACTGTTAGTAAAGCCTTAACATACTTCAAGGTCCCACTGTGGAAATATTTTGTATCCTATTTTAACATCATATTTACTTTCTTTTGATTTGAAAGACTCTTACCTACATTTACGATGTCGTAGTTAGAACTCATTTAACCAATTTGAAATTTGTGCTCCGAAACCATGAAGTGTCTTCTGTTTGGTTAGAACTTTCATTTTTGAACTAAAGCAATTCCCTCATTCGCAGGGTTTCCTCAATCCCTTTCATATTCTATAAATGTCACAAAAATAACTCATAAAAACCTCTTTTTGCAAATCTTTAATGTTATAGGATGTGAATTCTCGTTACTGAGGCAAAAACTTTTTTCCTAAAAAATCTTTTTTTTATGTTCACTACAACCGATGTAGAGAGTTCACTATAACTGAATCTTCTATTGTATGTTAATCTTGTATGTAGATTGTGTCCAGTCACTTCAGTTCACTTATACACTGAGATGACAAACGTCTGGTATATTCGCCGGGACCTCCTTTTGCCCGGCGAAGAGCAGCAACTCGTCGTGGCACGGACTCAAATCGATATGGTCCAATCGATATGGTTACGAGTCCAGGAGCGGCGCTGTGGACAATATTTTGGTGTTAGCAAAAGCACTCGAGATGATCTTCTGCTTCCATAGCTCATTAAAGCAAAATTTTCCCACATTGACCAAACGGATACGTTCGTGTACGTCCCACATTGATTTCTGCAGATCTTTCAGGCAGTATCGCTAGTCGATTAGCACTGGCAACCCTATGCAATCGCCACTGTTCTCGGTAATTAAATGAAGGCCTTCGGCCAATGAGTTGTTCGTGGTGAGTGGTTATGCCTAAAATTAGGAATTCTCGACCCTGTCTTGACACTGTGGATCTCGGAATTGGGAATCCCCTAACAAAATCTGAAATGGAAAGTCCCATGCGTCTAGCTCCAACAACCATTCCGCGTTCAAAGTCTGTTAATTCACGCCGTGTGGTTATAATGTCGTCAGAAACATTTTAACATGAATCACTTGAGTCTAAATAAAAGCTCTTCCAATGCATTGCTCCTTTATTTATTTTGTACATAGTACTAATGTCATCTGTATACTTGCAAATAGTCCTCCCAAGACTTTTGACACCTCAACGTATATCCGAACATCCACTAATCTGAATACACTAGATCCAGAGTCAAAAACTATCTAAAGTAATTTAACAGAGTTAAATTACTATCTTTTTTATACAAAATAACCAGTAAATATGAGATAATTTAGCACATCGTTTACATTTGTTGGTGAAGGTATCCCAATTGCAAGTTATATTCACCGTCTTGTAGAGCGACTGCAATAAACAACACAACTTACTGGTTTTGACTGATGTGAATCGTAATTGAGAGTTCAGAGAAGTTGGGGAACGTATTTGAGAATCTATAATTGCGTAGTAAGGGTAAAATTCTAGTTTTAAAGTAAAATTCTGTTTTCTTGAATGATTGTGGTTTGTACCATTGTTCTAAGTGTAAAATCGCTGAATGAAGAGCTCAATGCACGTCTGAACTGGCGGTCTGAAGCGGCAGTGGAGGCGATGTGATTTGGCGCCCAACATAGTCATCCACTGTGAATTTCTTACACTTCGTGAACATAATTTGAGTGGCGTTCCTGGCTATCGAAATAAACGCAGCACCACAGGTACTTCGATTGAATTGGGTGTTTTTTGGATTATTTTAGTATTATTTCTAACCCTTTATATAAAAGGAAAAAAATGAAAGAATTGAATACCATAAATTTTTAGAAACATTTTAACCTAAATTTTATATTACCACCGTATGCTGCCTTGGGAAGCAATGCAGCAATGGATATTTGAGAAGTACATTGTTGAAAGGCGACAATATAAAATAATGAAATGTGAAATTCTTTTGAATCACTTTCTTTGTTGAACATAAACATGGAATGATTATAATGTTTTGTTTTATTTATTTATGTTTTTAACTTAATGCCAAAAACAAAAAAACTGAGTGTAATGTACTATGAAGATAAATGTATTCTGTGAACGGTTTCTTAGACTTCAGCGGCCGGAGTCATTTGATTCTTGGCTGTCCGGGATGCGTCTCCGTTAATAGTGCTGACGTATCGGCCATCTTGTTGTGGCCTTCTTCAGAGCTATACTAAGTTTTAAAGCTATACAGAGCTACATGAATATAGCTCTGAAGAGTCACATGAAAGCCGAAACAGTACCATCGACTGAGACGCGGCTCAACCCGGGCAGCCAAGAATCAAAAGTATTCTGTGAACATTTTCTTGAATTCTAGTATCCCTACCCTCATCCATACACATGTTGATTTTGAATACAGATAGAAACGAATGTTAACACTTCGATTAGTAATGATAATTTGAGGATCTTTTTAGGTGTGAAAATGTATTGAGTATTTAGTATTAGATGTTTAGACAAGGAGTAATGTGTAATCCGTGTTAAAAACGTGCAGATTTGGGGAATATTACAAGACTACAATATTTAATATTACTATTATATTTTCGAAATATTTGCATTTGCTTGAAAACGCTATCAGTGTTACTGCGTTGTAAAATGTATACTCCAAATAAACTCCCATTGTTGCGTTAAAGCAGCGATGGCAACAACGCGCTACAGCGAAAGCAGCCACCGCCGCCGTTACTCTCCATGCCGCCGGTGAATCGTATTATTTATTAACTTTTCATTACTTTAATTTCTCTAGTCTTACTGAATTCAATGCCAGAAAAATATTTTCATTTAAATTTTGATTAAAAAATCAATTTTTCTCACTTCCCTTATTAACGGGATAAAGTGATATTTGAAGTATAAGAAAAGCAGAATTTAAGACATATTACATAACAACATTGTAGTATTGCGAGAAGTATGTGCTTTTGTAGCACCTCTTTTACATAATTATATATATAT
>BOPP01000008.1:4187065-4202698 GCA_017312745.1 Gryllus bimaculatus | reverse complement strand
TATATATATATATATATATACACACACACACCAGAGCAGTGAACTCCGACGCCGTGTGACCGATTTCCATGAACTTCATTTTATTTTAATTTCCATTCAAACTGCGCTCGCCGTGAGCTTCGTTGATTAGGAGCGTTGCCGTGTGACACAGGACGAGATCCAGGTGAACGCTGTATATTTATCTAGTATTACATATATTGAGTACAAATTAGTTGAAATTTCTTTCGGATTTCAAAGCATTTTTTTCATATTTAATAGCACGATACATTTTGATTAACAATTAAACATTTTAAAAATAATAATTATAACATTAATTTCGGATTTGGTGTTAATAATCTAAAAGTTGTCTCAAAATGTTGAAAGAATCTTTTCATTGACCCTCTATCTTCTCATTCGCATGAGTCACAGTTGTGGGAATCCTCTCCTGTGGACTGCTCGTTTGAAATGTATACTTTACAGTAGCGTCACAAAAGCAAGTGGATTGACTTCGACGGTTTCCCGTAACTTCCGCCGCTCGGCCATTTTAATTCTACAAAACATATAGCAGAACAAATGAGAAGTCTTTACGATAAGACGAGAAAAGTGGAACTTTCCTTAGGAATACACTGAGAAGAAAAGTCGGTTGTAAATTATTACTCAATGCGACACTATTGGAAGTTTCACATTTCTGACCAACTCGATTATTTCAAAAGTTGCAAGTATTAGTCAATGCAACACCATCGACAGTCAGAGAAGTTTACGCAACTCACAATTGAGGGTTGATTTATTTTCGTCGGAAATTGTAAACGTGTGTAGTTAATGGGGGGTAAGAAATATAATTTTTCTTGGGCTTCAGAATCCCAACCCCACCCGTTCAATATACATAGTTAAATGATGAATAAGAGTATCATCAAATAAAGGTGATCAACATTTAAAAACTATGCGGAAACTATGAATGTTTTCTCCAGAATAAAATAAAACGTGGGTAAACGAACTACAGATTTGATTTATAGTATTGCTCACAAAATAACAGCGCACACTCACAGCTCTCCTCCTACAACAACTAGTAAAATGAAAGGCTTGACAAAACCTGCACACAGTAAAGCTACATATATGTTCATAAACAAAACAAGGGACCATCTCAGCATTGCCACAATTTAAAAGTTTCCAAAGTGGGTCAAAAATGCTTCGTTAAACCGTGTGATAGTAGTAGTGATGTCACATCAAATAGCTTTGTTTTCCGTACCGAAGTGAAGCGTAGTAAAAAGAAATACGTTGAAGTTTTCCCCAGAAAAGGAGAAAATTAAAAGACAATTATATATTTGCGTCAAACATTTCAACAACGAAACCGTTTGTTATGAGAAATATGGTAAGTACATATTCTAATAATTCACCTTACACTATCAGTTAATTATAAAATAAATACACAGGCTCTGTAAAATCATACACAATAACTTGTGAAATCTAAACAACCAATGTAGTATTATTCAATGTTTATACATCAATTAGGAAAACATTCCAGGAGTTAAATTGTGTTATCAAAGAATAAAAATTAACACTGTGCACTAAATTAGTCCAAAGTTTGCAGAATGTGCATGCAAAAACTGAAAATGGAAGCTAATCCAAACAGATTCGCATATGATGTTTTTTTGAGAATGTTTGCAATAGTAATCATGCATTTGATTTGTGTTTTCAATACTATTAAAAAATAAATAGGGTAACACGTAGAGGATATGATTTACATACCAGACCTTAATATAGAATTTCTTATAATTAAAATGGTAATTTTTAAGATTAATAAATGAAATAATTTATTTGTGTATCTTATTATTTTTCATTCATGTTTAATTTTGTTGAACTATCAGTGGGTATTTTGGCCACAGAGACTGATATTGGAACACCATGCCCATCCATCTAACATCTGAGGACTGAACTTATTGGTATGGGGAATGTTTATGTTGCTTATATTGTATACCATTTATTAATATTAGTTATCAGTGTTTTCTAATTAAAGGCAATTACAAGTTCGATAAAGTATAATTTACCACCTAAGTAAATATATTTTTAAAACTATTAAATTTTCAGAAGATGATTATGAAAAAAGCAAACCGCAGAAGAATTTTCAGATGATTATTGAGCAAAGCAACCTCAATTCTGAAGCAGAATCATTCAATCTAACAAAGACAAACTTATAGATGTTTGAAAAATTATCTGCGAATAAACAAATGGTTAGTCTTCATTGAAAATCATATGACATGTTTGTGAAATGTAAATTAGAGAATGTTTTTTTGCACATAATGTTGTCAAAATGTGATTATAAAAAGGCAACTGATGTTATTTCAACACAGGCATAGAGGTTTTGTACATAAATATTGTAGTAAGAACATGGTTTAACTAATTCGTTTAATGCCTCACGTTTAAAGCAGATAACATGAAACGTTACAAGAATAACATAAGGTTTTTCTCAAAAGAAAATTCTTCATCAAAGCAATTTTATAATTAGTGATTTGCACATATTCAGTAGCATTTTAAAATTATAGTAGAGGCAAAAGACAGTGATTCTATATACATTACTTATATGATATTTATGAATATTAATATTTCTAGGAAATTAAGAATTTTATGAACGTATGTAAACCAGAGAGAGACAGACAGACAGACAGACATTCCGTTTGATGTTGAGAATGTATTTCAAGCTGCAGACAAGTTGGAATTATCTATTGGTGGGGCTGCTCTGCATACTATAAAAGGAAAAAGTGTATTGTGCTGAAGTTCATTGGAGTGGGTCTTTAGTCATCATACTTGATTTTGAATTCTTGTGTTGTTTGCAAAGAGATAATTTCCTAGCTGGTTCCACATATTGCTGTTGGTGGAGAATTCTTTTATCGGAATCATACCATTTCTTGATTTTGTTAATTTCATTTAATGACACCAAAAAGGGTAGTATTTGTTCTTAATGTATATCATATCTGTATATCTGTGACACAAAACCCGAGAATTATTTTATTTTGTATAATTCATTAATTGCAACATGTGTCCATAAGCAGCAGTAACGGGGCAAGATTTACTTCATAATAATCTGTAAACAAAATGCAAAAAATTATTTCTACTAGAAAATTATAATTGACATTGAAATTGTTTTTCAGGAGGCGCGTACGCGGAGATGCTGCCTGGCGGTCCTCTCGACAACTGACTGGACGAGAAGTGACATTAAATAGTAACAGATAATGTTAATGGAGTATTACTCCCAAAGAAGGATTATAAATATAACGCGATTATTAATGGAGGATTACTCCCAAGCGCGAAGTGCTCACCGCACCCTGGAGCCTAGAGTCAATTCAGTCGCAACAAATTTTAAAAAATATTAACACCTCTGTGAAACTTTATAATACATCTTAAAAGAGTCCAATACATTTACTGAAGCGACTCCCCGATTACTACGTGTATCCAGAGTGCCTAGTGACCAATATCCCTTTCTTGCAAAGAAAACACGAGAAAATACTGAGTGCGTCGAGACACCATATTTATGATTTTATACCCAAGCAGATCGTGCGTACAAGCGAGGAATTCGCCTCAAACTGGCTTCAGAAATTTTCCCAAAAGGCGGCTAGTGATAATAATTGTCACTGTTAAAATAGTAAGTTTATTTATTTACGTTAAAAATTGTGTGATGTGCTATGGGGAGAAATTAATTTGAAGTTACATTTATGTCCAGAAGCAAAATACGGGGCCATCTCAGCATTTGTTCAAGAATGACTTATCGAGATGGGTGTCGTTGACCCAGAAGCTGAAGTACAATACTTATTACAGGTTCTTTAGAATTACACAACTCAAATGGTAAATAATGTATTAAATGCCATTGTTATGATTAATATTACTTTCCTTTTGGATGCTCGGTGTATTCTCTAATTGTATAGAAACAGTTATGCAACAAAAAAGATTTTACTTGGGTCTTAAACTTTATTATCGAATTTAATCGTTTAATGTCATCTAGCAAGGTGTTGTAAAATAATGTTCAGGTATTGTATGTGAATTTTTTATAGTGATACTGTCACCTGATGGATAAGACTACTACTTCCAGTGTTGTAGTTATAGACATCGGCGTTTGCTGAAAATATATTCACGCCCCAAAGTAAGTTATTTTTTACAAAAACCACTGATTCGTATATCAAGAGACAAGGTAATGGTAAGAAAGGTGTGTACGTAATGTTCCATTATTACAGTAAGGTATTTCTACTCTCTGATATCGTTGTTTAAGATACGAACGTAACCAATCTAGAGCAATACCACGAATTCCATACGAAGGTAATTTTGAAAGTAAAATGTTACGATCAATGAGTCAAAAGATTTTGAAAGCTCTAAAAATATTCCATTAGGTGCTTCGTTTTGATCCATGGATGATACATCTTTAAGAAAACAAAATATGGCTGTTACCGTAGATTTTTATTTTCAAAATCCATGATGGCAATCTGAAAACGCGTCGTGTTTTCTAAGAAAGGTTTCCATTCGTACGTAAAAACGTCTCTCTAATATTTTTGAAAAAACCGACGGAAGCGAAATTGGCCGATAACTTTGAATTTTAATATTTGTTGCTTTTTTTGAAAATCGGTTTAATTTTAGCTGTTTTAAAAATATCTAGAAAATTCCTGTGCATAAAGATACAGTAAATATGTGAGTTAACAGATGTATAATGGCAGGCGCACAAGGCAAACAATCTGATAATTCATTTAAACCGGCCGAATATTTATTTTTTTTAAGTTTTTATTTATTTATTTTTAAGTTATTAAATATTTAAGTTTCAGAAACGAACATCAATCTAATCGAAACAAAATCTGTCTAAATTATTTGGAGAAACGTCTGATGTTGAGTTTTGTGGCTGGAGATCCTCAGTGAAATCGGCAGCAATTCTCGAAAGGTATTAGTTAAAGAGGCTAGCAACTGTTGTATATTTGATTTTGAATTTTTTTGTTTGAAAATGTCCCAGTGGTTTCATGTAAAGTACCTCCAAAAACTAATGAATGATTTTCAAAATCGCAGAGATTTGACTCAGGCCAAATGGACAGGAGTTTCTTCAATTTGGAAAAAAATCCTTCACGTGGTTTAGGTGCTAGTGTTTATAAACACCAGACAGACGAACGGACGGACGGACGTTTTGAAAAAACCCTCAGGGGACACCAGAAAGTGTATTTCCGTTGAAATCTCGAAATCGACTTTCCGCAGCATTGTATAACTATCCGTATATACGTATATATACGTACGTATACCGAAAAGTAAAAAGTGTTACATTTGATTCTCTCAGTTGCAGTTTTAGTTGTTTGAGTGCTAAATCTCGCAGCATACTGTTGGTTTGAGTCGGGCAAAGTCGAAAACTAAATGTTAGTATTTAGGGTGGCACGTTGTAATTGTTTTCATGTTGTTCAGACGTAAAGTCGCCGCCCAAATTAATACCATTCTGCCCTCCTATGAAAATGACTGTGTCCTCATTGGTCAGTGCCCTCGTGTGAGTGTAACTCTGCAATCACGTCTGCAACCCTCCCGTTAGGTTTCAAAATAGATGAGACTGAGTAGTTGAAGGTAACTTCTTACTGAGAATGGAGAAAAGGTTGCGGCCATGGCTGACAGCGCAAATAAGTACTTGTTTTTTAGGCTCAGTCGGAATGTCTTTGTTTTCTATTGGGCTAGGATGCTCAGCTTTACATCTTTTGGTTTTGACGCGCTCCCTGTCCTGTTTGCGTTAGTTTGTGCATGTATTTGTCGATGGTGGAGAAGGGTTGTGAGGATCAGGAAGTTTGAGAAGTTGTGACAAAAATCTGTTTCATAATCTAAAACACTAAATTTGTTTTGAGTTGTGAGTGGATGTGGGGTCTGAGTCTTTTGTGCAGTCACGGGGGTGCACAGTTGGGAAGATTCGCTGTGGTGGCGACTTGTCTGTGTAAAGAACGATCTCTTCCAACCTTCGGATATGTTGATCTAAATTACTGTTTATGTGTGTGAAGGCTTTCAGAAGGTCGTCTTTGAGGGTGTAGAGAGTAAAAATAGTAGAATAATTAGTAGAAAAGTAGAATGCGTTTTAATATACGTGATAAAATTGGAATAAAGAAGAATAAGAAACTCAAATAAGAGCAGCAAGCATCTAACTTAATATTTTGAAACGTAAGATTGATATGTATTCAATAAATTAAAAATTACGATTCGATACTAGAATGAGAAGTTATTTACAAAATAAATTGAAAGCCATACTTACGAAATTTGGCAATGTGGTTATGAAGATTGTTACCCACTTAAGCTGCTACTATTTAACACAGCCAGTAGACTATACTTTACCGTAAATAAATAAAAGATATTAATTGAAAATTTGTTTTAAAAATATGGAATAAATAAGATTTGGAACACAAATTCAAATTGTTCGATACACCGTCCTCGTAACGTTCAAATCAAGGGAATCGTCACTCGTCACAGAAATATAATAAAATCGTTCATTAATTAAATTAGCACACTGATATAATATGAAAATAAACTGAACATTATATAGGTTTTGACACTTATCATCAATTCGTAAATCTTAAACTCGTTAAGGTTCCAAGTTAAGAAAAACTGCGCAAAACATGTGATTCGCAAACGGGTCAAATCTTGTCACCCGAGCGTATTCGAGGACAACAATAGAGGAGCTCGTGAATCACCTCGTACAGGTTTATTTTTTAACAAGCCGTCTTCACAAAACTTTGCACAAAATTCTTCGTAAGGTTTCACACACTATTAGTTAGAATGAATAAAGTGTTGTTTAGCATACCCGCACGGTGTGTTAAAAAACAAATTGAGTGTTAGTTACCCGAAATAGAACTTCAACTTTCCTTTCAGTTCACTCATGAGTTTTATTTCAAGGTGTTACACGTCCCATGAAGAGATAGTAGATGAGAGAAAATAACACCTCAATCTAAAAATTCCTTAAGTTCCATATATTCCTGCGACTCCTCCAAAAACGAAATAATTATGTCTGTACAAGTTCTTAGTAGTCCCGTAGAGGACGTGAGACCATAGAGATGGAGGCACACCCTCAAACGCGACCACAATTTTTATGGTTTACTATTACATTATTATGTTTATGGATATGAATCGAAACACATAATGTTGTATTTAATACCTTAGAGGAACATTCATTCTTCATGCCTGCGCGGATTTTTTGAAACTTTATGGCCGTTTCGTTAACAATGCAGTAAATAACACATTTTTTATGAATTCGATTAATTAACATAAGAGTTAGAAATATGCAATAAAATAATTAACAAAATAACAAATTATCCATAATTTTATTAACTTTTTCGAGACTTACCATAGGAACATCACAATGTTCTCGCTCCTCTACGTCGCGATCAGGCAGCATCCAGCGACGCTCTTGACTTTAACTTCAATCCATCAGCAGCTGTTGAGAAGAAATTCACCTGACATCGTCAATGAATGCCGAATCTTCGTTTTATAAGGGTTCTTGTTAAAAAATGGAAACTAAAGTTCATGAAAGAATAATTTCAACCAAACCCAAATACAGTCAACGGATACAGTCAATGTCTATCGGCAAAAATTCATCCTTGGATTTAGGTATTTTAAGAATTGATAATATGATAGTTTTGCCTGTCAAACACTTCTTTTTCTATCGTGAAACCTCTTAACACTTGATGGCTGCTGTAGTACACGCTTTATAAATTATTTGTGCAATTATTCACTCAGACATATCATCATTGCCGCTGCTTACACGACCAACTCTATTGTCAGCAAACTTTGGTGTCAGTAGTAAATCGTTCACCGACCAGTTTGTCATTTTACGCGGAGGTCATAACGTACTTATCCGCGCCTGTTTTCTTTAGCCCTGATATCACTAGATGCAAGAAGAGTAGGGGTTTGGTTAATTCGACGACAGGACTATTGTGTTAAATCTGTAGCTCGCTTTTCATTGGAAAATAGTTATACAGGAATACTCAACATTTCCGGTTTTGTGATTTTGTCAACACCACTCGTTACTATCTTCTATACTTAATTCAACCAATGTTGATAGAGCAGCAGGGGTAGAGATTCCGGGACTCAAGATGACTTGCGCAAATAATAACACTTGAACGAACAAACCTACCAACTATGAGTATACAATTATCTGACACCACATTGAACAACTGTCGGTTTCAATCCGATCTTTCACCTACACTATAGTGCAAGACAATTTAAAATATGTTTCGAATTTTCGTTTGGTTCAGAAATGTATAATTGTAAACTTTTCTATTCACCAAGGGCGTCACGTGGGCAACAAGTTCGTTTGCCGCTCAGACGACATCCAACATCTCAGGCCAGAGGCCTTCGGGATTGGAAGTAGCTCTCTTGTAATAGTAGTCTTTCTCGTATAATTCAGAGAAAGCAGAATGTATACACAATTGCAATTCTGCTCAAATTTTCGATATGAAGTTGGAAATTTATTCAATTAGTGCCAAACAAGTTTCTTCTTTAAAAAAGCATATTTTTCTGCCTCTGCATCGACGCTTAGCCTAAATTTCTTCATCTACGTATGAAAATAAGAGTTCAAAAAATATATTCAGTAGCATTTGTCGTACAAAAAATATTATTCCTAGGCCTTATTTTTACCTCAAACTTCTTCAAAAATCAACAGCATCTACTCATCACTTTAATGGTAACCCATGGATACGCAAAAGCTCAAACCACAGGGAATCTGTACATATGACTTTCCCTCCGCAGCTAAGGCTGTCTCCTAACCCGGGAGAGGTGGTTCAGGGCGTCAACTGATGTCACTGCAGTGCCTCTGATCGGAAGGTCCTAGGTTCGAGTCCTGACTGGTGATTGAATTTTCGACGCTAGGTAGAATTCAATCGCTCTCTGGAGAAGAATTCTAGCGTCCGGCCGCTCTGATCGGTTGTTTTCTGTAGTTTCTCCGTTCAACACCAGGCGAATGCCGGAGCAGTACCCTTACAGACGGGCCAATGACCGCGGGCGATCTTTCCTTCATCTTCCTTGTCCTGTTCGCACCCCTTATATACACACACATAAACTAACTTCCACCTCACTATCACATTACCGGTCGGACGCTTAGAGCTTTTTCCTGCTAGGGTGGTGCCCCGCTACTGGGAGATACCTGGTTGGGGAAACCCCCGTTAGCCGACGGTAGTTCGGCGGTGGATCTCGCCATCCAGCGGGAGATTACCGCCACCTCCCGTTAAAAACAAGGACTACATTTATGGGACTAATACCCGTCGCAATTGACCCGCTCGGAATCACTAATCAATCACCTAAACTGAATGATGGTTTCAAAAGAATTGCGATCGAACCGCGTGTTCCAAAATCAAAACTGTTACACGCCACATATAAAAATAGTTTTGGCCCACTGTGTACGGTGGGACGAGCGCGAGAGCAGGCGCTGAGCCGGGGCGGGGAGCAACGATTAGAGGCCATCGGAGCGGGAGCGGAGGCGGGGGCAAGAGGAAAAGGAACGGGTGGAGATGGGGGCAGTGGAGTCTCCAAGGCGATTTCTCTTAATCAGCGGCCAATCGCCACCGAGGGCGCCCCGAGGGCGGGCGCGGGCGCGGGCGCGGATCCGCCCTCGCAGCCTGCGCCAGACACTTCGACTTCACGAGACGGTGTTCACCAGAAGTGCGACGTTCCACCCGTGGTACAGACATGGTATAACATTACTGAACAGCCACACTTCATGCTTCAACTGCACGTATTTTCTCCTATTATTGGCGAACATTCCACTTCTCGTAAATCAATGGGTGGTATGAATAAAAGTAAGCAAGTACTCTTTGCTGCGAGATCCTACTTATTTTCGTATGAATAAGGTGGGTGAGCAATTGCTCAGTCTCTGAGCACTTGCTCCAACTCTGAGCGTACTCTCAACTGGCGAACAAATGCTCAGTGTTGGTATGAATAAAATTAAGCGTTTACTCTCTAGACTGAGCACTAGCTCCAAAATTTCGGAGGGACCTTAGTAGCATACTTACGGTTGAAAAGTAAGATTAAATTGGCCGATTTTTTACCGTGTGTTGATATGCACATGCATCGGACTAAACAAATTTCAAGATAAGGCGAAATTCTCGTGATGTAGACTATTAGAACCTTTGCCAATTCGAAAAGGACAATGTATGGTTGGTAGGATTTTATCGGCGTATGTTTAAGGCGCGTTTTTATATTGCATATCTTCTATGTTAATTGGCCATCGCTCTTTTCTACTTGGAATTTTTCGGGGTACTGTTTTTTGAAACTTTGTAATGTTTTGTTTCGACCACAGCGTACCTCCGAAAGTTGGCTCTTTTCAAAAATAATTTTATATTCACTTAGCATTTCGGCAAAAGTAGCTGGGCCTCTGGCGCCTGCAAAATGCATTACTGCTATTTGTATTCGAATTTAAAGAACGAGACAACAAAATATTTCTCTTTATTCGGCACACATATGCGCGACGCGCGTAACGTATGTAACCTCTTTGTTGTTCAAGAAACCCATTTTTAAAACTCTTAGCTTGCACTATGACGTGTTTACGACGAGCAAATGCTCGCGAGACATGAGTAAGTTCTTCGGAGACATGCGAAGTTTTTATTCATACGAAATGGAGCTTCTGCTCAGTGCCGCGGAGTATACTCACTTTGCTCCGGAGCAAGTGCTCATTTTTTTTTTTTTATTTTTTTTTTCATAGGACCCAATGCCTTATAAGTAAAACCAAAACTTCGTATTGGTTCCTAACTTTGAACAGTCGTCCCTTGATGCATAAAACCAGTTTTCCACATGATTTTTTGTATGAGTGTAGACTACATTCTGATGTTATTAAGAGTTGAGAATGAATTTCATGCAATGGTCACTTTAATTGTAACGTGTATTATTTATCTCTATTCCTTCATTTTAATTTTGGGTAGATATTGAGCTACTGCTCTTATATGAGCACCCATGTTACAGAGTAGGGGCCTACAGAAGAGCTAAATGTCGTAAAATTTATTAGAAAATTCATATTCTTGAACACTGGTTAAGAAACAACATTCGGGAATCACCTGCCCCCCTCCCACACACACACACGTCACCCAAAAATCATTAATCTTTAACCTTTAAAAACCTCACCTGTTACATTAAAATTATGATAAGATTCAAGCATGCAACATTTCCGAGTTGTGCCTAATTTTAATGTGTTGCAGTAATTTGTTCTCTAGGCCATAATCAGAAAACTTTTATTTCTTCGCCTTAAATCTGTTTCAAGCAGGATTGGGTGTTAATCATTTGGCTAGCAGTAGCTCACTTACGGAGTTTATGTCTATGGTTTCGTAAATTTAGTTCAAAAGCGACATCTATCCTTAGCACATTGTACACAGAAAAGATTACTACTCTGCTAGCACTTCAACCACGAGCTGAAAAACTGTGAAGTTCGAAAAAAATCAACATTTATTTTTACTTTCCCGTATACGTACGAATGTACGGAATATTATACGTAGTATAGGGAAAGTTATGTAAAGCTGCGAAAATAGATTTCGAGATGTCAATGGAAATATACGTTTTGGGGCCCACTGATACCGAATAAAGTTGCTTTTTTCAAAACGTGTATCAGTCTGTCCATCTGTCTGTGAACACTACTGCCGCCATAGTACAATGTTTTCTTAATTGAATAAACCGGTGTCGAATCTTTTAGATTTTGAAAAAAAAATTCTTCAAAATTGGGAGGTACTTTACAAGAAGCCCCTCGGGCATTTTCAAAATTTTCTCAATAACGGCTTCAATTATTTTTCTTGGAAAGATAAGAGTAAAATACACTTATAAAAGTGGCGTAAATTCGATTTTCACGGTTAACACTAAATTTTTCAAAATGTTTGATTTTTTGAGGCGTCTTCCTACAAATACAAGATTTAAGATTGACATTTTTCCTCCCAATAAAATTTGTTCTCCATAGTGAGTTCCTTCATTAAGATCATGCACATTTTTTGAAAGTTTTAGTAGTTTTTGTGCAATATTGCGTGCAATATTTGCAATTTTAAAAAATTACAAAAACAAGATTTTCTCAAAAACAGCTCCCAATGATTTCTTTCAACTTTTGGTATGAATAGTACTAAATGCACTCTATAAGATGAATTTACAGTAGCACTTAAATGCCATTAAATACGGCTCGAAATTTTTCAAAGAAAATTGCCATTTAGGGCGAAGTTTTATTGTTCTTTAATATCCTTAAAATTATATTTCAGTTCTATTCAGTTCAGTTAGATCTGTCAATTTTAAAATATTAAATTTAGAAATAAAAAACAATTATCTTACAGCCATTATCATTTAGCCATTTGTATTGTGAAAGAAGTGAATGAAATAAGGGACAAGGACCTCTTCTACCGATTCCTTCCACAATCCACAAAATAAATTTACACTTCCTTTTGATGAGACGTTCGAATTAGCTTTAACCTTAAAGATAATACACTAAGGATAGGCCCAGATGTTGGGCTATTCATTATTTTTCAATTATTAATAAAATGGATTCAGAAAATTTAATAACAAATGTAATAAAATTAATTTTACACAAAAAAACTAACATGTACTTAAACTATCTCAACTAACTCAGCGATTAGTAATGAAAACATTTGGGAAAAAAATGCTTTGTACTAAATTAATAAATTAAACGAAATCACTAAATGCAGATTTATGAAAAACAGCAAACCGCAAAATCCGAATCGCTAACAATAATTACAAACTATCCAAATGAATCCAAACACAATCCAAATGAATGGCTTGAATGTTGGCGGAATCTACGGAAGTAGTCACTTTTTCATTGTATCATATATACTCTGTTGCAAACTTAAGTTTTAAAAAATGTACCTACCACGTAAACGTATTAGAAATATGTACAGAATGAATTGTATGTACAGGCACAATTGTGTAAAGTTTAGCAACGGCTTTTGCCAACACAAAACGAAACAAAACTACCCTAAATCGAGCATAAAGACATTCGACAGTGACATTTTTCAAACGTCAAATTGGCTGATTTTTTTAGCTGACTACAAGTATTATTGTATTGATTCGTATATTGTGCTACTAGTTAATTAACGTTTTAGTGCTTTAGCATTCTAATGTTGCCAACATTGGTAATTACCATACCTTTCCAATGGCGGCAAAGACAGTAGCAGTTCTGTATTCGAAGGCGCAGATTTCATAATGGACTGGGTGCATTGCAATTCCTGTTTTTATCAACCTGGGGACACTGAAAAACGAGGCTTATATTTTACAAGTTGCGGGCATTTATACTGCAAATCATGTTTGACGTTTGGTAAATGTGAAAAAGATGTATTCTATTTGGAAAATGAAACGGAAGAGAATTAAATATGGATTATTGTGCTAATCAATCATTTTGTTCACATAATTGTTACAGATAATAATTTTTCTCAGACATGTTCTGTCTGTAGAAAACAATATGTAGTAACACAAATAAATTCTGAGGTATATTATAAATGAAAAAATAATGCTTTCATATTAAGTTATGGCCTTCTAGTGCTACTCAGTGTTACATTATTTTGTTGCAGATGTCAGAAGATTTAAAAGAAAATTTTAATGATCCATTCAATTATTTGAATAAGATTCTCAAAGTGCTTAAGTTTCAAAAAGAGCATCGGTTGCGGTTCTTCACACATAATAAGCAGATGGTTTGTTACTTGCCAACTCATTTGTTAATACGAATTACCTTTGACATGTAATATAGTTATTTTTATTTATTTCAGAATTTGAGTTATCAAACTTACAAAGAATTTTGTGATAAGGCTCAGAATGAAATAGAATGTTTGAAGGCAAAAATACAAAGATTGTAAGTACACAAAGCTTTTTTTAAGAATAAAGTACAATGTCATTTAATGTATGCTTATCAATTACGATTTTATTTTCTATTTATTTTGGGAGATGACAGTATATATTTTCTATTAATTTACATTGGGTTAAATTACAATAGATTATAGTTAATTAAGCAAATTTCCTACATTTTTAAATTCTGTCTTTTATTTTTCTTTATATATAGGAAATGAACATATAATAACTAGAGAAAGGAATTTATAGTAACAAAAAAGGAAAAGTACATACATATGTTTTTATTTTTTCCAAAATATGTTTAAAATATAGAAAATAACAAAAATAAAAATTCAATACTGTGTTTAAAGCATACAAACATTTTTAAATTTAATGCCTACAAGCATTTTTTAATTTCTGAATGGAAAGTGTTGCCAATAAGTCTTAAAATGAGTTGGAAAAAATATCTCTTTACTTAAATATACATTCCCTAATAATAACCATACATAACTTCCAAAACATATTATCTTGAAATCTTTATAGACTAACCAAACTACAAGCTTTTCTAGGAAAACCTCTGATAAGAGCAAAATTGTCAATAAATGACCAATCAGTTGAACAAATGTATAATTTTAAATGCCTTGGTTATTTTATTAAGTTTTGACAACTTGGAAGATGGAAAATTTAAAATTAGGAAATTCCAAAGTAGGTGACAGAATTAAAAGAATTTTCAAAGGCAAATCCAGAGTTGAATCAATTTTACAAAACTAAGGCAATCTCCACATTTCTGTACAGAGCAGATCTCATGTCAGACTAACAAATACTAAGAATACAAATGGCTAGAGTAAGGTCTTGCTATCAATCTTTGGTATACAAGGACTGACCAAATCCTGAATGATAAAGTAAGATGCAAACTAGGCATATTGGAGGATATTGAGAATTACCAGAAAAAATTACCCTTCAATATGGAAAGAATGATTAATAGCAGATTTCCAAAATCCTTTGAACAAAGATTATTGTTATTAAATACATTTTTTTCTGATGCACTCATACAAAATTGAAAGGAAAACAGGGTAATTATTAACAACAATAAAATCCACTTTAGACAATCTCACAACATCAATTTAAACAAAGATTAGTTTTGTTTATTTCTATTTCCATCGGCCAAGTTTCTAGTCATGCTTTTCATTCCTTCCCTTCTTGTTTCTTTTTTCCTGTTGAGTTCTGTATGTAAATTAAATAATTTCTCTTTAGTGTGCGAATTTCGAGGATCCAATTCGATCCATTACCAGCTCAGTGTGCGTCATTTTGCCTGAGCTCTCAAATATTCTATTATCTGGCCGTTCTAACACTTCTTCATCCATTTCTCCCGAGATCCTATTTCCCTCACAATCTTGCTCTCCGCTTCTATTGCTCCTCTTCACAGCTATCACAACTCCACCCTCCTCTGTGCGCACCTCTTACTGCTCGCGTTCCGACTTTTCACCTGCGTTGTTGGGGGGGGACTATTTACTCTTACACGATATTCCAGACTTTTAGATCTGCGCGATTATTCCGAGGCTCTCCTCCTTCCTCTCTCTCGCGCGCGACTCTCTACTCTCCTCCTACGTTCGCTCAGCGCGTACCTCCATTGCGCAGATCTAGGCGCGTGTGAGAGCGCTGTGCCGTGCGCGACCTCTCTCTCTGTTAACCACGTGCCAGAATCCTTGGTGTGCGCGCGACTGTGAGATTTTCTCTCTCTGTGCCGCGCTCTTTATATCCCCTTGGGTGCGCTGTGTTGTTTTATATACAAATAAAACCTCTCTCTTTTTATTTCTCTCTCTCTCTCTAGTCCTCTTAACCGCGCCCCCGCAGGGCAAAACACACAAGCGCCGT
>BOPP01000008.1:4144456-4178488 GCA_017312745.1 Gryllus bimaculatus | reverse complement strand
TACTGTTTTGCTTCATAGAACATGTATTTTAAAGTATTTTGTTGTATATTTTGAGATATTACATTGATATGAATTTAATTGGTGGCTGAAAAATTTAATCTTGATCAAAGGAAGTCAATATACGAAGGGCGTTCAAAAATTTCTTGGAATGGGCTCGCCAAACTAGCAATAACACGTTTCAAGTTCACGTTTTTGTGGTACTTGGATGGGCATGTTTGCAAAATTGGCGGGGACATATTTCAGTGCACAGTGGTGTCACGTGGAGGTGAGTGGTGGTCTGTTGGCGTAATGTGGCAGTTCGAACAGCACATGAACCTGACGTTCATGTGCAAACTGTGAGAATCACCTTTGTGGACACCATTGGCCCTGCTGCACCGTGGCCTGGACTGCCTGTTACTGACAATTTTTACGTCGAAGTTTTGCAGAGTTTTGGTGATGTGGTTCGAAGGACGCGACGGGGGAAGGGAAGGGGTTTCTGCATCGTGATAACGCACCAAGCCGCTTGTTGGGCAGAAATTCCTCACCAAGAACATTCCTGTCTTTCCTCAACCACTGTTCTCCATGGATCTTGTTTCCTGAGAATATTGGCTGTGCCCTACTCCAAAAATGAGTCTCGGAGGAACACAATTTGCAACTGTGGAGAACATTAAATAGAATGCAACAGCTCGGCTCCGAGAGGCGCCAAAAGAAGCCTTCTACCGCTGATTCCAACAATGGCAGGAACGATGGAGCTACTGTAAAGATGCACAATGGTCGTACTTAGAAGGTGATTAGGGTAACCATTGCCATAGATTATACCATTAACGAGCTGAACCACCATTCCGGGAACTTTTTGAATGCCCCTCGAATTCTACAGAATATTGTAATTTTTCTAGCAGAGTAGAAATTATGCTAATTTAGAAATTTAACTGTAAGATACATACGGGAAGATAGTAATGGTTTTGCAGTAGTTTCTGTTGCAAGTAATGAATTCCATTCATTTGGGGGATTGGTTTCCCAATTGGCCAGCACAAATTTTAATTTTCGCTGGAAAATTCGCTTTTCGAAAGAAACATCCCGATAAGTTTTTTGCTAATTCATTTTATACTAAAATATGGTTTTGAAAGAATGTGGATGTACAACATGAAATATCAACCAGAAACAATACATTTTCTGAACAACACTTGGAACAATTGTCATTTTTAACAGTTTAACTATCTTTATTTTTGTGCTGCTTTTGATGAGTTGGTTAATATGATGAGATGTTAATAATTAGGTCACAGGAGAGTAGTATATAGAATATTCTTAAAGTTTTGAAATGGCTTTGTTTCTGTTAAACATAAGTTTCATCTACTAAATTCTTCAACACAAATGCAGCCGAACACCATTTTTACCTGAAATTTACATTTATTCCAGTGTGTTCACAAAGTACATGTATCCCCACTGCAGGCTTTAAAAATTCAAATTTCTCAGCATAAACTCAAAGAAGGATAAAACTTTTTTTTTTGTATGTTTATTTGTTACTTGTGGAAAGGTGTTACATCATGGGTTAACATTATTCAAGGATGAAATAATGGAAATAATCTTTGTCAACTTCGATTTATTAAGAGAGCTGGCTGTTGATGGCTTTGCCATCATCAATCAAGAAATATATGGAAAATCTTAAAAAATAATAAACAAGAAGATTAACATACCTACATTTAAAAATGGATTTCCAATAATAATAATAAAAAAATAGAGATAATACAAATAAGAAAACTAATATAGGTACATTTTTTTTAAACTATCAAATGACATTTCAAAAAGGAAACCAATAAAACAGAATTTCATCCCTATTTGTTCCTACCTAGGGTTCAAAATTGACCATTTGTAATGAAGTCAGAATTACATTTTAGTCTCTTACACAAGGTGTTTTTGCTCCTAATTTTGTGTTTGAATTTGGATTTTACTTGCGGTTTTGCTATTATAATAGTATAATGCAGTGAGTCTGTGACTTAATAAAGATAGGCAAAGATCCACTCTTTATCACCAGTGAAAGTGTTAAATCCCATGACAATCAAGAACACACAAGGTTTAGAACTGTTGGCTTATTCCTTTTAATATAACTGGTATTTGCCTTAGTCACTTCCAGGTCTTGTAAGCTAAGAAAAGCATTTGCATGATTCCACTAATTAAACTTACAAAAATATAGAAATATCCTTTAGGACAGTCAGGATTTTTGTTTCTTTACAGAACAATAATATATTATTAAAGTATTATTAGCATTAAAGCAATGAAGACTTAATTTTTTTATTAGAATTTCTCTTGGTGGATAGGTGTTTTAGTTTTGAGAACAGTTTTGCCAGATGTATAATAATACAAATGCTTGTTCTCATGTACTAGATTGTAATATAAGCTAGGGATAGTGAAATGTTAGCCTTTCATTTATAGTTTAAAAAATCACAAAGAGATTTCAGGAAGTGAGATACTTTCTATTCTAGAAAGAGCTATGGGAAACCTTAAAATAAATTACATACCAAAAGTAATTTCCTATCATTTATACTTTACTGTGATTTACACCTTTTTTTTTTCTTTGTTCTTGGAAAAGTGTAAAAGATTGGTTCTATTGATTGTTTAAGAATTACAAAAGCTTACAATTTTATTGATCGCTGAATGTAGTGAGCCCGCCAGAGATAGCATACCACAGCCATGTTATTCGCACTGCTACTAAATAACACCTCTTAATCTACGAGGGTAACATGAGGGGGTGAAAAGCAAACTGATAATGAATGCTAACGATGATTTGGGGGAAATACAAGACTAACAGAAGATCCCCGAGAAATCTAGTGAGTGAAACTAATGTAATGATGAAATGTTTGAACCCTAGTATATACCTAAAGGTGAGAGGTGTACTTATAACACTATGTTGCCTCTCATTTGTACTTTTTGTGTAATTACACATATAATGACCATGAAAGTCTCTTCTAGAGACAATTTTTGGTGAACCACAAAAATGCAAAATGTGTTCATTCTTAGGGCCCCTACACATGAGTGTTGCATTGAGGCAAGTTAAGTAACGTGTTGTGCAATAACACTGGATCATGTAATATGGCACATGAGCGCTTTGGATGTTCTGCATTAGAATCAGTGTTCTTAGATTCATCTACAACATGTGTCAAAGCAACGCTCGTGTCCAACAGACCTTAGTGAAAAGATATCTCTAGCAATTGCATATGTTAACTCTTATGAATTGTAAGTCAAAAGTGCAAAATTAACGCTTTTAATATTCTCTGAAATCTTAATTATTGTAGCAATGCTTCATTGTGTAAGGAAACAATGCATTTATTTGACAATTTACACATTAAACACATTTTTAATTTAGTTGTGTCGTGTCATATCGGTTTTTGCAGAGCTATCTGGTGGGGGAAATGTACGCTTGGGTCAAAGCAACACAGTGCCATTGTATTTGGAGTAAAGAAGGAAAATGTGCAGTGCTTCATTCATATTTTTATCATATTTAGATTGTACCCTGAATGGAAGGAAATCATTTCAAATCAAACAAATTTATTTTTCTGTTTTTGTTTTTTTCTTATATTAAAAATACATGAACAAAACATTTAAATATATACAAACTCTACCTGCAGAAAAATATTTTCTTAGACTAGTATCTTTCCATAATCTCACAAATCGAGATTGTAAATGTTAAGCTTGTCTTCATTCTTAGTAATTGTAAATTAATTCACATTACGGAATTGTTTTTACAATAATACATTTTTCTTTTCACTATTTTTACCAACTTCCTTAGTATAAAATCGTGTCCCTAATATTGTTTAAGGAAAATCCTATTGGTAGCCTTGCAGAACGTTTTGCTTTTTCATAAATGTATTGAAGGTAATGATCCCTCAAATGAAATGTTTCATTTATTTTCAAAAAAATATGGATCTATTTTTAACTCTCAAATCCAAGCCTGCAAAAATATTAAAAATCATAGAAAGATGTTATAAATCTCACTAGACATTTCATTCTTCCATATTATATTTAGCATGTTCTTGTTTCTTGTTCAGATGAACGTGACTGAAAAGGTGTCAAACAAGAGAAATTTTACTTTCTATTTTCCTTGCAAATTATTTGAGGAACATGCATGCTGGAAATATCCACAATCATTCAATACAGTGTAATCACTGATTTTGTTAAAATACTTTAGGTTTACATCATACCTGGACATTTTCATTACCTCAGAAAATTCGCTACTTTCAACATTTATTATTTGGTTTCTATACACTATTAGTGTCTTGAACTTGTTGGACCATTAGGCCAATCAATTTTCTACCTGTAGACTTAATGGTTTTCATGTTCATAGCACCAATGCAAAGACACTGCAAGAAAAAAATAAGAATTTTAATAAAAACAACTTTAGTATGCTTGGTTCATAAAATTGACAATTCAGCCACTCAGAATTCCAATCCCAGCGAAATTTCGGCATGAAAGAAAAGTGATTCACTGTAGCAATCGACAAGATAATCTTAACTCCACATATAAATAATTATACAGCTAGGAAAAAGAATTAACCTTTTTTAATAACTGTATAATAAATTTCGATCTCAGCGATATCTCAAATAAAAGCAGCTCATATTAGGTTCTTAGATTTCTTACTGGTGATTAATCAGCAATTTGTCTCTCTTGATCTTGAAAGTCACACATTAATCCACAATGTGAATAGTGTATTTGCCATATTGTGTTTGCTTTTTGTCCTTCATGTAAGATGTTTGTCTTTCGGAACATGATTTTGTTCATAAATTAACCATGATCACAAATTTCTTTGTTTCAAAGTTTTTTTTGAACAGGAGAAATTAAGGGCAATAAAATTTGTTAAAAGTATATGTTCTAGAACTTTTTTTCTACAAATAATACCGAAAATGATTTTAATAATACAAATAACCCAACTTCTATATTGTACAATACAATTATAAGTTATACAGATGACGATTTTTTTAATTTAAAACTTATTTGTTTACATTATATTTCAGTGCATGGAAAATACCCACCTTGCTTCATCCAGTCACTATTTTCCCTCATCATATATAGATTAAACATGTTTTTGCAAGTCTTGCATAAATCTCTTCACATTATTGAAAAATACAATAAGGTTTTTTCACTAAAAGATTTTTATCTAAAGAAAATATCAAGTTTTATTCTGTTCTGTTAAAGCAGATGCTTATCAAGAGTTCCCATTCATTAATATGAAAGCCACGAATAATTCACTATTTATGCTTGTGAAATAGTTGACTTGACAATCCTTCTTTAGCCAAACTCACCTCATCCTGTTATTTCAGATGGGAATAACAGTAGAAAGCTCTTCAGTCCTATAAGAAAAGAAGGATGATTTCAATGCAAAATATTAACCAAGGCTAAAGAATAAGTCTACCTTAGAAATTCAGTTAACTGATTTACATTGAATGTGATCCTGGTGATAATCCCATCAAGTTACTGTTCTAAAGAAGTAGTGAACAAATTTGTGAATTCAATTGGAATCATAAGATTAAACATTTGTAATATTAAGATCACCAGTTTCACAATTTGTTTAATACATAAATGTTCATCTTAATATTTCTTAAACTACATTTAACTACGAAATGAGTCATTTCTCTAAAATACTCAATCCATTAAAATAAAATAAAATTCTTCCATTTTCAATTTAACATGACCAGTAGAATAAATCACTCTGTACATTTTGAAAAATGTCTTATAATTAGAGTAAAGTTTTACTGAGTGATGTATTTATTAGTTTTATTGTAAATGGTAGAAATATTTCAAAGCATTCCAATTGTTAATATTATTTTATTGGAAATTTTAGAATATTTAAAATTGTGCACTGTCAGAATAATTACTTATTTACAATGAATAAAACAAAGTTCAAAAGTAGAGTTCATTACCACTTATAGTCTCAGCAGAATATTCATTCAGCTCTCTTTTTTCTCTCACGCCAACATGGAGGCTTCTTGTTCAATTTCAAGCACGTTTTCCTGCGATAGATTATCAAGATCTAAACACTCCCAATATTTTGCTTCTAAAATACATCCTTAATATTTGTCAACTTTGGAAATCTAGAACTTTTAAGAATTATAGATGTCAAAGTAATTTCTTCCAAATAACTTGCAAGACCATTAAAAAAAACAAAAAATAAATTTAAAAATTAAAATATCCCAAACTTTTTAAATGAAGAATAAGAATAATAAAAATCTTGCAGTCATTAGAAAGAACATTAATTTTTTAAATGTTAACGTCTGAGTTGTCTGGTTTATGGTGTCC
Organism: Gryllus bimaculatus; assembly: GCA_017312745.1. Classification (NCBI taxonomy): domain Eukaryota; kingdom Metazoa; phylum Arthropoda; class Insecta; order Orthoptera; family Gryllidae; genus Gryllus; species Gryllus bimaculatus. The sequence continues at coordinate 4,172,221 of BOPP01000008.1, read as the reverse complement.
TGCAAACATTTTTCATAATTAAAGAATGGTATGCAAAAAAATTATTAGCTCTAGAATAATAGGAAAAACTCTTAACTACAGCTAATTGTAAAACCATTGTCAAACCAAGTGAAGTTTTTTTGTTTTTTTTTACACTTTAACGTACCATTACTAATGTGTCAGATTATGAGAGCCTCCGTAAGTTTCCATCTACATGATTCCCTATCCCCAACCAAACTTATAATTCTCTAAGTCATTTATTCACAAATATCTGGTGATCTCACCTTACAGCATTACAAAAGGGAATTAATTTACTTCTAAGATATTGACCATGAAGTAAATGCTACTTCTAATACTAATAATTACATCAACAGTTGGAATTTTTACAAACAAAGATCGGTAAGTAGGACATAATGGCAAAATAATATAAAACCAAACTTCAAATTAGCAAATGACTAGATGTAAGGGCTTAGTTCACCAAAATGTAACATAAGTTTTTAAACCTACGACACAGATAAAGTCACGAACAACATAGCATCAGCCATTCATTACATCATAGTAACTGAATTTATTCTACCTAAACAGCATTTTAAAATTTTATTTATTGAGAAATTGAATTAAACTACCTTTTAAAGACCTGAGGTCCACAAAATTATAAGTTATGGGAGTCCAACAAGAAATAAGTATATTTAAGAAAAAACAACCTTTAACCCTTCAATGTATAGCCTAGCTGAGGTGCATGATGGTATCCCGAAATGGGTAAAGGGAGGGGACTAGGTGTTCCTACAGTAGTAGGTTAACTGCTACACCATTCCACCTTATAGGGAAAAATTGTTGATGTCTAAATATGGATACCAGAGAACAGGTGAAAGGAACATATCGTCTCAAAGCAGCATACCACATTGAAGGGTTAATTCCACAACTGAGGGAAAATAAAGAAAGACAAACATTGAGCGAGACTTGATGTGATCACATGACCTATGGTGCCAGAGACTAAATAATCACGGTAAGTTGTACATATTAAAAATATCTTATGCAAGATAAAAATAGTATTAACAAACTGGTGGATGATAAGGAAAACTATCTTAATATTGAGTATGTTCACTGTCTTCTGCCTGAAGTGTTGAGTTGACACATCAGAAGTAAAATCTGGGCCTTTACAGATATCCTTAATTTTTAAATACAAGCTGACCTGTCATAGTTATCAAATACTATGTATTTTCTCATAAGAATAAGAAAAAAATACTGTATCAGATTAGTGAATGATAAATTACAAGAGTTAAGACTATATGGTAACTATTATATTACAAACTAAGGACTGCATGTTAGAAGTTTCTAAATATCAATTTGAAAAACATACCACATTAAATAGTGTATTTCATTTGCAATTCACTTTCTTTGAAATAAACTAATCACTTGGTACATTTAAAAAAGTATTTTTACCTCTATGTATTTACACCACATTTATTCAAATTCACCACAGCATTTTACAGATCTAACAAAAACGTTTCAATAACATGCAGTGCTTCTCTTCGGAGTACTGGATCAGATCTTGCATTTCACTAGCAATGGATCTAACAGTATTAATTACAATACACATACCTTTTCAATAAAAAAAATAACAATATATTGTAAAATAGTCGTTTCATTCCTGAAGGCATGCTACCCGAAGCTGAGAACATGTAAAGTGATACAGAGATTTTTCCCTCCTAAATGGAAGGAAATATTTCCCAGTTTCCTAACTCATAAACTTTAAAAGAACGCATATTGTACTTCTTAAAAACTTTAGTACAGACAAAACTAAACAGCAAAATTGGAGTGCGAGATGCAAATTATGAAAAAGTGTGACCCGTATCTTGTCAAATACTTTTCTTTATTACGTAAATTTCCATGAAAGGTTGCTAGCAAATGGAAACAGGAATAATGAAAATTACTTGGGTCCAATAGTGTTCTGAATAGGCATCTCCATTAAGCCTTTTGAATTATTAGAGAAAATATGGCATTCAAAACTTAATTTTCTTATCTTACAATACCTTATCTGTAAAAATAATTTAACATTATTTCAACAAAAACCACTGAAGATATCTCTATTTTTTGTGCTTTATTAAAAGAATACTTTAGAATATTTTGATAACACATATTATGCTCTTAAAGTTTCAGCAACCTTCCATGAAGAAATTTTATATTGAAGGTCCAGTTACAGTGCTAACTTGTTTTTGATTAATCAAGTAACATAGTACTGAAAAAGTTCAACAAAAATACAGAGCAGTTATGTTTCAAATTTACACTATATTCAAACATGAGTGTCTATCCACATTACACAGTTAATCACACATGTTATCAAGATTTATATATCATTGATGTGTGTAGTGCACAAAAATTGTGCTTTAAGGCTACTGTTGCAAATCAGCAATTAGCAATTCCTGATCAGACAACCACATCATTCTGTGCCGTTGACTTTGCACCAAAATATGTGGCATTTTTGAATACTGGCCCCAAGTAACATTGGGGAATGAAACATATGAACAACTCATGAACACGGTTATTTATTTTAATTTAAAATATGTCTGTAGAAACAAGAGGAAAGGTCCCATCTGACAAAAACAGTATCTGATACGAATGCTAAATGTTCTATCATCTGTTTGTCTTAACTATCACATCACAACACAAATTATCTTGATTCTGCCTTGTGTTTAGGGGGCTTGAAAACTCCACGAATTTTTTTATTTTTGCTTTTACCACCACTGCCAGAACTGCCTGCCTGAAAAGCTTTCCAACTGTTGACACGATTCTGACGAGACTCCTAAAACACAAAATAAATGATAATTCTCAAGCTCGCCACATATTTTTCATCTATGATTGAATGATTAGCTGAAAGAAGGGCATAACTTTGGAAAACTGCCTTGAACTAATAATAAAGAAATATCTGAAATGGAATATGAACAGAATTTAGAAATGCATCCTAAATACAATCAACTGGAGGTATAAAAATTATATTTAAGATATTAGAAAGAAAGGTACCTACAAGTCTTTATAGACATTATACAGAGAAAGGGTAAACTCTAGTTAAGCCCTTCTTCAAGCTAACTCCTTGATTTGAGTAATTTCGAAATGCTTGGCCTAGTTGACTTGGCATAGTCAATATCACTGACATTTGAGACCTTTTCGTTTTCCCTACGAAAGCATAATATTCAAAACTAAACAATAACAAAAATAATATTTTGAAATAATTGACAATGGTACATATCCTACCTCAAAATTTTTCTGCCATTCTTTTTCAATATTCGCTTTTTCCTCTTCTTCAATTTCCTGCTCCCTCTTTCTTTTTCTTTCTTCAATGTCACGTTGCTCAAGTTCTCTTCTTTTACGCTCCATATCCGCGAAAAGTTTCATTGTCATAACGTATATCGCATGTTTGTAATTACCAGGATCATCTTCATCAATGCGAGAATCTTTTCCTTCTTTTTTAAGTTTTTTCCGTTTCTCTGCAATCTATGACAACAGGAACAAAGAGTTGTAAATATAAATTAAAGGAAATACAATTTTTAAAGTTTACACAATTATACCATTTGGTCTGTTCGGGCTTTTGCCTCTTCTATTACATCCAGGCATTTTGTTCTGGTTTCTTCATTTTCTAATGTTTTCCATGCTTTGTTAATAACTGAAACCAATCACATAATTAAAGAACTTTTTCTATAAATTTACAATATCTCAAAAAAAAAAAAAAAAATCACAGTGCTCACTTTCGAAGGCTTGTTGAGATCTTTCAGGGTCATCAGGATTCTTGTCAGGATGTACTAAGATCGACAACTGGTACAAGATATACATAATTCATTTTTACATTACACACTAACGTACACAATATTAATTAAATATTTGTGGTACAGTAGCTACAAACCCGTTTATATTTTTTCTTCACTTCTTCAAGAGTAGCATCTGAGTCAATTTGTAAAACTTCATATGGATTTAAATTGAAGTACGTGGAACCTGGTCGCAGAAGACGATCAATTTGTTGTTTGGGTGTTAAAACGGAATCCCTTTTCTCTATCTCCTTAACCTATTGTACAAAATTAGTATGACAGTAGTCAAGAGTGACAGTCGTTCTTTACTTATCTACTACGCTAAACTTATAATTCGCCTAAGGCTCAAATCAGCACACACTAATTTTCCCAATATTGTACAATATTTAACCCCGCAATACACTCTTCGATACTAATATATACCATCAATGAAGATCCGACTCCAAACATAACCTACAAATTGGTATTCCAGACGTGATGTGGCAGGTACAGTCTCTGACCATTAGAACTGCGCATTCTCAAACTAACTAACCTCTGTGTAAAATTCGTTGAATGCCTCTTCTTTCTGCGTAGTCGGAAGTAGATTATCACTTTTTGATGATTTTATGTTAACTCCCACTGACGCCATTTTCTCATCGTTTGCACGATCAAAACATGTATATAAGTTTTACAAATCGTACAATATCGAAAAGAACAACTTACTTTCCTTCCTCGACCTTTTTATCGACTTTCATCGAGTTGAAAATCGAAATTATTGAGTGTAAAGAAAAAATGAGGGATTTTTGAAAGCTCTTGTATACATCGAATGTATTAAGTAAATGTATTAAGAAATTAATAATAAATATCAGATAATAGAGGAAGAATATATATGCAACAAGTCTTTCGCGCTTCTTCTATCCGTTGAGGAAGGCAATCGTGTGTCACAATACATGCATTAAATGAATTCATTAGTCACATTAGGGTGAAGGCAAACCGTTTTGTGGAAATTTTCATGAAATAATGTTGACTTGAGATTGTTCGTATAAAAAGTATAGTTTTCATTATCAAATGATGTATACGATATTGTGGGCAACGATGGCCCCAAATGTTTTATTTAAAAGACAAATCGACGGAAACAAAGCCAAATACTACTATCACACATAGAATGAAAGACAGGACAGACAAATTGACTAAGGTCAATTACAAAATAATTTGTATTCAATGCACGTATTGAAAAAAAAAAAGCTTGAGTCTGTCGTTTAAAGAAGTTGCACATATATAGAATGGGAAGTACTTTAGAAGATAGTGAATTAATTTCATTTGCTCAAAATATTAAACTACAGGTGCTAGAGAATGGCACAGAAATTCTCGTTATAGTTAGTTTTCTAATTTCTTTGGTCTGGGCTAACCCTTCCCACAGCCATTCAAACGACATTTTTTCGTCTTTTCTCAATTTTTCGGTCTCTTATGATGTAGAAGAGAAAAACTAAGTCTTATATGTCCATTTCCTTGAAAAAATTGAGACGCTGTTTAGAAAATGTACCTTAAGTGTTTTCTTTTAAATGTGAAATTTGCAGCTCTTTTTCGCACAAAACTTCTAAATTTTGTAGAAACTTCATTGGCAATAATTTGACGCACTTCAACTTACAAATGCAATAAATTATACGAATCATTGGTATTATAAATATTAACGACTTTAGAGGTATTTAAAAATACATTTGTGTAATTTTTTAAAAACAAAAAAATACATAATAGTTGAGAAATGATAAGTTATTTAGTCCATTAAGAACTAGCCATTCTAAAATTTTATGATAACTAGTGGGTCTACAGAATGGCAGGCTTTCCCGTATTAGTTTTCCATTTCCGTTGGTCATGGCTAGCTATTCGGACTTTGCCACACGCTCTTGCCAGCTGCAATCTATCGCCGCCCGAAATACATTTTTTTGACATTTTCTTAATTTTTCGGTTAGCTAATAATAGAATGGAAATACATTATTAGGATATTAAAGAACAGTAAAAACTCGCCCAAAACGACAATTTTCATTGAAAATTTTGAAGACGTTATGAAGAAAATTGTGTTTAAGCGTTACTGTAAATTCGAAATTTGAAGCTCCTTTAACGCAGCAAATTTTTGAGTGAACGAAAAACTTCATATGAAGTCATTTAAAGCACATTAACAAATACAAAAGTGTTTACAATTGCTGGAAATGTGCATATTAATGGTGTGAGTTATCTTTTTAAAAAAATTGCATTTATTTATTTTTGGGGAAAAAAGTACCTTTAAATGAAATATATGTCATATTAAAGAGTTCAATAAGCATTGTCCGTTCGAAAACTTTGGAGAACAAATTTCGAGCCATTTATGAGAAAATAGCGTTTGAGGGTTTCTGAAAATGCGGAATTTTGTGTTAGTTTTCACAGAAAATTGTACATTATTCTTATAAGAAATTGATCAAACAAATTTGGAGCCTTTTTTGAGAAAATTATGAAAATGTCCGGGAGGCTTCATGTAAGTACCCCACATTTTGAGGAAAGTTTTTCAAAATCGCGGTGCCTCGAGTGTGGCCAGATCGACTAGGGAATATCCATTTTCGAAAAAATCGTACCTATGGTTTAGGTCCTAGTGTTCACAGACTGACGCACAGGCGGATGATTTGCCGTCAATTGATTGTTCTGTATCGAGGACCCACTAAACAAGGACTCTGTCTACACTACCCTGTAGGAGGATTTTTTTTCTTAATTTAGTAACTGGATTTATCCACTTTTTTGTTATCAGGGCCCGGCAATGAATTTTTTTCTGTCAAAAATCCGCCTGTATTTCGCGCAGCAATTCATACCTTTCCCTACACTACATGTAGAATCTTTAGCTTAACTCGCAACCCATGTCTGAGAGCCCTTCTTCTTGCTTTGGCAATTTGACAACCACGTATTTTCGCCATCTTTCAAGACAGCCGTGCATCCCCCGTCGAGACAGCAAAGAAGGCGACCGTCATAAGCTGCAGCAACTTTCCTGTTTCTGTGCTTTTCTCGCTCGAGAGCTTAAGCGGGCAGGTACGCAGCTCATATGCCGGGAGCTTTTCGCTGCAGAGTGGGTGGGGTGGAGAGGAGTAAGAAACAAAACATTTATTTAGGCTATTCTGCCCAGTATGCTTAAGAAACAAAAGTGTTACACTGAAGGTGTGTTTATAGCTGTTTATTTATTAACACCAACGTAACAATAATTTTTATTTAATGAAAGTTGGCTCAGAGAGAAATCAGAAAGATATATCGTGAAACATTACTGCCAAGCTCTGCATTATTTATATCAATAATAATATTAATAATAATAATAATAATAATAATTATTATTATTATTATTATTATTATTATTATTATTATTATTGAATCTGATTATTAGGCAAATAAGAAAGTCCTAATAAAATTATTGAAAATATCAATAAATCATCAGTAGTAAATTAATAGTAATAGAAAATAATTAATTAAAAATAATAAAATATAATTTCCCTAAAATGACAAAAAACTGACCATCGAGTAAATGTTCAAAGTGATCACCATTTGCCAAGAGACATGTGTTTACTCTTTTCAGTGAAGTGGCTGCAGTAAGTTGAAGATTAACAAGGACAGAATAATTGCTTTCTCTTTCTTCCAACTAAAATTAGCCTCTTCACTCCGAAATCTGAGGGCATGCGGCCTTGGGTCGCTAAAAGTGAAAGGAATGCGAAATGTATTTCATCCGTTGCCAAATTACCAAAACAATAGGAGGTGTTTCCAGACATGGGTGGCGAGTTCAGCTAACGTATTGTACGGGAAAGTAAACTGGTGGAGCTGCAGAATACCACAGACTTTCCCATTTTAGTTTTCTATTTCCTTTGGTCTCAGCTAGCTATTCGGACTTGCCACATACTCTTGCCAGCTACCATCTATCGCCGTCCAAAGAACATTCTTTTGAAAGTTTCTTAAAATTTCGGTTTGCTAATAGAAGAACAGAAAAAAATATTTTAAGTGTATTAAAGAACTGTAACACCTCGTGTTAAGTGTCAATTTTCTTTGAACAGTTTGGAGCCGTTTTTAAGAAAATGGCGTTTAAACGCCACTGTAAATTCGAAATTAGAACCTCCTTTTACGGAAAACTACTGTTATCGAAAAACTTCGTATGAAGTAATTTCAGGCACTTTTAGTAACAAATGCAATAATGTTTTTAAATCTCTGGAAATGTGCATATTAAAGGCGTATTAAGTATTTCAATAAAATTACATTTGTATAATTTTTTGTAAAAAGAAAATTATACTGCAAAATCAGCTGTATGTCATATTAAATAGTGCAATTAGCACCATCCGTCGGAAAAGTTGGATGAAAAAATTTTGAGCCATTTTTGAGAAAATTACGTTTGAGCGTTTCTAAAAATGTGGAATTTTGAGTTAGATTTCACAGAAAACTGTTGAGTTTTCGAGTTTTTTCGACATTATTTAAAGAATGATTTCGAAAGTACATTAATGTGAACAAATTGCTGCTAATGTAATTGTAAATATTGACGACGTGAGAAATTATAATTATAACATTGAAAAAACAAAATAGAACAATATAGCATTTATATCATTTTATAGAGTGCATTTAGTACTATTCCTATCAATGAAATGAAAAATATTGGAGTCGTTTTTGAGAAAAAATTGTCTTCTTCCGCTTCATGGCAAGACACTGCCAACTGAGAGGTCATCCTGCAAGACTCATTCCAAATGAGAGGTCATCCTGCCATCTTCTTCTTGGGCGTTCTACATCCCGATATCCGAAGGGTTTTTAGGTACATACTATTTGTGTTAATCTTGATATTTCCATTCTACTGATATGATTCGCCATTTGGAATTTGTATTATATAATTTTGTAATTTAGATTGAACATTTCTAGGGTGGACCTTATCTCCACATTTGGAACGTGATCTGCCAGAGTATATCCTGGTACATTGCTCAGGAAGCGCATTTCTGAAGATTCAATTTTCCGTTTCTCAGCTCTGTTCAATGCCCAATTCTTGATACCGTACATCAAGACTGCAACTGCCATGGATTTATAAAATCTTAACATTATGTCTCTTCTTACATTATTTTTTTAAATCCTTTTAATCGTTCGTATTAATAATTTATTAATCCTATTAATAATTTATTAATCCTATTATTTATTTATTTATTTATTTATTTATTTATTTATTTATTTATTTATTTATTTATTTATTTATTTATTTAATTCTTATAAATAGCTAATTTTGTATAACAAACTTTGACGCACAATCTTTATCTTCAAATTTGTAGTTTTTAATGTTTTTTTATAATTTTCAAAAAAAGGACAGTACCCGAAAATGGGACGAGCACCATATTTCTTTCCGTCCCTTATTACATGGTATGTTAGGAAATTTAAAGAAGACTTTCGAGTGATTTTAGCAAATTTCTTTAAAAATAAATTCTAAGCCCACATTACGCCCACACTATGCAAAGCCCACATTACGCAAAGACTACTCTTTTCTTCAAAATAATGTACATGACCTTTTCTAAAGCGGTAATTTTTTATAACAGTCTAAAAACCTTTATCTTTAATTTTGTACTTTAAAAAGTTATTTTTTGTAATTTTCGAAAAATCGGGGTTATCACCGACTATAAAACTTGCACCATTCTCTAAAACGTCTTTCGCACTAATGAACAACAAAATTGTATTAACAATTTTGGAAGCATTGTTTTTAAAAAGTTTTTCCTGGGCAAATTTCGGCGTTTTCGGAAGCACGATTACATGACTTTCTCTTCTTACGAAGAATTAGTGAGGCGAGAAAGGAAAAATAGAATTAATATTGGAATTTTCAATAGGAAATTATAATTAAAATTATATTAATTATTTTTAATATTCATTCAATATTTCTCGTGGCCCATAGTTGGTGTTATTATTAATTAATTTCAAGCTGAAATTACGCAAAAACTGTACATTATCGTTTTTAAAGAGCTTATTTTGTACAACTTACTTTGTCTGAGGCAAAAGTCTCTAATCTTCGATTTTGCAGTTTTGAAATGGTTTAGGCAATTTTCGAATAAAACAAGCAGTACCCGAAAATACGACTAGCGCTACATTTCTTACCGTTCTTTATTACATATCGCACCTTCAATAGAAAAGAGACACAAGTGCGAAATTCGTAAATTCGCATCGGTAGGCATTGCCTACGAATCCTATAGGAAAATATAAGTATAGTTAAATAGTTATAATCATTAATTACCACTTGTTTATTTCGCCTATTGAGCACTTTACCACCTTACACTTTACGGTTCGTGGGTCGTACATTCTGAATATAGTTTGCAAAATAAAGGAATTTAAATTGAAAAAAATTGTTAATTAATAAATTTACCACAACCTAAAAGCCAAAATCAATAAAAGGAAACGAAGTCACATTTAACTTTGACGTGATTAAAATCATAAATCTCAAAAATAAATCTACTGTAAAAACGAACAAACACATGTAAACAATCGGAACGCGAACTTTCTGAGCACAGTATGATACGGCAACCTAAGCACATGGCACCGCAGCTGTGGCTGATCCAACAGCCGAACGTATCCCTTTCTTCAAAAAATAATACATTCTAAAGTCATGTGTTATGGCATAAACAGAATGTGGCGTTATACAGGTGTAATCGAACACAGACGAGAGTGGTTTGTAAAACATTAGATTTATTAACAATTTAGACCGTAGTCTCAATTTAATAACTACTCTGCTCACAATAAACTAAATAAATAGACCCACTACAAGACCGCTGCGGCGGGAGCAACGGGGGAGGTACGCTCATCCTCACCCGCACCACGTCCTTCCCACCCTTAAATAATGGCTAGCTCCATTTTTTTATAGGAACAGCGGCACCGTTGCATTTTGGAACTGCAACGGCATCTGCTCGATAGAGAAGCAGTCAGAGCTACACAGCTTTCTCGCTCGGCATATTTCTGTAATGATGTCGGGGGAGACATGGCTTAACCCGCATCTCTTTAAATATTCCAGGTTTCTTCTGCTACAGAAACGACAGAGCAGCACGTGCAGCAAACGCTACAGACGCCCACAGAGGAGACGGTACTGCAATTAATAAGACAACAATTTAATAAGATGCAACATAAATCATTATGTTACAGCACTTCCGCAGCTGCAGCACGCCGAGGCCACTGCTGTTGTCGTTCAGACGGAGCGAGGGCCGCTGCGTCTCATCTCCATCTACGCACGCCCCGATAGCACCGCGGATACGTGCGCCCTACTAGCTGCAGACATTGCAAAACTAGTAGAGGCTAACATAACTCCCAACACTTGTGGCTGGCGATTTTAATGCCAAACACACGGCCCGGATCTCCCGCATCACCTACCCCCGCGGCCGTAAGCTGAAAGCAACCGCTGATGCAAACGGCTGCGAGATATACTCCATTACCTTCCCACACTAACCATCACTTATGAGCTTTCCTCTGACCACTTCCCAGTGATAGCGGGTATGAGGCGCGGCGACCTAACCCTGTCGACTGCACCCACGACGCAGAAGAGGCGCACGGACTGGAAGAAATTCCAGACGGAGCAGCAGCAGCGCATACCAGATGCATCTGTACTGTCAGGACCGCAGCAGATAGAAGCTGGAGCACAACAATTCGCCGAAGCTGTGACTGACAGCCTCAACGCAGCAGCGGAGAAGCAGCGTTCCTCTAAAAAGGAGCAACCATTCATCCCATACATTCTTAATCTTATTTCTAGGAAAAACAGGGCGCGCAGATTGTGGTAGAGCACGCGACACCCAGCTGATAAGCAGGAGCTGAACTGATTGAAACGTAAAATTGAAATCGAACTAGCTGAATACCGCAATCAGAAATGGGCTAAATTGTTGTTAGGTCTCAAACCTAACTGTCAACGGCAAACTGCCTCACGGTTTATAAAGCAATAATTAGGCCACAAATGGACTACGCATGCCAAGTTGGGCAATTGCAGCAACTTATCATCTGTACAAACTGCAAGTAGTTCAAAACGAGTGTCTGAGGGCTGCCCTCTGCGCCCCTAGAAACACTCGTATAGAAACTCTACATCGCGAATTATCAATGCCACTGCTGATAAATCATATCAAAAATATAGTTAAAAATTTCTTTGAAAAAGCAGCTGACTCGGAGAATGATCTCATTTCCAAAATCGCCTCATACCAACCCGACCAAAGGGCAAAGTATAGGCAACAGAAGCTCTTCCTGGAGTAAGAGTAATCTGAAACAGAAAAATGAGTCTGAAACATAAACGTAGTATTTCAAAACACGCAATGCGCGCGCCGGTAGGCTAAAGTCATTTTTTGACCTTCTGTTTTTCTTCATGTTGCAGGATTGACCATAGATGCCCGTAAGGGTAGGAATGGTCCCACCGCGGTGGCGTGAACGTACTTTCCGTGCGTTCACAAAACTGCACAAATGTACTGCATGGCGGGGACAGTGACGGGCCGAGTGCAGCGAACGAGCTCAGTGAGCGACGAGGTGCCAAGGTGCTACGTGCAGTGTTGGTAACGGTGATTCTCCAGGTGGTTGATATGAGTGTTTGTAAAAGGGACCTTTTCTGGAAAACGGCGAAATGGCTTGTACTTGTTTTTTTGCTTTTGGACTCGGAATAATAAACCTGCATTGCTGATAAGAACTGTTGTCTTCTTAATTGTTTCTGAATATACAACAATATTCACCACGATTTGTGGTAAATACATAATGTATTCGAGGTATTATTTTACTAATATAATTATTGTGAAGAAAAATTATGTTAATGATGGTTTAAAACAGTTTTGAAATCTTGAAAACGGGGGATGTTTATTTACTGGTAAATCCCACAATGTCCTGTACTTCATTCTAAACCTCGTTTGCTATAGCAGTGCTGGATACGGTAGCGACAATGCGATATCTAGCGGCACGACCTAGCAAAACATAAAATACAGTGACATAATGCCAATGTGAAATAGGGCCTTGAGGAGTACAGTTAAAAAAAGGAGTATAGTACAGGGAAAGTTATCTAATGCTGCAAAAAATCGATTTCGAGATTTCAACAGAACGCTTTGAGGCTCCCTGATACGGATAGTGCTTTTTTAAAAAAATTTTTTTAACGTCCGCCTGACTGCCGTCCGTCTGTGAATACCACTAGCGCCTAAACTATTCACAGGGTTTTCCTGAAATCAAGAAACTCTTGTCCATATGGCTCTAGCCGATGCTTTGAGATTTTGAAAAACATTCTTTAAAATTTGGGGGTACTCTACATTAAGCCCGTAGGGCATTTTCAATTTTTTTAAAAAAAGGCTCCATTAAAAAAGAATATTGTAAGAAGGGAATAAATTTGCTTATAAAGGTGGCATAGATCCTAATTTCACGGTTAACTCTGAATTTTCGAAAATTTCAAAAGTATGATTTTTTCGGAGTCTTTCTACAACTAGAAAATTGAAGATAGGGATTTTGCCTGTGAATGAAATTTGTTGTCCATAATTATTCGTTCATGAAGGTCGTGTACAGTTTTTTGATAATTTTAGTAATTTTCAATTAGCACAATATTGGGTGTAATATTTATAATTAAAAAAGTACAAAAACAATATTTTCTCACAAAAGGTTTCAATTTTTTCTTTAAATTTTTGGTAAGGACGTAAATACCATATTCCTCTAACCTTTTTTCTTCAAAAATTACAAAAATGTAATGTTTTTTTACTTGTCTCTCACGTCGTTAATATTTACATTATCGACAATATGTTCACATTATTATGTTCACATTATTATGTTTATGAGTACATGTGCTTTAAATAATGGCTGATTAAGTTCCTCTAAAACTCAATAGTTTTTGTTAAAATGAGCTCAAAATTCCACAGTTTCAGAAACGCTTAAAAACCATTTTCTAAGAAATGGCTCCAAATTTCTTCAAATGTCCCCAACATATTGTATTGTTTGCAATTGTATTGTTTAATGTGACGTATAGTTCATATTTGTGTTTTTTATTTTTTTATAATAAAAAATGTAATTTTTTAAAATATCTTTCACGCTTTTTAATATGTACATTTCCAGGGATTTGTAAAAACCATTGCATTTGTGACTGGAAGTGCCTTAAATGACTTTAAATGAAGTTTTTCGAAAACTCAATAGTTTTCTATGAAAAGAGCAAATTTCGCATCACAGAAACGATTAAACACAATTTTCATAAAATCGGCTGTAAATTTCAATCATAAGTTCCATTTAGGACGAGGTTTTACTCTTCTTTAATATTCTTTAAGTAATAATTCGATTCTACTATTAGGAAACCGAAGAATTGAGAAAAGTTTTAGAAAGATACTTTGGGTCACGACAGATGGAAGCTGGGAAGATAATGTCGGAAGTCAGAATAGCTGGCCGAGACCAAAAGAAATAGAAAACTAACACGGGAAAGTTTGTGCCATTCGGTGGCACCACTAGTGTTTAATAGTCAACTTGAAATAGAAATGTAAGAGTATACAATGAAAATATTTCTTTGGATGTGATAATATCGTTACATCATAATTATTTCCAATAAATGATTTAAAAACTACAAAAAGGTTGGCTTTGGTGCTAAGGCATTGCCCCCCTGTCCCTGCCCCCCTTGTACAATTGGCGGCCCATTGCGACTAAGGTTTATTATAGATATGAAGATATATGTACAAGTGAAAGACGCAATGATAAGCTCTTGTAGAAACAAATTCAATATTGGCTGACACTGTCCTTGGCAGATGTAGTAGAAGGCGCCCTTGCTCGACAGAGAAACAAACTCCTACGGAAATATAATTCGCGCACATTTCTTATATCTTTCTTCTAATATAGGAGATGATGGCGATTATCTTTTGAGCAGTACCACCAAATCAAATAGTTAACTTGTTTAAGAAACATGTAGTTTCTGTTACGCGGAAGGGAACATTTGTTATTTTTTGTTTTTTTATTTACGTCAAAAACAGTTAAAAACTGTGTGTGACGTGCAATGGGGAGAAGTTAATTTGAAGTTACATTTATGTCCAGAAGCAAAACAAGGGGCCATCTCAGCATTTGCTCGAGGATCAGGAAAACTGGAAGAAAACGTGATCGAGATGGGGTCATTGACCCAGAAGCTGAAGTACAATACTTGTTACAGGTTCTTTACAATTATACAATCCAAATGATGTATAATACATTAATAGTCATTGTTAAAATTAATATTATTTCCTTTTGGACACTCGGTATAGTCTCTAATTGTATAGAAACAGTTGTGCAGAAGAAAAGCTTTTAATTTTGACCTTAACTTTTGTAAGGAATTTAATCGTTTAATGTCATCAGGCAAGGTTTTGTAAAATAATGTACATGTATTATATGTGAATTTTGTAGTGAGCTCTTGATACTCTTACTTGATGAATATGATAACTTCGTCGAGTGTTGCAGTTATCGGCGTTTGCTGAAAACATATTCCCGCCATTTTTGACAAAAACCACTGATTCATATATTAAGAGACAAGATAATGGTAAAATATCTAGATTAATAAAGATAGTATAACAAGAATTACGTGGGTGGGATTTGCTTATTATTCTTACAATTCTTTTTTGTACTCTAAAAGTCTGGAAGCTATATGATGTACTTCCCCAGAATATTATGCCATATCTCAGGCGGGAATGAACATTCGCGAAATATACACATACATTAAACCCTGTTGTTTATATCATTGCCTCCTGTAGCCTCCATTGTTTCAGTAGTATACATACCTTTTGCGGCTTTCACACGAAACTGATCTCTATAAATGAGACCTCTAAAGAAAGTGGATTTCACGGAGATGTGACGAATTGCATTTGCCTTTTAAAATGTGACGGATTTCTTTAAACAAAAAATCAAAATATTCATGCCAAATGCAACCCGCAGCACTCAGTTACCCAATAGTGGTTAAATAACTCCTAAATGAAGCGTTATAGGGCCTTACTAACATTTTGAGGATAAAGTCTTCAAAGAAACGTTCCTCACACCGTAATCTATAGGGTGATATATTATGGACATTCTATTATTTTTTTGTTGGTTTAGCACTTATCGACATTACCAATGCCAATTACATTGCAATCCTTGGCGATACATACCAATATGTACTCTCTGATAGTGGCTATCTTTGTGACGTGACGCTGAGAAGGCTCTATCTTATACTATTTACAATTTCTGTGACGAGATTTATTTGCATAATTATTAATTCAAGATTCACTCTCCCAGCAACAACTAGAACAAATGATATGTGATCAAAATTATCCGGACACATGACTGAAAATGACTTACCAGTTCGTGGCGGTTCATCGGTAATGCTGGAATTCAATAGGGTGTTGGCCCACTCTTAGCCTTGATGACTGCTTCCAAACTCGCAGGCATTCTTTCAATCATGTGTTGGAAGGTTTCTTGAGGAATGGCAGCCCATTCTTCAGAGTGCTACATTAAGGAGAGGTATCGATGTAGGTTGGTGAGACCTAGCACGAAGTCGGCGTTCCAAAACATCCCAAAGGTGTTTCGATGGGATTCAAGGCAGAACTCTGAGCAGGCCAGTCCATTACAGGGATGTTATTGTCTTTTAACAACTCTTACACAGGCCGTGCAGTATGAACAGGTGCTCGATCGTGTTGAAAGATGCAATCGCCATCCCCGAATTTCTCTTCCACATTGGGAAGCAAGAAAGTGTCTAAAACAGCAACGTTGACCTATAGTACCACACAAAACAATAAGGGGTGCAAGCTCCATCCATGGAAAATGACCACACCATAACACCATTTTGGTCGTGTCCGGATCTTTTGATCACATAGTGTATTGATACCGATGAACATTTTATTTATTTATTTTATTTTAAATCCCTGTGCAACTTTATGGTCATAAGCGATCAAAATCTGTTTTACAATATTACATTATTAGGAAATTTACATTTTTGATTACCGATGAAGATTGTTTCATTTGCGTGTAGTGAAAACATTCATTTAACGTTTTGCCGTGGTCTACAAGTGCTTTGTAGGTAATTGTGGAGGGGTGTGGATGTACAGTGAAGAGTGATGACGTGTTTTGTTAGGTTTGTTTTGTTTTACCTGTATTAATATTTTCGTTATCAGCAATGATTCGATGAAACTTTCAAGTCAGCATGTTCAGTCACGCAGCTGTCTGAAAAACTTTTAAAAAATGTACCTGACATAAATGAAAGAACTCATGGAGAACAAATTTTATTTGAAGGAAAACTTTCTATCTTCAATTTTGTAGTTGTAGGAAGACACAGCAAAAAAATCATATTTAACAATTTTCGAAAATTCAGATGAGACTCGAACCATATTGATAAAGATTTCTTCAATTTCGAAAAATCGGGTGTTGGTTTTAGGCGCTAATGGTTTTTCGGTATCAATGACCTACAAAACTAGGATTATGGTCAAACCACATGTTAGAGGATTTGTTTCTTAATTTAGCAACTGGATTTATCCACTTTTTCGTTATCAGGGCTAGGCAATTAATTTTTTTCTGCCGAAAATCTGCCGGTTTTTTCGAACAGCAGTACATAACTTTCCTTTCCTTTTATTCCCGTATACATGTACAAGGGAAAGTAAAAATATTTATATCTACTACTAGGCCTCCCGTGAAATACTTTCTGGATCTGCCACTGATTGTCTACCACTCTAGATTTATTCGGGATTTCCATGACAAGGAAACATTGCATTTACAGTTTCAGTTCTCACGGTTTCATATACATTTTCTGATTTATTATTTTGCGTGTAGTAACTTTCTTCACCCCACTTTAAATTTCTCCAGCAATCGATCAGGCAGAAATTTGATGTTGAGTTTCCCTTCTCCGAACGTATATTATATTTGTCATTCCATGAGAAAAGTTCAGAATTATTTATTTTATTTTTGAAGTGATATCGAGTTTTGGTTTTGTGTGACCAAACTGGTTACAATGTTTATGTTTGATTTTGCACACCATTTGAGTTCCGTCTTTTATTGCAAGGGAAAAAGAAGCCAAGACACCTGGGGCTATAGAACCACGGAGGCCTCTTATTTCAAACAAAAGTTACATTCTCCCCAATACAGAATCATAATTCATTTCTTCATGCAACAGAAATATCATAAAGCGTTTAATCTGAGTGGCAAATACATTTTATACTTTTTTCAATAGTAGTAAAATAATAATAATAATAATAATAATAATAATAATAATAATAATAATAATAATAATAATAATTTATTGAGATTGTATTACAGTGAAAACGAGCAAAGATGATAACAATGTGTTCATAATGATAATATTAATATTAATTATCATTACATTTCCCTGAAAATCCTTATCGAAATGTCTGATTTGCAGTGCTTGTTTTCATGAAGTATAGATATTATTTTGGTATATCTGTTTTTCTGCCGCCAGTGTATTCTACCAATGTGATTGGCTGGCAAAGGCATCGCGCATCACGCCACAAGTGCTTCACTCACTCGCGATGACGGTATCTCGACTCGAGCAGGCTTGGGAACGGAAAGGAGCACCTTACACACTGGCCTGCTTTACGTGAAATGTGGGAAGATCGCAGTGCCCGGCTGAGCCCTTGCCTTTCTCTGCGAGTGCGCGCTTCATTGGGAGACGTTATAAAAGAAGGTGTCGTATTGTTTTCTTTCACATTAGTACAACTATTTAACATGGTATGCTGATCCGTTATATAGTTGTGCATTACATGTAGCTGTCATTATTTATTGCAGTGTCATCAAAAGTGTAAAGGAGGTAAATATTTACTAATAGTTCAGCTATAGTCACTTGATTTTGTTTACTTTGTTTCATTTGTTATTGAGTTATGTTTCTTTATTCTTTATTGTAATGTTCTAATGTATTGTTGCTCTGAGTAACAAATCTAAGATAAGTGTATTTGCTCATTCTTATCTTCATTTCACCCTGTTATTTTGTCATTCCATTTGTTCTTTGAGGATATGTGCTACATTTCTAATTTTCAGAGTATCTGCGTTACTATGCCATCGGTATTTTCATCTGTGTCATCAGTTGCATGTACGGTTTTAGCAGCTAGTTGCTTCCTATATATTTTGACATGTCTTGCACCACCTGTTTCAACAGGAAAAGAGGTTAGTGACTTGAAAGTTAAGTAATGAATTAGTGTGACTTAAATTATTTGTGACAAATAATTTTTCATGTTTCGAGTTTGTAATATAGTATTAATTTTGTGACATATTTACGAAGATCAAGGGTAAAAATGGTGTTTTGAGTTGAGACCATTCATCCAAATTTTTTGATTAGGGAAAATAATTTTGCCATGATCTTGAAAATATATTGCCTTGCTCTTCATTTATAAACCAGAGATTTGTCAAACCTGACTTATGAAAAGATTTTTTCATTCAATGCAGATATCTACAATTATTACACCCGACGATATAATCATATCATTCAGTATCAACAACTAACTATTGAAAATCCACTAATCCCAATAAAAATCTTTTCTGTGTCTTTTTCCTATTTCCCGCGATCCATAGAACAAATGTTGAGATCGCCCCTTGCTTTGCATGTGGATATAAACATAGCTTCATGATCTCTGCTTGAATTCTAGTGCTAGGTAGAATTTTAGAGAGGAATCTAGTTACTTCAACAGCAGTACCAACAAATAATTGTTTTCAATGTTCTTGAAACAGTGAGTAGATTCCTTCACCTATAGCACTATAAGGAATGAAAGTCAAAATCTATAGTTAATTTGCTTTTTGAAAAGGTTTCTATTACTAGGTATTAAAATTTCTTGTTGCTACTTATATTCATAATTCAAATAAGTGCATTGAAAGTATTGAAAGAGAGGGAATAGGGACACTGAAACTCAAAATGACGTGTTCAAATTGTATTGTATGTTGTGTTCAGTTTTTAATGATTTTTTTAAATAAAAGAAATAATAAATTTTTCAAAAATTCAATATTTTCAAATATTATTTAAATATTTTGAATTGAACATTTTAGGAAAAAGTATACAATGCTTCTAATATTAAACCGAGTTATGATATTGTGTTTGAAATATCAATTGTTTCATTTATGGTTAACCTGGAATTCAGGGTTGTTCGTGTTGTAATTTATTCAATATTTATTAAGTGAAAATATTTTCAGAATCGACTAAGATTTCCCAGCAATCTCAGAGAGCTTCAGCAACTGGCTGAACTTTTACAATTATATTACAGCAGCAATTCCCTCTACGTATTAGTGCTCTTCAGCAGCGCATACCTGTATAAGCAAGCATTTATCATACCAGGATCTGCATTACTGGCAAGTATAATTTTTGTGATGCTTGCAATTTTTTGTGTTTATTTCTTTCATTGTGTTACCTTTCAAAATGTAAGATTTTTTTCTAATACCAATACATTCTGAAAACCTGTATGCACTCACAATCATGGTCATCATCTAATAGTGTAACAACAGCATAAACTTTCTTGTATTAATTGTAATAATAAATGTAATATTGTGATTTATAATCTACTAGTATTGCAACACACAACCTTTTTGAGAATGATGGTAAAAATTCGTAATTTTTGGTGAGGTTACATCAGTATTCTTCCTATTCTTTTCATTTAGATTCTATTTCTATTTTATCAGCTTATTGATGTCTAGAGCTTCACTCTTTATGATAGACCAGAACCTTATTTGTACAAAGTATACGTTTTTAACTTGCTAAAAGCTACGAAAGTGGTATTTGGACATATGCAGGATTGGGCAAAATGCTTTATATTTAGTATTTAAATACTTTGTAAATAAGTATTTAAATATACACTCAAAAAACATTAGGTTTTGAATTGATAAATACATACCTAATTAAAATACTTCAAATATTCAAAATACAGTAAATAAAATATTTTTGTACCCACACTTTTTTATTGCAACAATATATTGTAATAGTCAAATACAATAAATTAGTAATTGACAGTCATATATTTCTCAACAATAACTAAAAACTTTCAAATATAACACACTTTTACTTATAATATCACGAAACCACAATCACTTATGCTTATCAACACTTTCATACCAAATACAAAATGTTATCAAAACATGTCTAAAACAAATAAACGGAATTTCCTTTTAAAACTATTATGTTTTTCAAACAAATCGTCAGACAATAAACCTGTAGTGGGTGAAAACTTTTGGGTGTAGTGGGTGAAGCAAAGGAAAGCAGTTGTTGAACTGGCACTGATGAACATAAACTAGTGTTAAAAGGAATAAATGTTTATTATCAGATAATTATCCAACATTTTTAATAGTTTAAATTTATCATTTAAAAATGAAGATAATTCAAGTTCACCACCTGAAAGGAGCATTTATTTTTGTTTTAAAAAAAGTCCATTCACTACCTTTTATGAGGTCCATTCCATAGCAGAATCTAACAAAAATAAAATATCCTTGTTATCTTCATCTGTATTTAAAGTATTTTAAGAAATTGTTTTTTTAAATACACCTTTTATATGTATTTAAAATACATTGTTAAAATAAAAGTCCAAAAAACTGAAAAATACAGTTTTTGATGTACAAAATGTATTTAAATACTACCCAATCCTGTGTATATGGAATAATATATGTAGGATTGCAACAGTTACGTAATGCTGCGCAAAAAAAAACTGCAAATTTTCGGCAGAGAAAAATTCACGGCCGGGCACTGATGATGAACTAGTGCTATAGAATGGTACAAACTTTCTCGAAATTGTTTTCCATTTTCTTTGATCTGGGTTAGCTATTCCGTTAGTATTCTGTCTTGCCCCATCCCCTTGCCAGCTACCACCTTTCGCCGCTCAACGTACATTTTTTTGAAATTTTCGTAATTTTCCGGTTTCCTAATTGTAGAACGGAAATATTATTTTTAGAACATTAAAGAACACTTAAACCTCATCCTAAATGGGAATTTTAACTGAAAAATTTTTAACCATTTAATTTGCTCTCCAAATTTTTAAGATTTCAAAACATTTTTAGAAAAAATGATGACTGAGATATGTTTATTCAAAGAGAGATTGTGGTATAAATAGTGTTATATAACCATCACAAAAGACGAGGAAGCATATGCTGTTGTAGCACCTCTAGTTTCGAAAGGATATGCAAGTATAATATTGTTTTTGACATCTTTCACATGGCCATTTCCATTCACGGGTATTAGGTGGTATTCTTTTTCATAAAATTATGCCAACTTTTGAGGAATTAAACAGTTTGCTGTGATATGAGCCCTGCTAAAACATTGTCAGGAATATTCGTTTCCTTATTAGAAATATGTGACTTTTTGTACAATGTATTATTCAGTATTACACATTCATGAACAAGTTCGTTTATTTTTGTAACCCTGACAACTATACAGCAAACATTGAAATGGTGACTTTGGCTAGAGCTATAATGATATTTAAGTGCACATTGAAATTTTGGAAAATGTATTAAATATAATAAATGCATAAAATCATCTGTGTTGCTTAAGAGTTAGAGTACTTAATTCTCTTTTATCATAGATCACTCTTAATTGAATGGTTCCTTCATCTTTTTTGCTCTGTTTGGTAATTTAATATTTTTAATATTTCAGAATGTATTGGCGGGTGCACTTTTTGGAACATACGTAGGATTTCCTTTGTGTTGCTTTTTAACTGCTTGTGGTGCCACATGTTGCTACTTGTTGTCACAGCATTGTGCCAGGACTGTGGTAGAGCATTACTTTCCTGACAAAGTGATGTACTTTCAAAAATTGGTGAGTTAAAATTAATTTTTGGTAATTAAAATATTGTCTGGTTTTTCTTAACTATTGTTAGTTTAGTTAGCGTTTAAACCACGATTTTCCAAAGCAGTACTAGGAGACTGCTTGGAATATGATGTTCGTTTTGACACCTTTTGGAGAATGAGATGGCCAGTGACAGTTAATAAAATCATGCCTCTAGATGAGGGGTGTTGAACTTGCAAGGCCTCAAGGGTCACAACTGAAACCATTAATATGGTTGTGGGCCATATTTTCGTTTCTCTGGCAGTCCACACTTGACTTCCCCAATTGTCGTATTGTTGATCGAGGCACTTTGCTTGGCTGCTCTAATATGAGGTGGGGGGGTTGGGAGGATGAAACTATATGACATCAGGCTCTACCATGCCTAATACATTGGGATGATTATAAATTTCTAAATTGGCAAGTAAAAAAATTCCTTAAATCTAAACTTCACAAAATTTTCATTGAGGGAGGGTTGAACTCGACAGGGCACTTGCGCTAGGCACAATATTCTCACCTGACATGAATGTAAGGGACTTTTACATTTGTTCAATAACATTTTGCAAGTCACAATATATGGCATGCAGCCTGCGGGCTTCCAGGTGGACAGCTCTGCTCTAGATGACTTAAAAATGTTCTTATTTTACATATTGATAATTTTAGTTTTGCTGTTTCAGTTGTGAATACAATGCTAGGAGACTGACATACTGACATAATTTTGATCAGTTTGAAAGATGATTGATGGATGCACAGATTTTTTTTCCCCTCTTCTTTTTCTTCAGGGTTATGCTGATTGCCAAGAATTTTTTGCAATTAATTTACGTGTATTTTTATATAATAACAAAATAAAATATTCTTAGAATGAATGTAATAAATTAGGTGTAACTACCAGTAGTTTAGGTAATGTTTGGGTAGATAGGTCTACACGTAGTAGTAAGCGCTAGAAATGTTTAAAATCCTGCGGGTGTCAAATTGAACGAAAAGTGTGGAATTCTTTTAATCAGTATTAAAATATCATTAGAATACATTACTTAAATTGACAGTGAATACATTTAAATGTTCTTAATTTGTAGCACAAAAGTATTCTCAAAAGTATTTTTTGTGTAAGAACTAGGCTTTAGTTGCTACTATCATTTGAAATTCTTTTTGTACCAATAAATTACTTTTGTAATAATTGCAAAATGTTTCTAGGTGGAGAAAAATTCACACCAGATGATCTATTTTTTACTGTTCCTGAGATTGTTTCCTATGACTCCAAACTGGCTCTTAAATTTGATATCACCTATAGTACAAATACCACTACATCTCTTCTTCTTTACTGTTCTTATTGGTAAGTTAAAATTAAAAATAATTAATTGCATAATAAAAGTCAAAAAATTACAATTTGAAAAATATTTCAGTATAAGTACAGAAAGTTAATACTTTTAAAATTTTGACTTTCTCATATTGTGAACTCAAAAAGGATGATGGCTCTGTACATACATTATATTTGAGATTCCCAAAACCTAATTCATATTTCAGAAGCCCTATCAGATGTAAGTTTAGTAGCAATCTTTT
Organism: Gryllus bimaculatus; assembly: GCA_017312745.1. Lineage (NCBI taxonomy): Eukaryota > Metazoa > Arthropoda > Insecta > Orthoptera > Gryllidae > Gryllus > Gryllus bimaculatus. The sequence continues at coordinate 4,148,197 of BOPP01000008.1, read as the reverse complement.
TGCTAGGAGTGATGGTTTAATTATTAAATATTACATTCTGCCTGTAGTGTTTTAAATTTAGTGACAATTGCATATAGGAGGGAGAGGACTTCATTAAAAATCTTTCATCGTTGAATATTGAATATATTTCCAAGTACCGTACATATATACATACATATTGTCTACAGGAAATAATAAAGTATCTTAGATACTCTGCTGAAGGCATAGGCTATTGCCTGTGCGCAGACTTGGACAAGATAATTAAATTATAATATCGTTCCGGTGGACTACATCTATTATTCCTCACATATTATTTCACAAATACAGCATAGAAACATGGAAAATAAAAAATGACTAGAAAATGAATAAGGAAAAAAATAAGAAAAATTTATCAAAAAACGCAACAATCAGAAGTACGAGTTTTTCTTCTCATGATTAATCTACGAGGTCTCTCCTCAATGACTTCAATCATCGTTTTTTATTTTCTGTACATTATGTCGTTTTAAAGTATCACTCAAATAGTTTTAGGCTTTCATACACACAATATATTATGTCATCTAGAAATTTTTTTCCATGCATAATTACAACAAATTGATTTTTCGGTATAAAATCATTTTCAGTCTGACAGTTTTTTTTTCTCCCCTACATAAATTCTTGGAGGGATACCTAGAATTTTTCTTACAGATAATTTTTACAATTTTCTTATGAACATTCATCATTGGAGTTACGTTTTTGTCATAAGTGCCTCTCCATGCTGATACCATATGTAGCCACTGACCAGAAAATGGCAAAGTGAAGTATTAATAATTGTTTAGTTGCCAAGAATTCAGTATTTTGTAAAATTTAAAAATTAAGTGACTAATTTTCTTGGCCAGTTGGAAAAATACAAATACAAATTAAGTTAAATAGTCTTAAATATAAATAATTAATTTTCAAACAAAAGAGTACTGTTTTAGTAAATTAATATAAAAATTGTAATGTCTAAAAATAAAAAATTGCAACAATCAAACAATTAATTATATAATTCTAACATTTGTCTGTGAGCTAGATATTCCAAAGCTTCTGAATTAAAGGATATTATTTTGGATAAATAAAACTAATGCAAGTCGTATATCATAAACACCACCTTTACGAGGTAAATAAAATTTGCTACCTCCAAAGTTGGACAGTAATACATAATTAAATAAAATATTTATTTATAAATGAAACATACGGAAATTGGTGTAAAGTTTGGTGGTAAATCAGATTAGGAAAAATAATAATGTAACAAAATAATGGTGATAATAATATGATGATATAATAATAATATTAATAATAATTTATTATTATTGTTATTATTATTATTATTATTATTATTATTATTATTATTATTATTATTATTATTATTATTATTAGCCTTCATCAGTTTTTTCATGAGGCTACATTTTTTTTAAATGATATTTTTTTATCAAAGTTAGATTAATTGAATCTGTTAGAATAACTGATCTACAGTATATTCTAGTTTTCAGTTAAATTAGCAGAAGTGATTCCCACCCATCTGCTGTTGTGTGCGTAAGACTTGTCAGAAATTTTCTTGCTTTTGTGCTCTACCTTCCGGTAAAAATTCATTCCACTCTTTACGTGCAGCCAGAATTGCCAACTAATTTTGACTTTAATTACTATTATACATTTTAATAAATAACACAACTGAAATTATTACTAATTTTTTTTTACTGTTACATAATTTATTTTTACTTATAAATATGGTGTAGGTTGATGCAATGGATGCAACGGAATTATGAAATGGGTATTTAAGTTCACATTACAGGTGCGTTTCAAGGAGAGAGGAATTTCCAAAATACTCCAAATTTGCTTTACGGAATTTATGGGTGACCCCAAAGTATGCAATTAAAGTATTTTATAAATTTGTTCATAAATTATGAAATGGAATTCAGAGTTTTTTGGAGGTTGTGCTCACTATATTCCATAACATTGTTCTGATGACAAAGCATCACCTAAGACTCCAAATGTATGCCACTATAGGTGGAATACAGCTATATAGAAAAAAAAAATTGCAATTATATGTACTCCTTAGTTTCTATAAAGTAATTCAAAAAGTGAAAAAATGTTTAAGGGATTTTCGGTACCCCTAAATGCATTTTATTTACTGGTTCTGGGTGCAGATGTATTTTCATTGCAAACTAACATTTTTTTCACTAAGCTATTGAAATTTATTTTTTCGGTACAGCCTAAAATAGTATATATTTATTTGTTATGTGTATTATGTATGTATTTAGTATTTGTAAATACTTATACATGTTGCAGAAAGTTTTATCAAAGTATTTCTGCTACTTTTTATGTTTGCATAGAGTTGTAATCATGATCATTTGCTGAATGCTTTTTGCAGGTCTGATGCCTTACAACTTTATGTGCGTTCAAGCTGGGGAAATGCTGGCCTCGCTTCGATCATTAGACCTCATTTTTAACTTCCAGACTGTGATAAAATTAGCTGGATTTGCTTTAGTAGCCCTTCTTCCTAGCTTTGTAATAAAAAAAACTGTGGTTGTGGGTAGTTGAGGAATTAATGATTTTAGTCTGTGTACCTGATAAATGCAGATTGGTTGATTATTGTAGTGACCCTTGGCACATGTGATTGATAATAGTATGTTTCTGAATGGTGTTCATTTTAGAGCATGCTTCATGTTTGCCATTAAGGATACATTCCTCTTGTTATGTTTTGATAATTTTATTGTCCCTTTCAAAGCACATTGAGAGTGATTCCATAATTTAATTTAGATGTATTGTAATAACCATATTTTTATGCTTTTATAATGTAATGACTAGCTGAACATATGTTCCTGTCATTGAGTAGTACAATATCCAAATAATTCTGGGGGTAAACTTATGTCTGGAATAGTGGCTAAAGGACTTGGTGAAAGAAAACTTCAGACAATATATACTGTGTAAGAACATTGTGTCTATATAGTTATAATTATTATTTACCATAATTTATATGAAGTCAGATGTATTTATACATAATGCAACAAAAATAAATGAATACTGTAAAGTTCTTTAAATTTATTGTTCAATATTCACAATTATAATTGCAAGGGATTCATTTTTGTTATTGTGTACATGTGTATATTCAGTATTGTAACGATCACTCTGACAGGGACAGTGTCAAGTGTGCTCAGCAGGAGTTGCGAACAACTACCTTCAACACCAATCTTCAACAGCAGCTGAAGATTTCTAAGGAATAACTTCCTATGGTGCCGAGACTTATCTTCAGGATCTGGGTCTCTCAGAGTTAAATTTTCCATGTGATTGGTATCAGATGTGCTCAACTTACTCTACTGAATAAAATTGCAAAAAGTTCCTTCAATGTAGTTCCTGAAGGGAGCACACATTTATTTCTGAAATTCTTGCTCCAACTACTACTACAATGTTAGACACTTTTTTATGTGAATTTTAAATTACACACAAAAAGAAAAATTACAATTTGCATGCAATACAATGACCACTTTCTTTCTTGATGATTTACTAGAACGTTTCGTAAGTGTTTAATAATTTTGTACTAACACAAAACCTGTAATTACGGGCATCTCGTGATAACTATGTAATTGCTGGCACGTCCTTTGTGCGGGGCTGGGTGTGCGAGGGTCGTTGTAGTAGCTGCGTCTTGGCGAAGTTCGGGAGCGATGAGGTACCCGGGCGTCGCACAGTGGTTGATTTCCAGAATCTAGCGGTATTTAAATCAAAAATACATATGCTCGAAACGAATGA
>BOPP01000008.1:4118679-4133414 GCA_017312745.1 Gryllus bimaculatus | reverse complement strand
ACAGAACGGTAACTCAAAATCGAGAATCGAAATTGGAGCGAAGTCGATAGAAGAACTAACGCCATATGAGCCATGGACACTGTCGATACCTTGAAATCGATTCTCACATCCAACCAAAAGTAAACCAGAATGTCTCGCAGCCAATAGAAACTTTATGTTGCTTACGTTCGTTAGACATACTTCAGTCTATGACTTATGTTAATGCTTATGACTATGCAACATGTTTATGTTTCCATTGTGAATGTGCCTTTATATCACAAAAGATATATACGTAATCACTGGCAAAAGATTCTTTGCCCCTTCTTAATATTTTCTCTAAATCTACTCACTAAAATAGTAACCCAACTGATCACCGCTGTAATAGCACTCTCCGTCCCTTGCGCGAACCATCTAATACATCCTCCCTTGTAGCCGCAACAACTACACCTGCAGATAAAAGCCAATTTCTTGGAGAATACTTTGCCGCAACCTTCACTCACCATCCTCAGAATACCCCCTTCACCATAATTTACTCCAAGAAGATATCCATCGGGCTAGAACAGCCCCAAGATGCCCAAAACTTGTATATCCCACCGAAATAGTCAATCTTTTATCTGTTGCTGCCCCAAAAGTTTCCAGTGGCATCGACGTAACTCTAACTTACGTTCTTAAACGCCTTCCACTCACAGCCATTTTACATATAACGGTTAATGCATCTCTTCATCTGGACTATATAGGTCTCAATGAAGATGGTTCAATTTTCGATTTCTTGTTTTTTCACGGAATCGTTAATGCTATTAATTGTTAATGATAGAAAGATATTCTATCTAAAACTACTGCAAACCACTAAAAATGTAATTAGCAACTTGTAAAATGGAGTAATACATCTTCTGATGAAATGTATGGCTTGAATGAAATGAAAGCTCATATGAAAAAAAGTATGCGCGTTTTTCTTGTGGGGCAATCGCAACCGAAAATCAACCTCACTTGTCCGCTGCGTTTATCTGGATGAAAATCAACATCACTCACTCGTCTCCTCCATCAGATTAAACGAGCGTAGGGCCGCAATGGCCTCCCTTGGTTCGCGAGATCACGTGACCCTCTTCCGCTCGGTTTTCGGTGATTGGTAATCTCGAATCACGCGATATGCGCTGACAAACGCGATGTCTTCGGTGATGGTTGGCGTCGCGGATTTAGGATGAAATTTACGGGTCAAGGACATCTTGGTGGATTGCTTGCCGGCTCGGCGTCTGTAATTTCCCCGCTGACTCATGGCGTGCCCCGGGCCGTGCCTGGCGATCTACACAATAGAGCCCTGCCCTTTTGGGTGCCCTGCGGCGTGCGAACACGCGCAGATAGCGAAAAATTGCCACTTTTTTGACCCTACGCTTTCGGGCGCTCCAACGTTATTTTAAATAAAATTTAAAAACGTGCGTCGAAACCTGACGCGTGCGACCGTCTCAAAACAATATTAAAATTTAGAGTATGCAAAATAAAACCTGTTAAGAAAGCAAGTGTTCAATCAAGTGCGAAACCTACTAAAAAAGCCCTTCTACGACCCACTATCTTTCATTTAAAGCACAAATCACGCTATTTGATTGAGCTGCATAAACCTCAATCTTCTTTGTATACGAAAACCCTTGTGCTTTAAATATGTAGCTATCTTGCTCAGAGGGTAAGATTAAAATTCATAAAATGTATTATTAATAATGTGCGTTGTTTTTGAAAATTAAATATTTTTTTTGATGTTTTCTTTAATTTTAATCCGTAAACAAATATTTAGTTACTCAAGCAGTGTAAAATATTTGAAAGTTTTAATCCCTTACTAGTACATAATATTCATTACCATTTGGCTTCTAAAATTCACTTAATTGCAACTTGCATAAGTGAATAGTTAGAAATAAAAAAAAAGTTTGGGAGATCGCTGTAAATAAAATGCGAATTTTAAAGTGAGAAAAAGTAATGAGTTTATGGGGGAAATTAGAAAAAGAACAAATTAGAAAATTTGTACAAATATACGGAGGCGTGGACAAAATCGTTTCAATTTGCGACTTTAGAAAATTAATGACTTAAGAAAATTTGTCTACAAACATACGAAGATGCCGGTCTTCTGCCAATGTGTGACGTTATCAGAGGCGTTGAATGTTTGCCTCAACTGTTCACATGATTCTAAATAAAGAGTTCTCTTTTAGTTCTAGGAAGTGACTATGGAATTTTATGTATTTTATGCTTGAAACAGGAAACTGTGAAGTTAAGTGCTTCGTTTGTGTCTTTTAGATTCCAAGTCAAAAACAGGGAGTGAAGGTCTAGAACGAATCAAGGATTATATCGGAGGTTGTCATGGAATAGGGATGATGATGTTGCAGCGAATAAACATAACACTGCAGGCAGAGGAACAGGGCAGGGAGACGCATAGGTGCAGAAACGAAAGCACAGCGAAAGTGTGTCATGCGCTTTGGTTAGAATCATATTTGTGCTGAATTGGTAAAATTTGTGGGAATTGGGGTAATTTAAATGGCCTAAAAAGATTGATGAATTTGTATAGATAAAAGAAGCAACGTTTTTAATGGTGTGCATGAATTTGCTGAGAAGCGCATTTAAACTTGTCTCCTATTGAGACTGGAGCAGGGAATATGGCGGATAAGAAGAGTCCTCAGGTCGACAACATTCATGTAAAAAATGGCAATTTTATTTGTGGTGTAGTAGAAGGTACCTAATTGAGTAATTTCAATTAATGATTTCATTTCCATTTAGTGTTTACAAGTATTTCAAATTTTCGTAGCAGAATCCTGTTTTCTTGATGCCGGCTGGCCCGGTAGTGACAGTTCTAAGTGGAAGTAGTTTGATTAATACGTCATGTTGTTTCAAATGATAATTAATTCCATGCCACTCTTGAAACCTATTTTAATAGAGTGCGGAATATTCCAAATTTGAAAATGATGAAATTGTGTTATTTGAAATTTCGTAAATTTTGAAGGGAAGTACACTTTTAATGTATTGTTTTTAAAAATTAGAAGATCCCTGAAGATGATGTAATCAGTAGAACAGTTCTCAAGGAGTTATTAGAATGTATATAATCTGCTTGAAATACCTTCAAAAGTGCTTTGTTGACTATTTGACATGTGTGAAATTGGTTTGCATTTCAAATTATTTTCATTCTTCAGATCATTTGTGTGGTTCTATCAGGACTCCCTATTTTTTTTCAGATAATTGGCTTTTGCACATTTTAAAATGAATTAATAGTTACGTTTTGTTAAAAAAATCACATTTTTGTTTTAATCCTTTTTCCTTTTCAGGTTTCTATGGACGTCCTTGGACCACAGAACAGAGGAAAGATCTTTTTCAAAAGTAAGGGAAAATGATTTAATGAAAGCTCAATTAAAATGTGATTTGGAAAGAAATTGTCAAATAACCAAAAACTTTTTTATTTTTTACCTAAAAGTCTTCCCATTCTTGAGATGTTAGATGTAAAGATGGTGGTTTTTGTGTGATAATTAAAATAAATATATTTTAACAACAGAATTGTATTAAGTGATATTTCATTAAGTCAATTAGTAATTCATTTGATTTCTGAATTATGCAAATTTAAACACTGGGAAATTTACTACTTATACTATTACAATAATTAAGTTCATTTATGATACTGTAATGTGTTTGAGCATGCCTGCTTTTTTTAAAACACCTAAAACCATTCTTGAAAAGGAATCATGTGAATTGGGACTCACAAGGTTAGTTTATGATTTATTGCCTGTCACTCACAATTTAACCCTCTAATGCCCAAGGTAATTTTGAGTGTATTGCGCTTGCCCATTGTTGTCGCATTTGTTGAAGTACGGGATCCGTTAGAGCCCTATGGTAGTATGTTTTGCAACATTTAGTGCTAACCAATTGTGTTGCCAAACAATTTCGACTAGAGCGCTCCAAAGTGCAAACCGTTGGTTATATGAGCATGTTTGTTGTGTAAGGGGAAGCAAAGTCGTTAAAACTTAGCTGCATATGCCCCGTCAACTTTGGTGTGAAACAACCTCCATTTGCTTTACACCGGCCTCTCCCTCTGACTTAACCTGAGACATACAGCAGCTAAGTTTGATTTTAAATGTAGATTCGGTTAAAGTAGGATAAATGGTACACCCTCAGAGTAGTGTGGTGACGGAGGGGAGAGGGGTCTCCTTAAGCCTTCCCTCAAATTATGCTATGCACTCTGATAGAAATTAATAAAACTTATGGATAGACGATTTTCATGGCTTACCTTTCATACGCTTTGTCCCCGCTGCATTGAAATGCCAATTTTCTTTTAATGGCAAGTTTTCTTGCTTTACTTGCCCGGATCCAAGTGACCGCGAGGCTTCGACCTTTGGACCTCGCGTTCAATGTAAACATCCTTGACTCTATCCCCTGTATAATAGCCAATTCATCATTACAAAGAAGCACTTTTGAAGAAATCCTCCAGAATTCAAACCCTGCATACACCGCCGGAGCGGCGTGAAGAGCTGGTTTAAACGACTTCTGAAGTTGTACCGTATACTAGACTTCAGTTGAAGATTCAAACCTATCCAAGTCATGTGTACACCCTGGCTAGGAATGTACAATGTCTTAGCGATCATGGCTAAATCAACATCTGGCATTCAAGTATGAAAAAACTAGCTTATGTTTCATTTAGAATGTCTCCATCTACTGAAGAAATAAAATTAGCAAGTTAGTGCTAAAAGCTGCAAATACGTATTGACCAGAAATGTTACATATATATAACAAGGGGCACTAGAGGGTTAATCAAACTAGTGTTTTTTTATGGTGCTTTGTTAGCTGAATTTATTAAAATTACATATTAATTTTATCTCTGAATATGAGATGTACTTTTCTAGAATGGAGTTCATTGCTATTTGTTTGCTCTTGATAAGCTGCAATTAGCTTTTTGGAGAAACAATTATTGTATGGAGTCCAGAAAATTAAAAAACAACAACAGATATTTAATTTTAAATGATTCATTTTCATTGTTTATGAAATCCAATGTGTAGCAATCTTGTACACAAATTTTGTGAGAAGATTTGTCACCTTAATTACATAGTGTTTCATGAATTGTTTGGCTTATGGGGCAGTGAAAATTGACTTAATGTGTTTCATAGATCTTAATTCTAAAGAATAATTGTCATGATTGTTGGTGATAATGAAATTAAAGAACTGAGATGAATTGAATGTTTCAGGCTGAAAAAATGGGGCATGGATTCCTATTTGTATGCCCCAAAAGATGATTACAAACATCGAGCTTACTGGAGAGAATTGTATACAGTAGAAGAAGCTGAACATTTGACTAGTCTAATTTCAGCCGCCCGAGAAAAAGGGATCACATTTTATTATGCACTATCTCCTGGCCTTGATATTACGTATTCAAGTGCAAAAGAAGTAGCTGTTTTAAAAAGAAAACTAGAACAGGTAGATAGGAATTAAAATTTGAAGGTGTCTTGTGCAATTTTTCCTGAAAAATGATGTATGTATAAAGATGGTCTTAATCTTTGCAATTTTGAAGAATGATTGTGCTGTAATTTGTATTAATTATCTTAAGACTTAAATCAGTGCTGGATGCTAGTAATGAGATCTGTATTAATAAGTCAACATTAAAAATCAATGAATAGTAGAATAAGTAGAATTCTTCAGTATCGCAAGTCTGAATACTTTGTTGTTTTTTTTGCAAGGTTTCTCAGTTTGGCTGTTCAGCATTTGCATTGCTCTTTGATGATATTGAGCCAGAGATGTCTGAAGCTGACAAAGAAGTGTTTCAGTCGTTTGCCCATGCTCAGGTATGTTTACTATTATTTTGTATTTTGTGAATTATTGAAGGGCGTCAGACATTTGGTAACAAAAAAAACAATGGTTTGAATGTTATAATTGCATTTATTGGTATATACATCATTTTATAATATAACAGTACTTGCAGTTTTAACATCCAAAGCATTCTTTCCTGTGGTCATCAGAACTGCTGTATATTGAATGCTATGATTCATACAACAATAAATGCAAATACATCATCTGAAGCAGTTTTCTTTTTGTCCTTGAATGGCTCAGTGCTCAATGGCAAATACATTTTTTATAACATGCCAATAAACACAATTAAAATGTATTTACAGTGTTTACAATGCATTCACTGTAAAGTTTCTACAGAAACCTTTTTTTATTACTAGGGAACGGAATTTATTGCAATAAAAAATTCAAAATATGTACATACATAAATAGTTTCCAATATATGTAAGAAAAAATAGAAAATATGTAAAAAAAAAATCATTATTGTATTTAATGTTGCTGTAGTATTTTCCAAGTAAAGAATGTTATTGATCGGATTTCATGATGGATTTGGAGCGGCTGAAAGAAAGTTCACTATGTCCAGAAGTAATTTTATGGTAATTTTTACCACTCATAAGAGTTTCATTTGAAATATAAAGAACGAACCTTGTATGTACAATGTTTAAATGAATAGTAGGACTGTATTGTCAGTGAAGGATCCGAAAGATGGGGGACAGTTAAAGGGACTCCCCTTCCAATTTTCGTAATGCGATTAGACAAAGATCCGTACAAAATATTAGTTTTCTACTGAGTTACCCATTAGCTCTGAGAAACCTGAGCAATGTCATGGTCGAAATTACTTCTGCCTCATAAATACCCTTTTATCCTTGATTCTAAAGAAGCAAGGGGTTAAATTTGACAATTCATGGCAAAGGTCCGCATGTCATAAAAGCTTGGTAGCATTGCATTGTTTTTTAAGAAAGATTATTCTAGTAACATATCTGAAAATTTCCAAAGTTTAAATGAATCAAAATGTAACAAAATATGTAGTTTCAGATAAAATAAGTAAAAATTTGTAATAATACTGAAGCATGTAAAAATATGTAAAATAAAAATGCTCTTGTTTCATCCAGAATGTTTATTGAATGTGGGTCTTGTTTCTCTGAATTCACAGAATCATTATATATTTACGTGAAAATCCGTTCCCTATTTATCACAAAAAACTCACTTTATCCTAGACATTGAGTTTTGTTGGTTTACCTTATAACACACATTGAAACACCCTTTCCACATTACCCTTTCCCACCTCATATTACCCACAACACCCTTTCAAAGCAAAGTACTTTCTCCCTTTATTTTCATTATAATGAGTTTGGTGTGTCTACAAGACTATATAAACTATACATTTTTTCTCCACTCCTTGTCTATAGGGATTTAAATGGATATTAACCTGTTATCATTGGAATTAATTTTGAACACGTGGGGCTTCGCTCATTGTGGTCATGTAAGCATAGTCATTGATGAGGCTATTTGGTAGCATATTTTTGCAACTCTTAATGCTAAGGCTTTGTTATGCTGCTAAAATTATACTACTAATTTTCCAAAGCACAAATTGCTGGTTATATGAGCAGTTATTTCCTATGAGAAGCAACCTGTCCCTCCAACTTAACCTCCGGCATTAGAGTAGGTAAATGTGGTGTTGGAATAAGATTTAAATTGTCAGAAGTCATGAATACACTGCGGCCAGGAGTGTACAATGTATAGTGATCTTGGCTAAATTGTCATTAACATTCAAAAATTCTAAAACTTGCCTTTGTGTTTCTTTTAGAGGGGTCTGTGTTTATTAAGGAAATAAAATTAGCAAATTAGTGCAAAAGAAGCAAAATGTAGTGAATGAGAATGTAGTGATGTGCCTACCCAAAAAGCAACACTTTGCTATTTAGTGGGTTAATGTGTGTATGTATGTAAAAAATATTTTGAGTTGAAGATGTTTTTTTCTTCGTATATTACTCTTGAATAATGCTCGTCTGCCCCAAGTTTTATCATATTGTTTTTGGATTGCACTTAGATTTTGATCAATTAAAGAAGTCCGTTCCATTTGAAATTGAGTGTAAGCATATATTTTTTAACTTCTAGGTATCTGTGAGTAATGAAGTTTTTCAGCATTTAGGACAACCTCGATTTATGTTATGCCCCACTCAGTATTGCGCTGCCAGAGCCACACCTAATGTTCAAAACTCAGAGTACCTAAATACTCTGGGTGCAAAACTTGCTCCTGAAATTGACATCATGTGGACAGGTAGGGAATTTTTGTTTTTCTATTATTTTGGTGTTTGGAGATTCAGCATAGCTAGTGGCTTTCTTCTGAATGTTCTTAGATACTGTAACAAATGAAAAGTAATTTTGTGTGAACAATATTAAGGAATTGCTCACTACTGCGAGCACATGGTGAATGACAACGTAAACCTATAATTGTAATGTTAATGAAAGTTTTTATTGATCCAGTTGAGTAAGGAGAGGTATCATGTTTCAGGGCCAAAAGTTATTTCTCGACTTCTAACGGTAGAGTCCATTGAAGAAATAACAGATGTTCTGAGACGACCTCCTGTGATATGGGACAATCTACATGCAAATGACTATGATCAAAAAAGGGTATTCTTAGGACCTTATTCTGGAAGATCCCCAGATCTCATTCCCAAGTTGCGGGGTGTTCTCACAAACCCTAATTGTGAATATGGAGCAAACTTTGTTGCAATTCACACACTTGCACAATGGAGTAGATGTAATGTAGATGGAAAGAGAGATCCTTCTTTGAGTAAGTTTATTTTTATTTAGTGATGAAGTGCTTCATATTGATTTCCAAATTTTGGTGGTGTAATTGTTCCTACAGAAATATAATTTCCATAATGTGATGCAACTTGCGTAATACTTCATCAACTCTTTGCATTAATTTTCGTGAATTAATTGTGTTATGTTTTTTGTTTAGTTCCAACCATTTCCTTCTCTTACTTTCTTACAGATGATTCTGTTAGCGCAGACATAAAACTTGAGACTGAGACAGAAGATGGTGGTGTAGGTGAAGATGTACCATCGAATTTATCACCTAACATGTATCACCCTCGTCGGGCGTTGCGGAATGCAATAAATGAATGGCTTCCAGAGTTCAAAAGGGTGAAACCGGCATGGGGACCAATTGCCAAACCACAACAACTTGTTGCAAATACTGTACCTATTCCAATCATTCCATCGGTGAACACTTGTATGAGTGTAACAACCACCACTACCAGTTGTTCTTCTGGCAGCATTCCTGTAGTCAATGCTAATCAACTGCAGGCACTGGCTGAAGTTTGTAGCACCGTGAGTATCTTTCTTTCTAATAAAAAAAATAATTTTTTTTTAATAAATAGTTAAATGTTCATGATTAAAACTGTGTACTTTGATCCAGTCTATAGTTTACATTTTCTTCAAACAAATTGTTTGTTTATTTTGTTGTGCCAAACATTTATGCAAAAAGCCAGTGATGGCTCCATTGAGTCTAACCAAGAGAGGGCACAAGATAGGGGCAGGGTGGGGGGCGGCATTGAGGCCATAGCCTTCCCCCAAAATGCCAAGAATTTTCATTTGTCACCTTTATTTGAAAAAATTGATGTAAATATTTATGTCCATTTAAATAATTTTTTAAACATAACATTGTATATTACAATATACATACACCACAAAAACAATGTTTATTATTTAACATAATTTAACATATCTACGAAACCCCCCCCCCCTGAAAAAAAAAAAAAGATCGGCTGTATCTGCACCTCAGCACTTGAAAATGATTGGCTGGACCAGGCATGAGATATTAAAATAAATTATCAAAGTGACCTGCAATTATAATAATCAACATACCTGATGTAATTAATTTTTGTATAGTAGTTCAATCTTCCTATCTTTGGCACGAGCAAAGATTTTGATCGCTTGAGAGTTTGTCTGAAATGCCCCTCACCATTTGTCTTTTCTGTTGAAAGCATAGTTAAGTAGTGGAATAACATATTTCGTTCTCAACTGTGGTCATGGGTATGGTAACAATAATTTTTAAAAGATTTACACAAATTGACATATTATTATGCAAGAAAAATTGGAGTAACACAAGAGCACCGTTTATGTCTTTTTGGGAATATATCACTTCCAATTCTGTTCTGAGTTTTGGTCCATTAACTTTTGTTTATTGTCTCATAGTCATTTGAAACTTGCTTTGTGGAAATTTTTCAATTAGAAATAATTTCACAGCACGATTATGAGAAATCGAATCTGTCTTTAGTATTGTTCACAATAGCATCACATATTTCAAGAGCGGCAGTACGATTACTGCTACTCTCCCTGTGACCAACACATGGTCTCTTATATATTGGTTCACTGGAAGAAGCGTGGTTGTCTTTGTAAAATACACGAGTATTTCATATTCCATGTGGAAAGTGGTTGATGAATGTTCTGATTTTTTCAACATTGATGTTTCTTTGTTGAACAGAATCAAAAAGAACTGACATGTGAGGCATAATTTTACTGTAGAAAGTAAGCCAAAATACAAAATCTGTATCTTTCATGGTATGTACAAATCCTGCAGCTTGCCTACTAGCTTTAAAATCCTCCTGTTTGTTGTCCTGAATATATTCAAAACATTTAATGAGACTATCTCAATATTAATACATAATATTAACACATCTGTGCTGAAAAGACAATCTTGTTGGCGGAGCTGAACTTTCTTTTGAACAATTTCTGTCAAGCAATGCCTTCTTTTTGGAGATCTTGAGAAAATAAGTTCCGATTCCTTGAAGTTCTTGAAAAAATTCCCCGCTTTGAGGAAGATGTTGCATTCTGAAGTAGAAGATTAGCTTGATGAGCATAACAATGCACGTAATTTGCATTTGGATAATGCTCTTTTATCATACGCACTCATGACAGTAGCCTCTTCATAATCTTTGGAAAACAAGTTTTTCGGGTGTTTTCTCAATTCCTAATATATGTAGCTGCTCTGTAATTTTGGCAGCTAAATCCTCTGCACCTTTCAATCATTTGCAAAAAGGCCCCAAAACCCCTCGTGAATGTTACTTTCTAAATGATATCTTAAAATTTAAGGCATTTGAGTTTTACCTGAAGTATGTTGTTTCGTCAGCTTGTATAGAGGCGTATTCTGCATTATTTATTTCATGTGTAATACATTTTTGGTGAACTTTGAAAATTGCATCCATTATATTGTTTTGAATTCTCTTTGAAATTCCTCTAAACGATTTTGCATTTTCCAAATTATTTTTTTGAAGTGTTATCAAGAATTAATGTATAATTTATTAACCCTTGTAGGGTTTGGGTTATTCAACTCATCCCTTTTGTCATGATCATGCAAAGCTAATTCAAACTCCCCACAAAATTTTATTGCATCAATTATGCATCTTTAAATGTACCTATTTTAGTCTAAAAGATCATTACGTTTGCATATAGAAATCCTATATGCGCCATCCAATTGCTGGTTAATACTAATTTTCCCAAGAACTTTTAAATTCATTTCATTGTTTAGGTGGGTTTTCGAGAGAGCATGTTTTTTGCATTTTCCAATGTAAATGCTTGATATCTTAAATGCCACTCTTAGTCCTTGTTTCGTCACCTTCGAACAGAAGACAAGGAAAACAGAAGAATGTGTTTCTTTTCTGGCATCCATTCCCATTTCGTGTGTACTGATCTATTAAATTTTCTTCTATACAACCTATTTTTATCTCTAAATACTTCATCAGTGCAGAAGTCTGGTTTTGGTGGGTCTAATTCTTTTGCTAAAATTTAAGTTTCTGTTTTGTAAATACTTTACTTTATTCATATTGATATTCACAATTACACTTGACATAAGAACTGAATTAGTATAACGTAGCAGAACTTGAAAAAATAAAGATATTCTAACACATCTCTTGGGGCCATTCTGAATGGGCACTGCTGCCCTTGTCTTAGGAGTACTGGCGGTGGAGTCACATAGAATTTGTGCCATATGTTTGTGTGCCATATGCTTGCACTACACCCTCTCAAATGTTACTGATGTACGAAGGAAGCTGCCAACAAACGGCAAGGCAGTAGGAACAGGCTTCCCATGGCGAAAGTCAGATCTCCTGCTGATGCCTTTACTGAACTTCTTTCAGTGAATAGTGTGTTCACATTCATCAAGTTGCAATAATTCATACAGCAATATAAAGAATTTTAAATCCATTTTTATTTTATCATTAATTTCTTGGGAGGGAAAGGGTGGCATGTGACCATACATATAGCCGCCTGTGCATAAACCCTCACAAATATATTAAAAAAAAATAAAAAAATAAAAAATAAATAAATACATGGTTTAATTTTTCACTATGTTGTTTCCTCTATTCATGTTTGTGTGAAAATGTATATGTGTATGTTTTAATGCTTTCAGGTTACTGGTGCTAATGACAGTTTACTTCAACCTACTCCTGGAGCTGTTATGAATTCTCTAGTGTCGGAAAGCAAGATTGTGTGTAGTGAGACAAACATGAGTAATTCCCCTACAGAACCCATGGACTGTAATCCTACTCCTCCATACACCTCACCTGTTCATGTAGCAAAACCTGCTGTGGACGTTCTGATGACAGAAAATACAGAACCACCTGGTGGTTCTGGTATGCAGGTTGAAACACCCACAAACAGCACCAACACAATGGTTGTAGAGACCAACATCGAAAATTTTCCTCCCAGGTGTGTTTCTTGCGTATTTCACCTCTTGTTATACAGGTGAACCATATCAGTGTGAATCTGTGCAAGATTTAGGAGATGCAGATTTTATTAAATAGAGATTTGTCTACGTAAAAACTTGATGAATACAGTCCTGAAAATATTTTCTGTTCTTTTTTATGTTAATA
Organism: Gryllus bimaculatus; assembly: GCA_017312745.1. NCBI lineage: Eukaryota > Metazoa > Arthropoda > Insecta > Orthoptera > Gryllidae > Gryllus > Gryllus bimaculatus. The sequence goes on along the minus strand of BOPP01000008.1, from coordinate 4,120,761 downwards.
TCACCATAAGTTTTGAAGCTAGTCAAACGTGCTTGAGAATAGTTGAATTTTTAGTTCAAGGACCTATACATCGTGGAATCATAGAACATTCATAAAATTGCTAATTCTTATGATATTTATATTGTTTTATTTTGTTTGTGTTACTGTTATTGTTATTATCATTATTATTGTTATTATTTTTATTATTATTGTTATTGTTATATAATTGTTATTGTATTTTTATTTGATGGTTATTCAGAGTTGATTACATCTAAATGATTCCTGATATTGATGTAAATATAATGGTGTGTGTATGAGTCAGTGTTACTCTTACATGTAACTTCTTCAGTGTGATACTAGCTGATGTGTAAATTAACACCCTGGGCAAAAGAAATTGTTAAGAGCCAAACAGGACCAGCTGTATTGAAAGCAAATCAGCTCTTCACAATGCAATCCTTATCAAAACATGTATCACAGAGTTCAAAAGCCAATTCTTACCTTATAGATTAAGTAAGAACAATTAGCTGAAACTACTCTGAATAATTTACAGCTAGTAAGTGAACAAAAAATCAGTTGTTGATTTTAAGAAAACAATGAGAAATGGAAAGGGTTCTAAGAACTTACTTCTTTATTCATAGAAAATGCATTATTGATCCTGTCAAGTGACAGTTCTCTCTTCTTCCTTCTCTTCTCTACCTTTGTGAACCTCTGGGAAAATAAAAAAATTCTAGTCTTACTTGGCTTTGTAAACTGAAATGAGGTATTGTTTGTTGTTTTAATATTTTTAGGTGAATGTATATATTATTGTCTGTTCGTAACCAGTGATAAATGGCGCATCATGGCATCTTTACAATATATAATTTCAATTACATCTTTGTAGGCAATGAAAAAGAACTTGGCTTAATGGAAGATCTTTGCTCTTTTATGCGACTTATTCTATTTTGCCATTTGAACCATGGTGGACAAGGTATACAAATTACTGCAAGAATTCAATTGGTTAAAGAGTAATGCTCATCTAGTCCCACTTGTGCCCATAACCGTATATCTCGTCAGAAACCCTTCAACAAACTGAGTACATGTTTTCTCCATGCTCTGCCGCTCTGATTTTACCTATAGTAATGGGCTTGTTTGCTTTTTTTTAATCTCTCTTATCTTTTCCTTGGGCTTTTGCTGTGATATTATTTTCAAATTAAATTTCTGCTGGTATGTTTTTTGAGCGTATTAGATTTTCCTCCTACCGGTGTTAACCTATCAGTAATTTGCATTAAAATATGACAATTTTTGATATGCAACTTTTTCTGTGTATTGGATTCATTGTAGCTAACATTGTAGAATTTTGTGTTAGGTTGATGAATGGTTAGAACGTGCCGTGAAGCTGGAAGATATGTCAAAAGCCCTGAATACCCTTTTTCAACGCCTTACATTCTGTGCCAATCGAGAATTGTTGTATGATCTCTACCCGTATGTGTGGGATATGCGTGGGGTTGTCTCGCTTCTAAACTCCTATGTAAAATGGTTAGGTAAGTAAGCAAATCATTATCCTGTGTATCTCTGGGCTGAAATTTCTTTGATTATATGTTCACTATAATGTAGTATAGAGAGGTCTTTGGAAAATGTCTCGCTTGCTGGAGGGGAAAAAAATTGACATTAGTTTGTGTAGGAACTCTCAAATCTATTATTTAATTTAACTTGTACTTTACAATCACTGAATACTGTTAGGTGGCATCAACATGGAGTACACTACAGAATAGTTAATTTAATTTCAAAATTTCATGAACACTTGTCTTCCACAAACTTAAAAAATGTTAGTATTTCCTAAAAAGTATGACATCCCAACACTCGGGTATTTGCAGAAATTTAAGTAGCTGGGAACTCTTGAAAGTGGTTTCTTGGACAAGATTTAAAAGAAAACGAGTGATGGTCACAAATTAATTAATATTATTTGATTACATGTTGTGTTTTTGCTGCATTCTTTACGTAACACAAATTAGTATTTGTTACAGTAAGTGATAAATATTGAAGCCAGTGAAAACTGGCCTAAGTACTTCTACAATTTTTGTTGAATAAGATCATAATATTAACATTATGTGGTTAAGAGAAATA